>OX365936.1:0-409318 GCA_947243795.1 Saccharomyces uvarum
ACCACACCACACACCACACCCACACCCACACACCACACCCACACCCACACACCACACCCACACCCCACCCACACCCACCCACACCCACACACCACACCCACACCACACCCACCACACCCACACCACACCCACACCCACACCCACACACCACACACCACACCCACACACCACACCCACACCCACACCCACACACCACACCCACACCCACACACACCACACCCACACACACCACACCACACACACCACACCACACCCACACACACCCACACACCACTCATATCATACTCACCACCTGGGTAACCTCCAGCTCATCTATCATTACCACCCACACACCCCACGAACCTCACCACTTAACACCCAGCTACATTCACACCTTCCCACCACATTTATTTCAATTTATCCCTCCACATCGAATCCCCACCCCTCGAATACCATATCGGCCTCCCTAACTCTTCCATACGACATGTCTACACACCACACTACCACACCACTCATACCATACCCTCCATCTGGGTAACCCTCCATCTCATCTATCATTACCACACACACACCCCACGAACCTCACCACTTAACACTCTGCTACATTCACACCTTCCCACCACATTTCTTTCAATTTATCCCTCCACATCGAACCCCCACCCCTCGAATACCATATTGGCCTCCCTAACTCTTCCATACGACATGTCTACATACCACACTACCACACTACCACTACCACATATATCATACTTACCATCTGGGTAACACCTCCATCTCCAATATCACTACCCTCTCATCTACAACTCCAATACCATGTGCATCACCATATATCACCACAATCCTCACCCTCTATACTATTACCCTCCATACCAACCAACCAACCAACCAACCAACCAACCAACTTACTATCACACACCATCTCCCTACCTATATACCCTGACCATTCTCAATATCACACACCATTACCCTACCTCACTATCTCCATAATATCTCCATAATATCTCCAACTATCGAAACATATATATAAACATACACATTCAAACGTAAACAAATCAACCTAAACAAATCAACCTAAACACACAAACATATACACCACACCCCTCCACAATATCATTTACCATGCATTATATATCACCCATCTACCTTCCACCACTATTCTCAACACCATATACTATGACTCTCAATATTATACACCATCACTCTCAATATCATATACCATCATTCCTAATATCATATACCATCACATACTCCTACGGACGCTAAATGTAATACCATATAACACTACCCTAACCACTACTCTCCAACCGTCCAAACGTAAACAAATAAATACATCGAAACATACATATCCAAACGTAAACAAATCAACGTAATCACACTCCTCCATAATTCACCCTAACCACTCTCAATATCCCATACCATTACTCTACCTCAATATCCCATACCATATATTATAATATCGTCTCTCTCCATATATACCATATTATCACTCCCTATATATTATAATACCACCACATACTCATACGGACGCTAACATACATATCGAATCCTAAACAAATAAACATAAACAAATAATCCTAAACACCACACCCCTCCATATAATAATACCATAATACCACTTATCATCACTCTCACACCCCTCCATATTATCATACCATACCACACCACCACTCTCTTCATAATATCGTCATACTATATTATCCTGACTACTTCTACTATAATTGATACGCGCACTCCTACGGACGCTAAAATATATCATCAACATAACTCAATACCCATCTACTATCAACTTATCATCACTCTCCATTTCTCCCCCATACTATCATACTATGTACCATATATTCTCTCTATATCCTAATACCTACACATTATTCCATATACCATTCTACAATACCCTCAATACCATATTATAATACCACCACATACTCACACGGACGCTAAATATAATACTCACTACATACAAAACCACTGTAATTCTTAAACTTCCCACTCTCACATTCTATATTTTTATATTTTCTCACAATTTCTACCCTTTTACTCAATATACATACCCAACTATAAATCATTATTTCTTACCAATACTCCAACTATCATTTATATACCTAAACTACTCACTCCACCTCAAATACCACCTAACAATCTATCATTACCCTTTCCCAACTCTTTCTCTACCATGCTACCGCATTATCACCATATACGGCACGAACCTCAGCACTTAACACCCTGGACATTTTCACATTCGATCCATCGCCCGACCACCAAACTCTGCCCCTCACTAAATACGTACTCTACATCATATATCCGCTTTAAACATCTCGATATTCTCATATTTGCGCTCATACCATCGAATATCACATACCTTTACCACAAAATACCCTCCATATCAACATATTTCCCAGCATTATCAATGCCATAGCACGATATCAACCGAATATGCCCTTCATTCCAATCTTTTATTATAACAGCAGCACACACTCCTACTGACGCTCCAATAAATCATACCCTATTTTACATTTTACTCCGTCCTCCTCACTTTTCATCAAGCATCTATATACTTTTACACCTACAAATAATACTGCATAAGTACACCTAAACCATAATTTGCCATCCTCTTATGGCCCAGTATTATGGATATAGATCCATAGGACATTGTGCCGCCGCATACAAGCATCCTCTACCGCACACATCTTGTAGCTTCTCCCTTGCTACCGCTCACTTAGCCGCCCAGCTTACGTAGCTTCAAGTACGGCTGAACACTTTTTCTCGGGCAGCGCGCTCCGACAGGATCATGTGACAGTCATGTGACCATGTTGACTGCGCATTACCCGATCTGTGGAACGGTATATAGAGTGTCGTCAGTCTCTAGTATTGTTTGCAATTTCCAAAAGAGGATCTTAAATATACGGTATTTCCTCGCAAATGTCCAATGAATATCCTCGTTTTTTTTGGAGATGTAGAAAGCACTGCCAGTAGTGATGATATCACTAACATGCCGAATCTTTTCAAGCTGCGCATCATATGATATTCGATACCCTTACAAATCTAGACTTTTCTTGACCGTTCTTAATAGCAAGATATTTTTATATGCTTTGATACCATATTTTGTAGCCTTGATATACACAAAATGCGCCTTGTCAATTTGCCCTTATCGTTTTCTCACTTTTCCTCAATATTAACTAAGCCATCAAGTGTGCGTAATGCGCGCAAATATTTCATTTTCTTCGGAGTATATATACGAAACCATCAGGGATTGCAGGTTCAAAAGATAAAGACAACCTCCCAGAACCACCTCATCGCCATCATGGAAGACAACAAAATCGAAGATGAAAAGAGCGTAGGTTTATTATCGCATAAGGGTGTTGAAGCTCAAAACGTCACACTACCAAGGGACATTTTTAGAAATTCCTTTACTTGGTTCTGCTGTGAGACTTACAAGTCCCTCGCGTTTCGTATTTGGCTAATATTATGGTTACCGCTCAGTGCTTGATGGAAGGTGTCCAGTGAATGGATTTATCCCTTCTTAGGTTCTATTTTTATGCTTGAAGCGCTATTCTTCCTCCCCATTGTTCTACTTATATGTCGTAAACGTGCTGTCTCAAAACAATATACTCAGTTTTGCAAAGAAATTATTAAAAGTGCTCCAGGTACTGATGACGAGGACTGGGAGCCTATTCTAATAAATTTCAACTCATACATGTATGGAAAAAAACTCTGGAAGACCAAGCATATGTTTTTTAATTGTTCTAGCCTCCGAGAATCGTTTAGAATATACATTCTAGAGCCATTTTCCTTAAAGAAGGACAACGATGCAAAGGTCAAATCGTTTAAAGAGTCAGTGCCCTACATCGAGGAGGCTTTGCAAGTCTACTTTGGAAGGGTAGATGAACTATGGAATCAGGTCTGTTCTGAAAAGTCGTTAAGTGCTATTGGCTCCAAAGACACACCACTTCCTAAGCAATTATACCATTTTAAAATTGCCTGGGTCTTTAAAACGGCTATTCGTAATGGTGCATTAAGGGCGATCATCCCCTATTTGTATTGTATTTTCATTTCATGGGATTACAACATTTTTGTTCGTGTCTTGTATCTCGGGTCTATGTTATTCGTGTTGATAGCATCTATCCGAAATTCAAGAATTGCACCAACGAAAATGAAAGACAAGATGCACTATATATCAACTATTATTAGCGAGCAAGAAATTGGCGCTAAAGGATGGGATCAAATCGCAACGAAAATGAATTTGTATCTGTTTGAACAGAAAGTATACGCCAATCAAGAGTTTTTTTTTGACGGAGCTGATTGCAAATGGTTCTTTGATCACAACTTCTCTAGTTCTCTATCTCCAAAGAAGTCTATGTGGTCTTCATCATTAAATGCTGAACTATGGCCATATATTAAGGAAGCACAATCATCCTACGGTGATGAATCTCTGGCGTAGATATTGATATGTACTTTTTGATTTCGAATCGGTATAGCTATGATCTGGATACAACAAGAGACCCGCTGTTTTATTTCGACATTTGCAGGTTACCAAATAATTCATTGAATATTCTGGAAACTATGTACCACTCGAGATATTTATATTTGTAGTATTTATCCTAAAACGTTCAAGAATTAATACAGAATGAACAGAATTTTTATTGTTATGACTCCTAAACAGTACTTTAATTTCATATAGGGTAGACGCTCTTGGGGTGGACACTTTTTGCCTTTTCTATATACAGTTCGTAAACCGTCAGCTCAATCCTGTGTATCGATAATTAAATGAAATCATCCTAATACTGTCTTGGAATAGAGTCTTTTTTAGATTACCAGGAATGGCTTATGACTGTTGCAGAAGAATAGTGATACTATCACTTTTAGTGTCAAGATTCCTTCTTCCCTAAATTCTGAGTCAGGAAATATCTGACTTTGCATTTTAATCCAAAATGCCGTTAATATTCTTACTCTGCGTTCTGCGTGGCAAACCACCCAAAAACCACATTCGCCCTTAAGGGTGTGGCTATTTCATTAAAATCTTAGCGCTCTTTCGAAAAGGGATGTGATTAGTAATGAAATTCAACATTTAGCGAATTGCAAAATTTGATTTTAGTGTTGGGTATGTCAGATACGTGGAAAAAGAATCGAATAATTCCATACTGAAGCGGTGAAGTTTCTTCTAGGAACGATAAGCTTCTAAAAGAACCCTTAATATCTCAGATAGCTTTAGTCAGCACTCAAATGAGACAGTTATCAGTTTCATTTGCTATATAAAGACGACAAGAACTCGAAGGCTTATCAGGATTTCCTAAACAATTGAAGTAATATAGTACGTACAAATACAAGTTTAAGCAATGGCAGAACAAGTCAAGATAATATACGGAAGCTTTCCTCTTAATCTTTTGCAACGGTCAGATATCGATGAGATATCAACTATTTTGGAGAAGGCAGGAGTAAAAGATATAGATACTGCAAGGATCTATCCAGATAGCGAAAAAATCATTGGCGAATTGCAACTTTCAAATCGATTTACTATTCATACGAAGGCTAGTGGATTTTCAGGTGGATGTTTAACAAAGGATAACATTAATAAGTCTATTGAAGAGTCGTTGAGTTTACTAGGCGTTCCATGCGTTGAAACATTTTTTTTGCATTCGCCAGACCCTGAAACTCCTATTGAAGAAACTCTAGGCGCAATAAACTCTCTGTATGAACAAGGTAAGTTCAAAAAGTTTGGGTTATCAAACTTTGCAACGGAGGATGTGAAGCGCATCTACGAATATGCAAAAAGCAAGAATTACGTCTTACCAACAGTGTACCAAGGGAGCTACAACGCGTTTTCACGGGCGATTGAGGATGACCTTTTCCCCTTGTTAAGAGAGTTGCATATTTCTTTCTATGCGTATTCACCAATTGCAGGAGGGTTCTTGGCGAAAACACCGGAACAGGTATTGGGGGGTAAGTCAGGTAGGTTTGACAACAGCACTATGATTGGGCAGATGTATTTGAAACTCTATAACAGACCTGCTCTTATCAAAGGGCTAGAAGAATGGAACAAACTTGCCGAGAAGACAGGTATATCGAAATTCAGTTTAGCTTACAGATGGATTGCCCACAACTCTTTTCTAAAGAGGGAATTCGGTGACGCTGTTATCATTGGAGGACGTTCTCCTAGTCAGATTTCTGGTGCGTTGGAGTCTATATCGGAAGGGCCTTTAGACCCTGAAATTGCAAAGAAAATCGATGAAATTTGGCAGCTAGTTAAAGATGAAGCACCACTAAACAATTATACTTTCTAGGTACTGTTTTCAGTGGTCGTAAGTGAAGAGGTATCGACGAGTCTTATATGTACTACAATTTACGTGTCTGTGTACTTGGTAATAGATAGCAGTCGTCTTCAATCTAAATAACATGCTTATACTCAATGAGTTGTCTCACCTTAGTCAATGTTTATATAAATCATTTGGCCATTGAAGGATAATTCGATAGAGCGGGCCTTATCGGGACCGTGTGCTTGTTAGTTTTATCTGCTCTAAAGAGTGAATAGCTATTCCGCTCTATTCTCAACTTCAAAAGGTTGATGGAGAAGGCGTAAAGATGTGAGTCCATGTTTTACACCCAGGATCTTCTTAGTTTTATCTTGAGAATTTACGCAGTAGTTTGGGCTATTTCGAAATTCCATAAAGTGTCGCCAAGTATTGGTCACCAAACTCTGAGTACCCGGCTAATCCACCAGAGTTTTTGCTACATTCAGCCACCTCTGTATTAAATGAATAAAGTTAGCTGATAATCAATATCCGATGATCATGTATTTACCAAAATCCGTATGATAACGCCTCTTCCCAATAACTTGACGCCAATTCTACATGCCTTGCTTCATTTAATGCAATCCGTTACTCACCGAACTTGAAAATAGAACTGCTATGTATCTTAATATTAAATATGATAATTCCACAGAACTTGAAGTATAATTCATAGATACTGCAATCCAATAGTAATGTCATCCCGTTGTCCACTACTCCAGTGAGGACACAACACAACATGCTTATATCTTATATGTCTTGAATAATCTTAACATGAAATAGTAATCAAGAGACACGAGAAGCACCGCTATATGTCTTAAATCATAACACAACAAATTCATAGTCCACGTAGCATCCACCAAGTCCTCCAGGCTCTACAACTACAGCATACCATATCATCACAACCTACACGTCTTTCACGATAATATCTCTAGGTATGTACAGTGATATAATAAAATATCAAGAATCCCAATGCTATCCTAATGCAAACTTTTTTTGTCCAACAGTAGCAACATAACATTTCCCAAATACAATAGTCCGTTTAAAATCAATTATCGGAAAGTCAAAGAACGTTCCTCGTGTAGACTTAATGACAATCTCAATAAACACAATTACTTTTTCGTTCCAGTATCTCGAAGCCCTGTCTATTAATGATAATATAATTTGAAATAATAATAATGTAGTTAAAATGTTTTTTTTCACCAGCTTTTTCAGGTTATAAGGATTGTAGCAGATAATGCTATAGCTTTCAAGAAGGAAGACCAGCTCAGGTATTTGAACTTTCTCAGAGCCAGCCTGAAGTGTTTCTCCACCTCGATAACGTGAAGCCCGTAAATAACTATGTATCTTGACTTCCCTTGCTTCCAATATCTATAGCGTCTTATTTGGAAAACGTTGATACGCATTCTTCTTGAGAAACCCCATCAAAAACGCCCACTATGGCATTAAGGGTCACCTGCGTATATAAGTCAATGGCACGAATGGCGGAGCTTTCAGCAGCCACGAGGCGGGCCTAGTCGACTCATTTCGTCGCTGCAATCTTCAATGAGTCTGCCAGGCCTAGTTTTACCAGGAACCATTATGGGAAGGGACGACATGCAGTTCCCCAAAGGAGGTGCGGGCTGGGAAGCCAATAATTTTACGTCACCTTTCAAGACCGTGACAGTGAAGTTGGATTGATCACTTGATTTCAATGCAGAATGGAATTTGTCGAACAAAGAAGCGCGTACCTCCATCAGATCATAATGTTTTTTCGTACCTTCTCCTCCATTTTCAGCGCTCTTTCTACGAGAGCCCACCAGCAAGAGGGTGACGAAAGAAGTTGTATGCTGTAATTTTTGGCATAGAACATTTACACTGGAACACCGTAGCTCAGATTTAGATGCCAAATGCTGCACAGCTTTGCAGCAGCCAACTTTGTAGTCAAATCTATCTGTCGAGATGCTATGGCCAAATAGAATGGCGATGTGTCACTCAGTAGTTATCATTGGGCGTTGGAGGAAACAATGACGTGTTATCAATAGCCATACTACATCAAGTATCTGAATATTTTATTGTAATATTTTTAATTTTTCTAATGACAAAAGTTGGCAGGTTTTTAATGCAAATGTACATGTGCAGTTTAAAAATATATACTGCCATACGTTTAAAATGAAATAACTAGGTTATGATTGATTAACTTCTAACTGCCACACCTTTTTTCTCGAAGATTCTTGTCCAGCAGACATTAATGGGCTTCTTTGACCCATTTTTTTACGTTGTACAATGCGACTGACGTTACTACATCATTTTATAAAGCAACGGTTTAACAATTAGCAAAAGCATATTTGGTGTTAATCATAACTATAACTGATTAGTCGTGTATACTGAACCACAATTTCACTTCACGCCAAAATGTCATTGCTTGCTTTATTTGCTGTCACTTGCTTCCATCCCTAAAAAAATATCAAAAAAAGACCCCCCGATAAAGTAATCATGATCTACGCCCTACGCGCCACCGCCTCTAAGGAAGCGTTTGAATTACATGGTTGCATGCCATCTTACTATGATAGTAGTGCATATAATAGTATACAGGAAGGAACGTAGTTTAAGAATGACTTTTTTATTAGTGAAGTAGATAATTACATGAAAAAAAAAATTTAGTGGATGAATCTATAATCAAGGCGCTTCATTCCTAGATCAGTAGTAGTGTCTAAGTAATTGGTCTGTTCTTCTTTTGTCATTAAGTTCCATTTGCGTTCTTTATATCTATTTCTGCTAATATAGTAGAACTTTGTGGCAACTGCCATGCAAATGTTGAAACAAGTAAATCCTAGAAGAGCCTTGTTACCCTTGACATAGTAGGGCTTATCGTCATTTCTGTACAAGTTAGAAGCAATAATTGTTCCAATTTGAGCGCTCATATTGTATAATGCTGTCCCTATCGCACGCGATCTCACCGAATTTGAAATTTCGGAAACCCAACCTGCAAGAATGGAATGAGTGAAGGGAAGACCAAGTATACCAGTGAGTAATACGTACTTTATCCATGGATTTGTATCTGTTGGCAAAGCGACTAAAGAAACAATAAAAGGAAGTACCCAAACGTTCGCAATTCCTACACAAAGTGATTTCTCTTTTAATTTGCGTGATAGCAATGCCACTAATGGTAGATTAATTAATAGCAAAGCTTGACCTGGAATTGCCAAAATATTTGAAAGAAAGGTGGAGAAATTCATGCTTTTTAAGATCAGCGACATGTAAGGTGTAACGGTTTGTAAAGATATAAATCCTGTAATGCCTTGTATGAATAGTGGCCAGAGATCAAATTCTGTTAAGGTATACAAAATTTCCTTAAAAGTAACGGGTTGCCTATTGCTCATATCACCCTTTGATGGATCATCTCTTAAAATTCTATTAACCATAATCTTCTCCTCATACTCAGTGAAAAGCGATTTCCCCTTATGGAATGCAGACTCACCAGTTTGAGTGGGGCCCCTACGCATCAAATAAAAGGATGCCACACCAACGGCAAGGGATATAAATCCTTCAATGATGAACAAATACTGCCAACCAGCCAAATCATGAATTCCTCGCATCTCTAAAACACCGGAAGCAAAGAGTGAACCTAGAATTTGGAAAAGTGGGATGGCACACCAGAAGAAACTTAAGCGAAAAGTAAGCTCGGCTCCGGTATAATAATAAGACAGGTATAATATGTTATCTGGAATAAATCCACCTTGCACAATTCCTAATAAACATCTAGTGGCAATAAACTGAGCTTTATTTTTCAAACCTGCCTGTGTAATACAGATGATACTCCAGAGGACAATTTGAATTGGTATGACTCTTTCTGGACCAAATCTTTTAGACAGCAGATTACCAGGTAGCTCGCTCACCAGAAATAACACTAGATAAACAGTTTGCCCAAGGTTATAGTCATTAGTATTCATCTTTAAATCGGTAATGAAGTTATCTGAAACAGCCCTGGCAATGTTTTTTCTTATCAAATCTAGAAAACAAAACATGATAAAGACCCACAAGAAAATCTTCAAATCTATTTTTCTCACTACCCTTCTCTCTTCATCCTTACTCCAAGAAAACTCGGGATCGAATTTAGACAACCCCTCATAGCCACTGGACTCATAAACTTTTCTCCAGCGCTCAGCTTCATTAAAATCTTCAAATGGGTTTTGCGACTGGCCTTCTGGATCCGAAGTTAAACTTTGTGTAGACACAGACAATTGAGTCTTTTCTAAAACAACGTATTCCTCCTTCTGTTCGGACATTGCTAAATTATATTCTGCTTTGGTTCTCTGAGTGTATAATCAATGGCTCCATTGTGGAATTATAAGACATTCATCGCGATGGCTGTCTTCTTATAGTAAATTTCTATAGCACGGGATGAAATCATGAATGTTGCAAATATTGAATACCATTGATAACTGTCCCATACCACGGTGCAATGAATGTCCAAATGTTATTATTCGGTCCTCCACTACCCGCGTAGGACTCCTTGTCTTCTCTTTTACTCTCGCTAAACCAAGGGCATATTATTCTGAGCTAAAATCTCAAGTGAGGCGTCAATTCGTAAGTGAGGCGTCAACAAGGGCTACCAAGGTATTAATCACGTGCCCATCAGACCCTTTGTGCATGGTTTCCTGCAGAAGACCGTGCGTTGCAAAGGGGTGAAGCAACCCATATGTGTATCGTTTGCTCGAGGCTGCGGTCTCGAGAATGGCTGCAATTCGATTGTGTTATGACGCGTCTCGGAACATCATCTATCCGAACTTTTTGACGTCGGGCCGAATGTTTTTCCAGCAATTGGCAGCACGTAAGGGGACAGCTGCTTAGCTTATCGCATGAATCTATCCAGTCTTGGCAACTTGTTTGAGTAATATACTAACGGTTACAGGTAAGCTGGCATTCTCGGTTGAAAAAATCCGAAGAAGTCGGACCTGGTGACGTGCCACACATGCGTCAAGAGGGGTGCATTTCTGTAGGATTTGTCATAGATTCATCTGCAACTACTTTACGATTGTAACCTCTGCACCAGAACGACAACTATCCGTCAGAAATGCAGGGGACACTTCGAGCTCAGGTGTTAGTAAAAAGCTTGGCTTTCTTTTTCTCTCTCCTGTTAGAATGCCTTTTTATAAATATAAATAATATAGTATGATTCTTGAAACTTGATATACTTTCCGATAATCAATATTTAGAGAGGAATGGTGAGGAGAGCTAAGTAAAGAGCGGAAAAAATCGCCTATTCAATTTTTTATTTCATCTAAATGCAATTTTGTGGTGCATATTGATATACTTTCTTCTCACTGTGATATGCGATAAGATTTTGACATCGGTTGGCCTCTCTTGCCGAGTAACACTGAAGCTAAAGCAAAGATTGTGGAAAGAGCATGTTTGGAAGATTGAACCAATTTTGAGTATTAAATGAATTTGTTGTAGGCTAGATAATCACTCTTCCAACAAAGTATCTCTAATACAAAAGAGGGGTCTTTTGTTTTATACTTTTGTACCAAAATAAGAGCGCCGAGCTTGTGTATCGTCACACTAGCGATTCCCGTTCCATTGCTTATCTCGATGCTCTTCGGGAAGGTGTTCGTATTGTTTAATGTATTTCTGCTCGCTATTGCCAAAATTAGCCACTTATTTACCTAAATGGCTGTGAATATGTAAAAAATCTATACAGTATACCACAGGTTAACCAAGACCCAGTGGAGCAGTTAGAATCGCCTGCATGCCACTCATTTTGTAAACTTAACGTCTTGGGATCTTTCATTAACGCTTAACTGGAAGACATCTCCTCTGGCGTAGTGACCCACGGGGTCTAAATCAAAGCGGGCTTCGGCGATCAAGTCTGTGTTAATTTCAGCAGCCAAAAGGCCCTCTTTGCCTAGCAATGGACCTGCAATAATTTCTCCGTAGGGATCGATGATAACACTGCCTCCATTGATACAGTTCTCATCGGTTGATGACCACCCAGGCAGTTTCCTCTTACCAGTAGCTTCGTCGACTATTTCTCCATACCCCATGGTGGTCGCATCGGGCATGAACTGTACTGCACTTACCAAAAACAAGCGACCTTCATAAGCAATGTTTTGCATCACAGTTCTCCAAATGGGTCTAGCGTCCACTGTGGGTGCACACCAAATTTCAACACCTTTTGCATACATAGCATACCTCAATAGCGGCATCATATTTTCCCAACATATAGCACCACCAATCTTTCCGACAGCAGTGTCCACAACAGGTAAAGTTGAACCGTCACCTTGGCCCCAGATTAATCTTTCACCAGCTGTTGGCACCAACTTGCGATGTTTCGCAACGTAACCAGCCTGAGGATCAATGAATACCATAGTACAGTACAGTGTTGTCCCATCACGCTCAATACATCCGACACAAAGCGATGCGCTCGTAGCCTTTGATAATTCACATAATTGGCTGATTTCTGGATATTGGTCACCAGACCCAATCTCGATCGCTTCGGCAAGATACTTGGCAAACTCTTCTCTTCCTTCTTGCAGACGGTAACCTAGATAAACCCCGAAATTTGATCCTTTGGGATAACCACCAAGAGTGGCTTCTGGAATGACGACCAGCTTGGCACCAGAGTCTTTTATTTCCTTCTCATAAGACAGAATTTTTTTTAAAGTGTCCTTAGTAGAGCCCGGACAAGAGCCTATTTGAAGAGCAGCAACGATTTGTTTTGGCATTGTGGTTGATTCGAGATATTCCTTAAAAACTGGTTGACTAAACTCTACCCTAAAACATTACCCTTTCTACGTCAAAGAGGTTTTGTCATTTATATACACTGCTTTTAGTGAGTCACGGGTGCACAGGGACCTCTATATAAATTTTGTTCAAAGCAGGAACGATACCCCAGTTCTAGTCCTATGAGATAATCGCGACCAAACCAATGATACCTTCTTTCAAAATGCACTGGAATTAGCACTGAGATGATTGCTCGTTAAATGTGATCTCAATGCATACATGTTCTTCTTATCGATGTGAGACTGGTTTGTATTTCCTTTTTCATGATAATGAAAGCCGATCAAGATACGGCTACAAGTAGCTGTTTTCTACTTTCTTCGGCTGAGGCCGCGCAGACCATAAAAAGCAATGTATGAAAATACTAGACTGTGTTTGGGAAGGTTTAAATTTGGTATATGTTGATAAATCTAACACTAAAAATGAAAATACTACTAGCTATGATGCACACTATGTTTTAATGCTGATGGTATTTTAGGTCTATGCAGCTCTTGATTACTGTACATGCAAGTTCCATGAATATTACAAAACACTTGCTTTAATCTTAGCTACTCGCCAGCAAAACGAGTCTTCTGTTAACGTTGAACCAAGGTGTAGGATATTGGCACGTTTTTTTGTTTCATGTAAGTAAGCTTTGCTATATCCGAACGTATCAATTCATTGGAAACACGTGTTTCTGTCAATATGGGTTAGTTGCTATGGCATAGGAAAGCTGTAAGTTAAACACAACTGTTTTGTTCATTACTCTATGATGCAAACTACTTTATAAGTATGAAGTTCGAACATGATATGGGCTGGGACGGGACATTGGTCACTATGCCAACATTATTATCTCGATCGGTAGCAGAAATGCGTAAAAAACATCGCTAACGTCACCCCACGCACAGAAATAGCTTTGACAGCTGTTATTGGGTATTGTCCAATAGAGTAGAGGTTGTCCAATAGAGTAGAGGACATTGCGTTCTATCTCGGAAACTTCAGAGGGAAAGTTAGAAAGATAACACAACGAAATGTTTCACCTGTCTCAGCTTGCCGTCTTGTCATTCGAGATCGGAAAAGAGAAATCAGGTCATTCGCCTTTCAAGGTAGGCTATAAAAGAGAAATGCCTGTCATCGCTTCTTAATATACGGTTCCTGTTATCGCTAGCAAGGAACAAGAGCCACAAATAGCGCTCTATTCTACTTTGATCAAATCATTTTGCTCCCTTTTTCCATGTGAAGTACCTAGCCGGCTTTTTGCGGAAGCTACATGCTACTAGTAAGCGCCAAGCTCCTTTTACTCCCACTTTATGATTCATTACCATTGTCAGATAGCATCTTCTAACATCTCTTTTGAGGACCGCATTTCAATAGCACTTGCAAGACGTTTGGATGATTGCCTTTTAAAATTGCCCTCTCATTTATTGGTTTATCTTTCTGGATTGCTTGCTTGACAGCATAACAATCGCTTGAAAAGATAACCTGAAGGAAATAAGGGAAAAAAAGCGATGATTGGAGAATATATGTTATGCCTCCATGGAACAACAACTGCATTAACGTCGATCGTACTGCAAGAGCTACGCCAAGCCAATGAAAAGGCAGATCTGGGGTATAAAATTGACGCTCGTAAAGACGAAAAGAATTAGGTAAGAGGCGTGATAAAAGGGTAGCACTAGCAAGCACATTTGAACTTTTGAATAGCCACAATAATCAAAGGAAATTTTAAGTGGGGCGACCCGTTTAATCACTATAAATTCTGGGCGATCAGCACAAACAAACTCTTCACGCAGTTTCTGATACCAGTGGCGATTGCAAACTAGCGCCTCCAATTCTTTCCAGTCCGAATAACAAGGCACAAAGGATTCTGAGAAATAGAAAATGTGAATACCGTTTGTGTGGGCTTCACTGATCCGCGTGATCGTTTCTTAAATAGTAGCCTTGGTGCCTAAGCAAATAGGTACAGGATCACTTTGAGACTGATAAAGGCATTTTGAAATTTTTGAGAGGGTTGGTGTTACGGATCAATGTTGCTTGTTAACATTAGAAGAGCACGGCTGAACTTTTTTCTTATATTTCTCGCCATTTAGCTCTTTATATGTACTTTCGTATACTTAATAAAGCCAATGCGATTAGGTGCTTTGTTTCAGTTATCCAACGCTTATCTTATTTGTTCCACCATGATAGCAGTACCAGATCCTTTAACATACCTCTGACCTATAGCTCTACTTTGGCAAGCGGGAACCGTTGTTCCGCAAAAAAGTCGGTGTCAGCGTGAGCGCTCGCGTAACCTGGCTTGCCGCGCGTCAGCAAAAAAAGTTAGTATAACGAGAAATCGAAGCATGATGGCCAAGTGAGTCCCAAGAAATAAAGAGACCCGTTACTGTAGAAGTGAGAGGCTACGAGTTAATCACCTCTATTTGAAAAAGAAAGCGAAAACTGGCATATTCAGTTGAACAATACAAAGCTTTTCAAAGTCGATGTTTGCCCTCATCAAATGCCGGTTGAGACAGCAAGTGCCGTGGCTATTCTACAATTAACAGAAGTGTTGTAACTTTACATGGTTTGACAACAGTTCCTTTCTCTTCAAGTATTATTTTATGGCTGAAAACCATAAGGGCATCGAAAAATTCAAGCGCCGACCTTGATATCTCAGCAGGACTTATCATCACCGGAGTGATCCCAACCTCTGTACCTTCCGACGTTGTGATGGCCAAAGAAGCAGGCGGAAGCAGCTCTCTGAGTATAATCGAGGTGTCATTAAGACCACTATTGAATCCTTTACACCTCCATTTTTGGTTCAAATGTATTTGAACAGCAAGACGAGATTCTCATTTTCTATTCAAAATTCACTATGAAGAGTGAATTTTGAATACGCGATACCTTTAAGTCATGACAAATGTGGACCTACCTCTTTTTTTTACCGTGAGTAGTTGAACGAGTGATTCGGTACACAATCCAAAGAATTACGTGGTTTGCAAAGAAGTGAGGCAAATTGGCTCCTTCTGTATCATTTTAATGACATTCAACTTTTTTGCACCGTTCTTAAATAAAGGTCCTTTGAGATGGCCTCCAAGAAGTTAATTGTTCTGGCCGTCTTCTTGGACATTTCGTTGTATATCTAATATTGTGTCACGTTCCGCTTTGAATCGGCAAGAGTCTTAGGGCTGCAACGATACAACAGAGTCTTTATGTTTATGGCACTCAACAGAAAGGACACCCCAGTCCTAATATATGAGCTACTGACATGACTATTTACCTAGGTGTTCCACTAATCAATGCGCAGTGGCAGAATGATACTCAGATACTATGCACTATCTCGATTTCTCTATCCTTAAACAAAAGCGGGTGGCTTGTCATTACCAAGATGCTTCTTTAATTGATGAGAAAAATAGATAGACTTGGAAACCAATGCAAGTGATGATGACACGGACGTAATCCCCATGTTTTCAAGACATGGCATGGGATATATCATTATGAAAAGGAACAAATCGGCAGCATAGTCAAAATCAACCTGGAAAAGCGTGTACTTGCTTGCTCCTTGGGGGCACTATTCAAAAAATTTGATGCTTTTTGTTCACACAGCAGTTATTTTGGACTAAAGTGAATTGATTTCGGTTGGTATTCTGGCTTAAACTGATGTTTCTTCCGCAGGTAAATCATCAAGAAATAGTATAAATTGATATACGTGTCTCGTTTCGGCGGTACCAGTTCACAGTTCTGTCCTAATCGCTAATGTACCAGTCTTTATATGACTCGGAGGATCAAGAACTAACCATTCTATCTGACTTGAATGTTCCTCAAAGGACTAGACGCCCAGCTTGAAGTCGCTATGAACAACAGTATTTCAGCCAATTTCATCCTAACTGATAATGTGCCCCAAGAAACAGCATTCAAGAAAACAACTTCCACTGGGTAGTAGAAAGAAGAATACGTATAGACTGGCCCTTCTACATTACCGTCACTTTTCTGGTCCATGGTTTGATACGGATATAGATTTTGCTCTTTCGTTCAAGTGACCTTCAACATTTCGTTCTCGTAGTAATGCAAGAGTATACTAAACAAGCAAAAAAGAAGAAATAAAGAAAGAATCACCATCATGTGTGGGTGTAATCAGATGTGTTTCAAACCGCTCCTGAGCGGATATAATCATTTTACGGCTACAGCATCGCTTGTCTACCATTAAGTTTTCAATAAGGCTGAAGGAAAAACAGCTCAGTGCCAGGGAAAAAAATAGCTTCTTTGTCACTGAAGCTTTTTACGAACTTAGAAGGTTTTATTTTCTTCTGTCGTGCAAGTGTAAAAAGGCTATCGACAGTGATTCATCGTTGAACGACTGTAAAAAAAAAGAAAGTAGAGCACTACGTAATCCCGTGGAAATAATCCATGACTTCAAATTCTCTCACCTTTTAGAAAAGAGAAGGAATCAGAAGCGCAACGAGAAATAAAGTTTTTTCAAGTATCGGAACGGAACGTGCAGTGCGGGGTGAAAAAAAGAGATCAAGAAATAGCAGTAGAGAATTAAAATCCGCACGCAACCACTCGAAATAGAATTGGGTTCGCTTTCAACGTAAAGAGTTTGCGGCTTAGTTTGGCCTAGTACCACAGGTGATTGCTCTTTGATTGAGAACCGGAGTTCCCACTGAACCGAACTCGGCTGGGAAGCGTTCTTTGAATAAGCTAACAAAAATGTAGCAAAAATTGCACTGCTAGAACAGTTTATTCTATCGTGCACCATAATTCTCAGAATCAAAATGCGGTCTTGTTTCACATGTGAAAACTGATCTTTCGCATCCCGTAGCTAGCGCGAGATATTCTTGAGGTACTCCCTCAAAACCAAATATTAGCTGCTTGCCCTGCATTTGTTTAACGGAAGAAAGCCTCGAAAGGGCTCAGAGCTCAACCCAGAAGCACTGCTACTGTATTTCTTTCAAGGAGATTGGTTGCCTCCGGTTTTTTCGTTAAGCTACTTTATGATTAAATAACAATATTGTACCTGCGCCGCTTTCTGTTACAGAACTACGTCATTTCGGATATTTGTGCGTAAATTAGCGATACTTGTGGGACTTTGGACGGTCCAACAACTGCTTTTTTATTTGGAGCGTGCCTGTGTTGAACTGTCGTAGGCTACTAAACCTGCCTTTCATTCCCCACATTTTTTTCACTGAGCCGAAATGAAAATGAAAAAGAAACCAAAAAAAAAAACCCGTGTGGGAATTATCCGGGGGGACAGAAGTACGCGCAGTGTCAATCGGCCCTACCTACGGGGTTTTTCCTGGAAGCGCCTCTGGAAATAGTTACGAAAGCACGGGGAAAGCAGGTATTAATCCCGTTACAAGGTTTCTTAAGGTACAGGTGCCGTGTGCCTTCAGCAACAATATAGAGGTTTCTTTCTAAGAATGCTTAAACGACTATGTTCGGTAGTGGCGTTGCTTACCAAACAGGGCCTGGGAACAAACAAGCTCCAAGTAGAAAAGTTTTTGCAGCTTCTTTCATTTGTGATGTTTCGGTCTTCTTCCTCAAAATAAGTATATAAATAGGCATGTATCCTTGTTCATTGAGATATTTTTATTCAGAGTTCTCTTTCTTGTCAGTTTCTTTTATTTGTATTTTTTTTCTTATGAAGACAACCAAAAAAAAACATATATCTTCCTCCCATAAACGTACATGATGCTTTTGCAAGCTTTCATCTTCCTTTTGGCAGGTTTTGCAGCTAAAATATCTGCAACAATGACTAACGAAACAAGTGACAGACCTTTGGTCCACTACACCCCCAACAAAGGTTGGATGAATGATCCAAACGGGTTGTGGTATGATGGAAAAGATGCGAAATGGCACATCTACTTCCAGTACAATCCAAACGACACTGTCTGGGGTTTGCCTTTGTACTGGGGCCACGCTACTTCTGACGATTTGACTCACTGGCAAGACGAACCCGTCGCTATTGCTCCTAAGCGTAACGACTCTGGTGCATACTCTGGTTCCATGGTGGTTGATTACAACAACACCAGTGGCTTTTTCAATGATACTATCGACCCAAGACAAAGATGTGTTGCCATTTGGACTTACAACACTCCTGAAAGTGAGGAACAATACATCAGTTACTCCCACGATGGAGGTTACACCTTCACCGAATACCAAGGCAACCCTGTTTTAGCTGATAACTCCACTCAATTTAGAGATCCAAAGGTTTTCTGGTACGAACCATCCCAAAAATGGATCATGACCGCTGCTAAATCTCAAGACTACAAAATTGAAATTTACTCCTCCTCCGACCTAAAATCCTGGACTTTGGAGTCTGCTTTTGCCAATGAAGGTTTCTTGGGTTACCAATACGAATGTCCAGGTTTGATCCAGGTCCCAACTGAGCAAGATCCTACTAAATCTCACTGGGTGATGTTTATTTCCATCAATCCAGGTGCTCCAGGTGGCGGTTCTTTCAATCAATACTTTGTCGGCTCTTTCAACGGTACCCACTACGAATCTTTCGACAACCAATCTAGAATTGTCGATTTCGGTAAGGACTACTACGCTTTGCAAACTTTTTTCAACACAGACCCAACCTACGGCTCTGCTTTAGGTATTGCATGGGCTTCCAACTGGGAATACGGTGCTTTTGTCCCCACCAATCCATGGAGATCATCCATGTCTTTGGTCCGTAAGTTTTCCTTGGACACCGAATACCAAGCTAATCCAGAAACTCAATTGACCAATTTGAAAGCGGAACCAGTCTTGAACGTTAGTAATGCAGGTCCATGGTCCCGTTTTGCTACCAACACCACTTTAACCAAGTCCAACTCTTACAATGTTGATTTGCATAACTCCACTGGTACTTTGGAATTTGAATTGATTTTCGCCGTTAACACCACCCAAACCGTCTCTAAGGCTGTCTTCTCTGACTTATCTCTTTGGTTTAAGGGTTTGGAAGACTCTGAAGAATATTTGAGAATGGGTTTTGAAGCCAGTGCCGCTTCTTTCTTTTTGGACCGTGGTAACTCCAAGGTTAAGTTCGTCAAGGAAAATCCATACTTCACCAACAGAATGTCTGTAAACAATCAACCATTCAAGGTTGAAAAAGACTTGAGCTACTACAAGGTCTACGGTCTACTGGACCAAAACATTTTGGAGTTATACTTCAACGATGGTGAAATGGCTTCTACAAACACCTACTTCATGACCACTGGTAATGCTCTAGGATCTGTGAACATGACCACTGGTGTCGATGACTTGTTCCACATTGAAAAGTTCCAAGTGAGAGAAGTCAAATAGATGTGATATGACCTATTAAGTTTATTTTTATTTTATTTTAACGTTCTAAAAGCCCTGTGTTGACGAGTACTATATGCGAAAGTTTTATTTTTACTAGTATAACTCTGATACCCTTTATAGTATCTTTTTTAGCAATTAGCGACTCAAAATTTGTTCTTTACATACTTTATAAGCATGATATATTTATAAAAAGTAAATTTTATATGATTCGAATGATCTGATCCAAACAATTCTACCTGCAATGGAACTAGATAAATCCGTAAGTCTGCTTTCTATATCAATTTAATATATACTCTTTTTCAAGTTTCGAGGGCATATAATGGATGACTTTCAGGAAGGCCAACAACCATACGTTGCTAAATATTTTTTATGCGACCAAAATATTCGGCAATGATCGGTTGGTGTTAGCAGTTTTGGAGTACGACCTTTGACAAGTGATGGCTTTGCTATTCTTTTTGACTAATCTGTTAATGACACGAGAATGTCGGGTAAATTAATATCAGCTTGCTGAAAAATTTAAAAGCATCGGATAGTTTCACGCTATATTTTTAAAACTGCTGTCTTATGAATTGAAGAGCCAGCAGCAATCTGAGATTAATGAGTAGCATGGATATTGGATCACAAGCAATAGGAACCAGGAATCCTCAGGCCAGTAAAGTCAGTGCGGGAAGTGAAAGCTCTTCTGCCGGAAACGAGGGCAAGACAAGTAAAGAAAGAAATAGAAATAGAAATAGAAATAGAAATAGAAACAGAAACAGAAACAAAGATAGCAAGGAAGAAGAGAAACCCGATTCTGTAACGGGGAATGAGGAAGGACAAAGGGGGAAACTGCAAACAAAAAACCGAAAACGGAAAGACAACAATGAAAACAATAGAAAGAATACCATAGAACATCCAAAGGAAATGAACGAGGGTAAGCAAAAGCAAATTGCGAAGAGGCAAGACGAGATTGATCAGTGTATTTATGTCCTACCTGGTTTTAGATTATTCAAAAAGGGCAGGCATATCACCTCCTTTGGCTATCGAATATTCTTTATGACAGATTCTGGTAAGGTTTCCCAAGATGTCTTGATCAATATACCTTTAGAATATCCAAATGTGCCAATCAAGTTATCAATGAGGAATAACGAAACCGAATCTTCTTACATGGAAACTGTGATAACGAATTTCAACTGGAAAGCTCGCCAACTGACTAAGAAAAACTGGAGGATTCCATCTCAGATAAATTTTCTGGTTAGTGAATTTGAACTATTGAAACAGGCGAATTTTAAACAAGTTGATAAATTACGTAATAGCTTTTACAAAACAGTATACTCATAATCACAATATAGAAAGAAGAATATTAACTAATATCAAATACCAAAAAATTATTCCTTGACAAAGATAGCTGCAGCGCCCATACCAGTACCAATACACATACTAACAACTCCAATCTGGTCCTTTTGCAATTCTCTTAGTATAGTAGCCACTTGTCTTGCGCCAGTACAGCCCAGTGGGTGGCCCAGCGCAATCGCACCACCTCTGGGGTTTACTTTATTCAGATCAATGCCTAGCTTATGGATACAGTACAAAGCTTGAGCGGCGAAGGCTTCGTTGATTTCAAAAACGTCAATATCCTGGATTTGTAAGCCAGTCGCTTCTAGAACTCTTGGTATGGCGTATGCGGGACCCACACCCATTATTTCGGGTGGAACCCCCACTGCTTGGAAGTCGATGTAGCGGCCTAGCACCGGCAAATCCAACTGGTTGGCTACGGATCTGCGAGCCAATAAGACACCAGCGACACCATCAGAGACCTGAGAGGCATTACCTGCGGTGGTAGTGCCTCTGTCCTTGATAAAAGCGGGCTTGATACTTCCAAGTGATTCCGCCGTGACGTTAGGACGTGGCCCTTCATCCGTCTGGAAAACTGTGCCGTCTGGTAATTTTATAGGTAAAATCTCTTCTTCGAAAAGCCCTTCATCGTTGGCCTTGTAAGCCTTTTGATAAGAATTGGCAGCGAATTCATCCTGATCCTTTCTGCAGATTTTGAAATTGCTAGCAATGTTTTCGTTTGTTATGCCCATTGGTATTAGACATTTCTTCGCTTCGCGATTCTTCTGCAACTCGTCAGAGGAGATCACGCCCAATGGGTTGATATTTTTATAGTTATTGGACATCGACTCCACGCCCAGTGCCAAACCAATATCGATTTGTCCAACTTTGATCTTGTTGGCAATATCGTTTACCGCCGTCAACCCTGAAGAACACTGTCTGTTCAAAGCGACAAACGGCGTGGAGTATGGGATCCCACTCGCCAAGCACGCAGCTCTATGTTCCGTAGCACCCGCCCCCACGTTGAGAACGTTGCCGCAGGCGACCTCTTCAATCAACTTCAAGTCCGTCTTTAGGGGGTCCGGAAACCTCCCAATGAATTCATTGAGGAAATTATATAGCAAGTAGTCCGTGTTCACATCCTTGAAGGCACCTTTGAAGCCCTTTCCGATAGCAGACCTGTTAGCAGCCACGATAACCACGTCGTCCGGTCTCTTCTCCAACAACGAGTTCTTCTTTTTCGTTCCACTTTTCCCCATGGCGCTTTCCACCAAATGATCCTTAATACTTTGTAATCTTTGCGACATTGCTTTTCCGTTATCTTATGCGTACTCTGCACTTATACCACCAGTCACAAAATATTGTCCAACCGATCTAGGATGGCATACCTGCCCCATTTATACCTCTTCCTTTTGAATAAACTCCAATAAATTCCAACCTAGGAAAAGAAGAAAGGGAAAAAAAACACTACGGTGTTAATACTATTATCCCCGTATGCTGTTGGTAGCGCCGCGAGCGGCGCTACCTAAAGGTTACCCTCATACCGGAGACGCGTTAACTTTTCTTTTTTTCGCTCTTTGTGGCTCATGGTTAAAGCTGTAACTTCTTAATTTCTCGAAGGTGATGTAACGGTTGTAAAAGCGACACAAAAGAACAGAGAATTAGTAGCCAACCGTCATTAATGCACTGTTCCCCGGGCAAGAAGACGTACCGCTACCCCCGAAGGTCACTGTCGCTGCACGCGCAAGACAGACCCTGTGAAGCTCGTGAATTGGAAGATTTGAATTTAACTGATGGGCTTGTTTCCGCTGGCTTGCAGTTGGTGGGAGTGGCACTGCAAAAGCGAGATACAGGATCACACATCTACATGAAACAAAAGAACTTTTCTACTAACGATGTCGCGTCGTCATCGATGGCTTCCGTAGATATGACGGCATCGGATATGGATTTCAATCCAAAATGCATGCCTCAAGACGCATTTCTCGTGGAAAGAATGTTTGATGAACTTTTGAAAGACGGGACTTTTTTTTGGGGTGCTGCGTACAAGAATCTACAGGGCATCTCACTGCGGAGGAAATGGCTGCTAATTTGTAAGATCCGTACTTCTGACCACTTCATGAGAAGTAATGTGGCCGCTGGTACCGCTACGACATGTTCTGCTCAATTGCCCGCCAATGAGCTCGCGGAAATCTCACATTTCTTGGATGGTCTAGTAAAAAACCTTTCTGGAGAGGGCATAAACTTATCCAAGACCCTTTACAAACTAGAGAAGTTCCTGCGCAAGAAAAACTTCCTGCAGTTTTTTCTGAAGGAAGAAATCTATTTGACGACTTTGCTTGAGAAGACTTTGTCACTCATATCCAAGGAATTGCAGTTCGTTTATCTTAGATGTTTCAAAATATTAATGAATAACCCATTAGCAAGGATAAGAGCACTGCACTCTGAATCCTTAATTCAATGGTTTGTGGAGCTTTTAAACGACCGGGATTCTGACTTGAAATGCCAATTACTTTCCATGGAGTTACTCTTATTGTTAACCTACGTGGAAGGTTCCACGGGCTGTAAAATAATATGGAACCAGCTTTCAATATCTTTCACCAATTGGCATGATTGGTTTAGCAAAATCCTCACCGATGATGTTGCTGCTCATACGTCCTTGTATTTAAACTGGAACCAGTTGAAGACAGACTATTCAATGACTTTCCTACTACTGATAAACTCCATTTTGCAAGGTTTTAATAACAAAATCGCACTGGATATCCTGACTTTTTTGAAAAAGAATGACATTCATAACACTATAGCGATTTTAGAATCAGTCTATAGGGATAGCCCTGATAATGCAGTCATTATGGAACAAATACACCTGTTTAGAATTAAAGAATCAAGTATTTTTGATCCGATGGTCCCACCCACTGAAAATTTGGCCTCTTTTCATCCAGCGAAAAGTGTGATCGAAAAAGGAATTCAACCTGTTTGTCTTGAAAAATGCTTATTATTGAAGGCAAAAGATAGCCCCGTAGAAACACCAATAAACGAAATCGTTAATGCTCTATGGAAAATCCTGGACTCTCAGAGACCTTATTCGGAATCCATAAAACTACTAAGGTTGATAAATTCTTTATTATTTTATCTTATTGACTCGTTTCAAGTTCCCTTAAATGCTTCCTTTGACGAGACCTTGGATCAACTACAAAATACACAAAATGTAGATTCAGTTTTCCAGGACTCTATTGATAAATTGCTGGACTCGTTACAATCCGATGACATTGCTAGAAGAGCGGTCATTGAAATTGACGATTTAAATGGCAAGATCTCTACTTTGAATGAAAGAATAAGCCTTGTTGAAAACTATAGTAAAGACCAACTATTGACGAAACTAGATGAAAATGAAATCCTACTATCTTTGAAAACAAAGGAGAACGAAAATTTGAAACTTCAGTTGAAGGAAATTAAGAAAAAAATGGATCAAATTGCCACACACCATAGATTATATGATCAACCACCTTCATTAGCAAGCAGCAACTTAAGCGTTGCTGGTTCGATAACACAAAATAATAGCAATAGTAATCTGATTTTTCAAAATTTAGCCATGAAACAACATCAACAGCAAAAGATTTCTTTACCTAAACACTCGACGAATTTATTAAAAAGTAAAAGAATTGCATCCCTTTCATCATATCTTAATGATTCGAATGATGAAAATGAGGACCAAACTGAAATAGAGGACAAATCAAAAGATTCATTTCAGGCATCTGGCTCTGCCGTTAATTTTAATATGCCTTCTGTGAAAAATATCACAAATTTGCAAAATGTTTCATTAAATTCAATACTCTCGGAACTTGAATTCTCAAATGATCTGAATATTCAGCCAAATTATCAATCTTCTCCGGTATTGTCTTCGATATCTTCATCGCCCAAACTATTTTCCCAACTTTCTGCGAAAAGTCTTAACAACAGTATTCCACTGTTATCTGAAGTTGATAACAAATCTTCGGTTCCTCCTCCTCCTCCTCCCCCTCCTCCACTTCCATTTTCTCTTTTACCTGATACGGAAGCTACTCTCAAACCAGAGATATCTGCGCCTGCTCCACCACCTCTTCCGGATTTGTTTAAAGTTGAGGAACCCTGCTCTATTCCACCTCCTCCACCTTTACCTGGGTCATTATCGATGTCTAATGAGCCTTCCGATAATGGCGGCGTGACTCCGGCAGCTCCACCTTTACCCAGCGGTCTACTTTCACTATCTTCTACGTCAATCAACTCAACGACTGTGAATTTAGTATCAAGCACATCTAAAAATCGCTTGAAGCAAATTCATTGGGACAAAGTGGAAGAAACCAAAGATACCTTTTGGGAAGATACAATTCAACGCCAAGAAACACTTAAAGAGTTGCAAACTGATGGTATATTTTCTCAAATTGAAGATATTTTCAGAATGAAAGATCCCGTTAAAATTGCAAGTAAAAAAAATGGTAATTCTTCAACATCAATATCTTCAAATAATGGTAAGTCTTCAAATGTTTCGTTTTTATCAAGAGACTTAGCTCAACAATTTGGTATTAATTTACATATGTTTTCTCAGGTATCTGACATGGAATTCGTTAAGAAAGTTTTAAACTGTGATAACAACATTATCATGAATGTAAACATTTTGAAATTTTTCTGTAAAGAGGAACTTGTAAGTATACCCAAAAGTATGCTTAGTAAGTACGAGCCATATTCTCAGGGCAAAGGAGGCAAATCAGTAAGTGATTTACAGAGGGCTGATAGAATTTTTTTGGAATTGTGTATTAATTTAAGATCTTATTGGAACGCAAGATCAAAAAGTCTGCTGACACTATCGACGTACGAAAGAGATTATTACGATCTAATTTTCAAGCTACAGAAAATTGATGATGGTATTCTGCAATTAAATCGTTCCTTTAAATTCAAGAGTTTAATGTTTATAATTACAGAAATTGGTAACCACATGAATAAAAAAATGGTCAAGGGTATCAAATTAAAATCATTAACCAAATTAGCTTTTGTGAGGTCCAGCGAAGATCAGAATCTATCATTTTTACATTTCATTGAAAAAATCATAAGAACAAAATACCCTGATATTTATGGTTTTGTAGATGATCTAAAGAGAATCGAAGATTTGGGTAAGGTTTCATTAGAACATGTTGAATTGGAGTGCCGTGAATTTCAAAATAAGGTTGAGTATGCAGTCACTCAATTTCAGACAGGAAAACTTTCGAACGAAGAAAATTTGGATCCAAGAGATCAAATTGTCAAGAAAGTCAAGTTCAAGATCAACCGGGCTAAAACAAAGAGCGACCTATTGGTGGATCAATGTAAACTAACATTAATTGATTTGAGCAAACTAATGAAGTATTATGGTGAAGATCCTAATGACAAAGAAAGTAAGAACGAATTTTTTCATCCATTCATTGAATTTTTGGCCATGTTTAAAAAATGTGCAAAAGAAAATATTGAAAAGGAGGAAATGGAAAGGGTATACGAACAAAGAAAAAATCTGCTAGAAATGAGAACAAACAACAACAAGAAAAGCAACGAAAACGATGAAAACGAAGTCGAGGAAGTAAACAAGGATGCTGTTGATCTATTGATTTCTAAATTGCGTGAAGTAAAGAAGGATTCGGAACCATTAAGAAGAAGAAAAGGTAGCAAACTCAACGAAATTACTGTGAATGTAGATGTAGGGGATTCGAAAACGAGAAAGGGTGAAGACCGTGTACTGTTTGAGAGAACACATGCTATGTTGAATGACATCCAAAAGATATAAAGAAAGTTTAAACATATATAAGAGTATAATTTATTATTCAAAAATGGACAATAATCGCGCTATCTTACAAAAAAGGAAGTAAATTTTCTTTTCGGCTAACGCTGTTATTGACAATTTTCCCAATTGAGAATTAAGATTTAGGACAAAATAGATCTCATTAAAAATCTGAATAAGCATAGAGAACATCGAGCTTAGGTTAAATAAGAGAAAGGGAACTGCTTTAATAGCCGTTATTCTGACAATCAAGTACCACGGCGAAATGGGCGACATTTCTGTAGCAGTGGGTACGGCTGTTGGAATTCCAATTGGCGTGGGCATAACAATAGCTCTGATATTTTGGTGTATCTTGCAACGTCGTTATAGGAAAGAAGAAGCTCGAGATAAGGATCTAGAAAAGATTATGGCAGAAGAGGTGGCTGTGTCTGTGTATGAAAGTTTTAAATTGGAAATGAGCAGTTCAAGCGAGGCATCCACGATAAATGAAAAGAACACCGAACAAGATATCAAGCCCTGCGAGGCTAAAACTGCCAAAAATGGGTATACACCGGCGTATAGGCGACAGTTGAACGCCAGTATGGGGGATCTGTGCATGAAACCGCAAGGAACCGCTTATATCAATGTCCCTGTCATTTTCAGTGGTGAGAGGATGAATCATGGGATGGTCAGAGACTCATCGGATAGATTCATGTACCCATTAACTTTGACGCGCAAGAATACTCCCAGTGGTCGAGCTACTCCCACAACAAACTCAATCGCAAATACGATCAATACCAGTGTGCACGAAGAGGATAATTTGGACGACCCATATGAGAACGAGTTTACAAATTATGTTGCGAATAAAAAAGAATTCATCAGCAGCTTACGGCCAAATTGAACAATATATATAGAGACGTACTTAGATACACTTTTGCATTCGTACAGGTACCCCATACCATTTGTAATAATAAAAGTAAAGATAAAAACATAGGATATTTACAGATAGACAACGTCGCCCGCTACTAAATGGGTGTCTTGGAGTTCTCGGCTAGAAGATCAATCTTCTTGCCAGCGGCGGTAACGCTCCACTCATGAATTAAGAACTCCTCGTCATGAGTGTTCCTATCGGCGACCAATCTAACGGTCCCAGAAACGTTCTTGTCCCCCTTGATATAAAATGTGATGTTGATTTTACCCTTGACGGAGTTCAGCTCACCGTAGACCCAGGGAATAATACCGTCGAATTCTATGCTTTCGCCCAGTATGTCTCTGGTTGCTGGAGACCTTCTTATATGGTACAGCGAGTTAGAGATGATGGGGGACTCAGTCTTCTCATAGTTGAAGATCAACGTTAGCGCAGACCCAATGGCCACGGAAAACACCACGAACCCAAGTATTCGCTTCTTTCTTTCCTTGGTTGGGTCGGGCAAATCTCTGTCCACTCTCAAGGGCCTGTTCTTGTCTTTCAAAACGATCTTGGCTTCATCTTCAGTGATACTGTTATTGAATCTCGCACTGGTGGAGAATGATTGCAGCACGGAGCCACGCACCAGCACACCCCCAGCAGCAGAACGTGTCAGTCTCGGTAAGTTTCTAGTCACTAACCTTAGCATCGTGTGTAATGTGTCTTTGTCTTGTATTCTTTTACCATAGGCTACACCGAGTGAATGGTGGAACTGTTTTAGACTAGGATTGAAATGGCAAGAAAACGCTTTCTTTCCCCCCTCTCACATACATCAAGACGAAAACAAGCAAAACGCAGAGAAATGACATTGGTAAGTACCTTGAGTGAACTAGCAACAGCGCATGCGCACGATACTAACAAGACGGTTTAAGTAGGTGGGTAAAGTAGTGCACATATCGATAGATTTGGTCCTGGTATCAACATGCCTCGCGGGGATTAAGCGCAATACAGGGCTGACTCCCAAGCTGGAGACTCTGGACAACCTGACCATGAGAAACTACATGAAGCGATACTTGAATGTGGGGGAGTCTGTGTACGACTACTCCGTTGCCACGTGTGGCTCCTCGACCTACTTCGCTAGGAAGTAAGTATGTGTATAGTCTATTTATAGTGTTGATAATATTTTGTATAACGGCACCCAGCCGGGGGCCAAAATTAATAACCGCAATTTCAAAAGTAATCGCTGTAGTTTTCACACAGGAACATTGAGTACCAGACGATGGCAAGGGTACGAGCATGCATCCACATACCACGTCGTTCACGCCCGAGTACTCGAATGAGTTACTGCGAAGGGTCCGAGACCTGTACCACGAAGATATCAAGCACTATTATCCGCAGTTGAAGCTGGAGAAGCTATTAGACCTGCTGGAACATACTGAGTACCTGTTCGAGTTATACCTGGACTCAATGCGCCACGAGAGGCCCAACGATGCGCTGACGGCGTTCATCATCGGGTGCTACTACGTGTTCCTGATCATTCCACAATCGTTGCAGTTTCAAACACGAAATAAGTCCTACAGCATTTACAGTGATCTAAAGAAGATGTACGAGAACGAAATGAACATGACTAATGTAGTGCTCATGGTAAAGAAGGAAATTGGGGTGGTTCTGGATGACTCGGTCAAGCACGTTGTCGGTATTGAGCACAGAATCACCAAGAAAAGGGCATATTCTGTACCAGGCATTGATCTCTCAGACCAATTGGCGTCACTATCACTGGACTCTGTAGGATCGCGGGGACACCTCCATAAGACCTCGTCTACAGAAGAAGATGCGGACCAATCTTCACCGGTTTGGACGGCACCAAACCTGGAGCCTAATGATCAATTGAAACTGGCTTTATTGCCCGAAGTAATACCTACACCAGCCTTCCCTGAGTCAGCAAGAAAGACGAGTACTCCAGTGATACGATCTGTTCTATTGGAAGATGTGCCCTATACTTGCAACGATAACGACGACACATCTGCACCATCAGATCAACCGTTTGGCGAAATCACCGCAGATAGGTCCGTGACTCATCGGAAGGACTCCTACCATTCCGTTTACATGGTGGATAGCGATACTTTTAAAAGTGATAATGACGATCTATTGAATGTCGAAACCGATGGGTTCATCCAGAGTTTAGAAATCTTACAAAAGCAAAGTATAATTACTGCACCTGAATTATTTACTATTTTATCAAATCAAAGTGAGAGTGAGAAGCTTCTACTTATTGATTTAAGAATACCACAAAGGTCTGCATTGAATAACATCGTGGCACCGAATTTGGTGAAAATTGATCCGAATTTATTATGGGACAAGAAGACGAACACACCGGTTTATCAAGATGACACATTGGAGCACTTACTAAAGGGAAATGAAAATTTCATAAATCGAGATAAATTTCAATACGTCGTTTGTTATTCAGATGTGAAAACCTTTATGACTATGAATTTTGACTATTCATTTATTTTCTTTTATTTGCTGCTGACTTCTCAAAAGACTCATTTGGCCACTGTACCTACTGCCCTGCTAGGCGGGTATGAAAAATGGAAGAAAACCCTACATACGTATGCCCAGCAGTACCATATTACTATTGATGATTACTTGTATAGGCCTTATTCCCAAAAGGCTCGCCACCAACAACAGCAGCAGCAGCAGCAGCAGCAACAACAACAACAACCAAGCTCCCAAGATTCATCCTCTAGTAAAGAATCATCTGCAAAAATTCCCGAACCTCCTTCCTGGAAGCCTCCTGATTTACCCATAAGGTTAAGAAAACGCCCTCCGCCACCACTGCCTGTAACGATGCCCACAACTCCAGAGAATCCGCCTCCTTTGCCCCCCAAGATAATGGTTCATCCACACGATGACCTTCAACTTCGACAACCACCAATACCAGCAAGACAGCATGTGAAAAAACAGCAACTCAACTCCAATGAAATTATTCAAAGGAAAAGGCAGCAGCAACACCAGCATTACGACCAACAATTACTGCAACCACAACCACAGAGAGTATACCATATACCAACTATTGAACAAAGTTCGAATGTATATGTCTCGCTTTCAATTACAGGTCTAAGGAACCTGGGTAATACTTGTTATATTAATAGTATGATTCAGTGCCTATTTGCCGCGAAAGTATTTCGTACACTTTTCATTTCGTCTAAATATAAGAGCTACCTCCAACAACCGAGAGGCAACAGATTGCAGTCTCCAAGACTTTCTAATTCATTAAATATGCTTTTCGATAAGATGTACTTGAACGGTGGTTGTTCAGTCGTACCAACGGGGTTTCTCAAGGTTGTTAATCAATTACGTCCTGACTTGAAAATTCCTGATGACCAACAGGATACCCAAGAGTTCTTAATGATACTCTTGGATAGACTACATGATGAATTGTCCAATCAACCACATGTGGCAAGTGATTATCCGGATTTGTTGTTGTATGATGCGGATGGGCTAAAGGTTTCAAACAAAGAATATAAACACTGGTTTGATAAAAACGTAATCGGAAATGGTATCTCGCCTATTGATGATATTTTTCAAGGTCAAATGGAAAACAGTCTACAATGTAAAAGATGCGGTTATACGACTTTTAACTATAGTACATTCTACGTTTTGTCACTGGCTATCCCAAGACGCTCTATGAAATTAAGCAAACTCGGTAGACCCAATGAAAAGAGAGTTAAGCTAGAAGATTGTATTAACATGTTCACAAGCGATGAAGTGCTGTCCGGTGAAAATGCCTGGGATTGTCCGCGCTGTGGACCTACAGCGTCTACCTCTCTATCTGCATCTGCATTAGAAAATGATTCTAACATTGTGAAGAGTAAAAAGAAGAAAAGTCGGTTTTTCACGTTACATACAAGATCCAAGCGTCGTCATCTTGATTTTTTTGGAGACAGTACTAACGAGAGCACTAGTAATTATCCTGTACATTTTGAACGTGAAAGATCGAGGTCTCCCTTCAAAATGCTGGGTGGTGGTGGGAAAAGATCCCATTCTAATACGCCGTTTGCTAACAGCAGTAATGACGGTAACAATTTCAACGATTTCAAAAATAAAAAACTAACCACAGTGAAAACGATAAATTTTGTAACTTTACCAAAGATTTTGGTTATCCATCTCTCGCGATTTTACTATGATTTGACCAAGAAAAACAACACCGTTATAACATATCCTCTGATACTAAACATAATATTGAAAAACAATGATACTATGAAATATAGGCTATTTGGAGTGGTTAACCATACGGGTACGTTAATCAGCGGCCATTACACGTCATTGGTGAATAAAGATTTAGAGCATAATGTGGACATTGGGCGTTCCAAGTGGTATTATTTTGATGATGAAGTTGTCAAGGCGGACAAGAAGCATGGCTCTGACAAGAGCTTGAAGATCTCGAGCAGTGACGCTTACGTTTTGTTTTATGAACGGGTTCATGATTAGTAAAATATTGCATTTTTTATATATACCATATACAATGTACTTTAAAACCCCAGACTAAACTTCGGCGCATTTGTTTTTATGTTTTGTCAGTGCAAGGGAAGAAAGAAAGTAATAAAACAGAATATAAAAATTTACAGGATGAATATATATATATATACGGTAACATGTATTGAAAAGAGAGAATATAAAGAAACTAGGGCAGTCATAATTTGAACATCAAAAGTTTTAATAAAGTCACTATTGTTGGCTTTCTCAGGTCCATTGCCATTTTTTTTTTTTTTTTTTTTTTGATGTTATTTCTCATTGTAACTATTTTTTTTAAAGGATTTCTTGTATTTTTTTTCTTGCTTAGTTTGAAATTAGCCAATAGCGGCGGGTGTCATAACAATCATCATCATCATTATTTTTAGACACCAAATGTCTTGATAAAGTTAACGGTCTTTTCGAGTTCCCATTGTCTTTTCTTATCCGACCAATTGAACTCGTCACCCATAACTTTAACGGTGGCATGGACGGAATTCAAAGCCTCCTTGGCGTCCAAGAAGGCAAACCTTGTTCTTCTCAAAAGGAAGTCCAAGGGCGTTCTGCAGTATTCGTATTGCATCGAGTACTTCAACTCACCAATGGTGAAGGGATACCTGAAGGTGTCGAAGTTGACCAAGTTATTTTCCTCGTTGGAATAGATGGTGTTATTTTCCTTGTCGGCTAGGGACAAGGGCAATTTGTTTTCCATGGATTCTTTGAAAAACTCGCAAATGATGGAGGAGCGGGTCCCGTAGTTTTCGACCAAGTAATTGGACATCTTGGAGGACAGGTGGTAATTCTGAGCGAGAAGAGCCACATAATTCTGCGTCCATTCCTCTGCTCCGGCCAGCTTGATGTCTCTTGTGTGGCAAGGTTTCAAGTTGTGGAACCCACCGGCCTCGACGACTTTGTCGATGGTTTCTTCGGCCATCTGTCTATAAGTGGTCCATTTACCACCAGCAATGGTGATCAGGCCGTTGTCGGAAGTGAACAGGAAGTGTGATCTGACCACGCCCTGGGTGGCCGAGCCCTTTTTGCCGCCCGCGGGAATTGAACGCGGGTCTCTGACCAAGGGCCTGACACCTGCCCAGGCGCTAAGGACGTCCTCTCGCTTGACGGGGAACTCGATGTAGTGCTGCAGTTCTTTCAAGATGTCCTGGATGTCGGCCTCTGTGGGCATGGGGTTTTCCGGGACCTGTTTCAAGGGAATATCCGTGGTGCCCGCGAGGACTTTGCCCTGCCAAGGCAAAAAGAACATCACTCTGCCGTCAGAAGTCCTGACGTCGAGCAGACCCATGTCCTTCGGACAGTAAAACGAGGGCAGAACGATGTGGACACCGATGGAGGGGATGACCATCTCCGGGTCCATCACGGCGACCTGGTTGAACGCGGACTTGATCTTGGAGTTGTCGTTCAAGGGCGAGTTGGGCTGGCCCGTGGGGTTACGGTCCATCTGCAAGATGGCGTCACTGTAGGGGCCCGTGGCGTTGACCACGCACTTGGCGTTGATCCTGACGAGCTCGTTGGTCTCGACGTCGCGCGCCTCGGCGCCCACGACCTTGCCCGAGGCCGGGTCCTTGATCAGCTTCTGGACCTCGACGTAGTTCAGCACCGTGGCGCCGTTCTCGACGGCGGTGATGGCCAAAGTGGCGTTCAACCGCGAGTCGTTGAACGACCCGTCGTGGTACACGAGCGACGCCTTCAGGTTGTCCGTGGTCAGCATGGGCGCCTTCTCCACGGTCGCAGACTTGGACAGCAGGTACGAGCTCTTCAGGTTCTGCTTGCCCGCGAAGAAGTCGTAGAACTTGCACCCTGCATAGATGTACGGCACCTGCCACGTGTTGTAGATGGGGATGAGGATGGGTAGCACCGTGCACAGGTGCGGCGCGGTGTTGATGAGGTGTTTGCGCTCGTTGAGCGCCTCGATCACCAGGTCCAGCTGCGCCTTGGAGAACTCCCAGAACGCCTTCTCCAGGTACCGCACGCCGCCGTGAATCATCTTGGTGGACTTGGACGACGTGCCCGAGGCAAAGTCGCCCTTCTCGACCAGCGCCACGTTGAGGCCTCTAGTGGCGGCGTCCAGGGCGCACCCGGTCCCGGTGGCCCCGCCACCGATGATCAGCACGTCGAACTGGTGCGTCTTGCCCAGCCGGTCCAGCAGGTCTCGCCTGCCCACCTGCGGCGGAGCCGCAGTGGGGAATTGCACCATATAGCTGGGGTCATTGTGTACCAGGGGTCCTTCGCCCTGCGAAGCCATCCAGTACGCCGCCCCGGAAGCCGTGGCGGCAGCAGCAACAGTAGCAGCAGCTCTTCTTCTTGTCAGTGAAAACATAGCAGCTGTGATGGGGGGCTGTCTCAAGCACGAATGAAGAGAACGAAAATGCGATTCGTTCGTTTTTGTGGCTGTTCCCTTTTAAGTTTATATACAAAAAGGAAGCGTGCGGGGTTGCAAAATAAGGTTGCGAGGCCAGCGTATCGGAGCAGCGAAAACGAAGGGCATATAGGAGGTGTTGCTACATAGACGTATGAGTGTGTATGTATGTATGTATGTATGTATGTAATGTGGGTGGGTGAGGGCGTGTTGCTAAAAAGAAGTGGTATGCGGCGATTGGTTGGTCACTCGCAGATGCCCTTGCGCTTGGCACGCTTGAGCTTCTTCCTCACGGCGAGGGTGGGCACGGAGCAGACGAAGTTCTGCAACGTGCCCAGGATGACGGATAGCGAGCAGCACAGGGCGATTGGCTTGAGGCCGTGAATCATCTCGTTGAGCAGGTGCTTCGGGTACGGGTGCGTCAGGGAGAGGGTGATGACGTCGAGGTCGTCGAGGACGCCCGCGACGCAGTCGAAGAGGTGCATGACGTGCTTGCGGATGCGGGCGACGTTGGCCAGCATCTGGGAGTCGTCCTCCGGGGTGGAGGGCTCCCAGTGCACAATGTAGAGGGTGTCGCCCTGGTTGAGCACGGCGCCCATGAGGTAAGTCAGGGCGTAGGTGGACTCGCTGCTGAGGTCTGTGTAGAGGATGAAGCAGCGCTGGGCGCCGGGCTCTGCGCCGGCGCCCTTGGTGAGCAGCTGCATGGCCCTGACGTACCCGCCGGCGAGTCGCTCCAGCGACACGCCGTCGTCCTCGTGGCCGCGGATGCTGATCTCGTACTTGGCTATCCACGGCTTGCTGGAGTCCAGCACGTCGTTGATGCTGGTGCAGAAGTTGGGCAGCACCTTCATGCCCAGGTCGTAGTGGAACTCCTCGTCGATCTCGAGGTCGTTGTCGACGTCGCTGACCTGCTCCTCGTCGGACTCCTCGTCGTCCAGATCCTCGCCTTCGTCGTCGTCGTTGGGGCCGTTGGGGCCGTCTTCGTCTTCTTCTTCCGAGTCCAGGTCCAGGTCCACGACCCGCAACCGCATCGACGGGTCCTGCCTCAACACCGTCCACTTGAGGAACTGCTCCTCCCGCACCCTGCTGCGGGAGGAGGCCCTGCTCCTGGACCGCGACACGCTGCTTGCGTACGGGTCGCGCTCGCCTCTCTTCTTCTTGCTACGGCCTCTTTCCCTGTGGCCCCTTTCGAGCTGTTCCGAGTCGAACTCCACCGTGGTGGGCGTCTCCGGCTTGGTTTGGTGCAGGTTCGTCTGCGCACCGTCCGGCGTGGTCAGCAATATGCTCTTGTGCATCGTGGTTCTTGTTGCTGTGCGTGGCTCTCTCTCTCTCTCTCTCTCTCCCTTTTATTGCTCTTGTGCTTAAATCAACCTTTTTTCCGGAACTTTAAAGCCTTCTTAAGATGATGATAATGATGGAAAAAATGATAAAAATGATAAATAGTGATACAGAAACGCACAGCGACGAACACCAAAACAAGCAGCCGCAACCAAGCCATGTCCCTGGATCACGTCGACTGGCCGCACGCCACGTTCTCCACGCCCATGAAGCGCATCTTCGACACGCAGACCACGCAGGACTTCCAGTCCTCGCTGGCCATCCACAGAATCAAGTACCATCTGCACAAGTACACCACCCTGATGTCGCATTGTGCGGACCCCGACCCGCACGCCACGGCCTCGTCGATCCCCATGGTCAACGGGCTGATGGCCGTGCTGGACAGGTTTGCGCAGCTGATCGACGACACCCCGCCGCTGCCGGGCCCCAGAAGGTACGGCAACCTGGCGTGCCGTGAGTGGCACTACAAGCTGGATGCGCACTTGGCTCAATGGCTCCAGGAGGTGCTGCCTGCAGAGTACCACGCCGTGGTACCCGAACTGCAGTACTACTTGGGCAACAGCTTTGGTTCGTCGACGAGGCTGGACTACGGCACGGGCCACGAGCTCTCGTTCATGGCCACCGTCGCGGCCCTGGACCTGCTGGGGCTGTTCCCGCACTTGAGGGGCACCGACGTGTTTCTGCTGTTCAGCAAGTACTACGCGATCATGAGGAGGCTGATCCTCACGTACACGCTTGAGCCCGCTGGGTCACATGGCGTGTGGGGGCTCGACGACCACTTCCATCTGGTCTACATCCTGGGCTCATCGCAATGGCAGCTGCTCGATGCGCAGGCCCCGCTGCAGCCAAGAGAAGTACTGGACAAGTCGCTGGTGCGGGAGTACAAGGACACGAACTTCTACTGCCAGGGGATAAACTTCATCAACCAGGTGAAAATGGGGCCCTTTGAAGAGCACTCGCCCATCCTGTACGACATCGCCGTCACAGTGCCCCGCTGGTCCAAGGTCTGCAAGGGGCTTTTGAAGATGTATTCTGTCGAGGTGTTGCAGAAGTTCCCCGTCGTGCAGCATTTCTGGTTCGGGACAGGCTTCTTCCCCTGGATCAACGTCCAAAATGGCACCGATCTGCCTGTTTTTGAAGAAAAGGAGGAAGAGAGTATAGACCAGGCCAATGCCACATCGGTCGCACCCGACCACACGTCCACACGGTTCCCATCGTCCACGTCGATGCCCCCTCCCATGGCCCCACCCTCTGGCAACAACATCAACTCTCTACTAAGCCACCAGAACCACACACACAGGAACCAGACATCTTCGTCAAGAGATAGACTACGCAGATAACACTACTGACACATATCAACATATACTGCATGCATTATAACTATACCTTTTCGGTTTTTTTTCTTTTCTGGCCCCTTTAATATATACATATACATATACATATTTGTAATACATATATTCTTATAACGAGTTGAAGGAAAAATGAAATCGATAATACAAGAAAACAGGTACGCAAAGAGAAACCGCAACCGTAAGCAGATGAGCCACAAGAGAAGAGGTCTGGTGATATACCAGGACCAGAAACAACAGCAGCACTCCTCCGGGCAGTCTATAAGTTCTCTAGCCTGGTCCGCGGCACAACAACAACAGCAGCACCAGCACCAGCACCACCACCCTTTGAAACAACAAAGCACCAACAATTTCACAGCAATATTATCGAAATCATGTTTACGACAGGATGTTCAGCAAGACAACAGTCATCTCCCCATCTCATCGCTGGTTCTGAAGCAGCAGCAGCCCAGGAACATGCCGTCACAGAGCCCAGGTCCTCCCCTGCGAAAGCTAGTTCAAGACTCACAGTGGACTAGCTCCACAACCCATCGGCCCTTATGGAAGCAAGAGAAGCAACCCAAAGCGTTCTACCATACAGACTCCAGACTCGTTTCGCAACTACATAGCTCCGTAAAGGACCTGGATACCATTATCCAAACGCATAAGCCAAGGTTTGACACAATTATTCACGACCTATCTCATACCACAATACTATCTTCAAACGAGCTGCTCATAAGGCTCCCGACGAAAGACACAATAATACTGCATAGCAGAACGCCCATCATCAATGCGGAATGGCTGCGGAATAAAGTTAGTAAGACTGGCGCCTCACTAGTGATCGATTCAAAATCCTTTTTGATCCTGTGTAACAATATGAAATGGTACCTGCACTGGAAGTTTATATGATGTGATGTAATAGGATTCTCTGAAAAAAGAATGGACAAATATACTTAGTTATATATACATACATTAGTTGGTACATAGTCCAGAATTAATGCCAAGCTTGCTGCCCAACGAAAATAAATAATTTGTATTGCACGTCTTTATCATTTTATCCTTCGCCTTTTGGTTCATGTTGTCATCGTCCGTTACCAAGACTGCGAATTCCTTGGTACGGCCTTTGTTTTTATCTATCGTTCTTTCGGTTTGGAAGTTTTGGTTTAGCTTAGCAATAGCATCAATGACAAATTCGTCAACGTGCGTTTTCCAAGTAATTTGCTCTTCGAATTCTAAGTTTTCCTCAACATGCGTGGCTATATTCCCTGTAAACCTCATAGGAATGATTTTCTTTTCTTCATATAATTGCCTAATAGTAATCACAGACCTTGTTGCTGCTTCGACAACATTATCATCTTTTGAGCCTCTCAAGTAACGTAATTCTTGGAATGTAGTTAAACAAATGGCAAATTTAAGAATATTGTTCTTGGCCAACTTGAAGATATGCGCGAAATGTCTCAACCATGAAGTGGCGTCAATGACAAAGTAAACCGAACAACTATCGTTATCATTGTTGTTTTTCCCAATCGTGAAAACTTTATCGAAAAGAATCTTTGCCCAATGCAAACTCAAATCGTTAGTGGAAGCATTGTATAATGACTCGCTGCTTACGTCTAGCGTTATACCGTTACCAACGTTGGACCATTGAGTGTAAATAAACGCACTATTAATTCCACCGTTTTTATCAAAACAATGATAATCTTGTGTCAATCTTGTATAACCAGTATATTCGAAGATACTCTCACCAGAAACAACACTTAATTTTGGTGTCGCTTGCAGGTCTATATTAACGGTTTCGATCAGTTCGTTTATTTCGATTGTGTCGTATAACTCATCCAGTTCGTTGTTATCATTAAAAGCGTCCTCTTCATATGGATCCAATTTAAACGTTAAATTTTTCAAAAAATAATCTGGTGAAATGTCGTTTCTACGACAAAACACAGAAGCTTGGAAATTTACTTTTAATCCCAAATCAGGGAACTTCTTGGCAATCCCTTTAAAGGTTAAGATGGTCCTTATACTACGTATCCAGAATTTCTCGCCAATTTCATCCTTTTTATCAAATACTATACCATCAAGGGGAGAATCAAAAAAAAGATGATCTTGAACGCCAGGAATTTCCATCACATCGCATTTTTTAACTGCATCAAACCATAAGCTCCCCCAACACTTCCAAACCTCGGGTAAATTTTCATTTTCATTAAAATGTTCGATCAAATCGTCTAATTCTAATGAATAGAGTTTTTCTAACTCTCTTTCTAAAAATGGATGTAAATTGTCTAGCATGTAGCACACTAAGACGTTGGCGAACGTTACCATGGAGTTCCACGGCATCGTTCTTCTTAGAAAATGAATCCAAAATGCAGTTACTTGTTTGGAATTAATGGTCTCCAGCTTTTTCAGAACCGCAATTATAAAATGTAACCAGGTCAAAAAATGCGGCAAAGCAACCGCTAAAGGCGCATGAAGGAATTTCGTTAATACATGTATACTACATTGTATTGACGTCATGTTTATGTAGTTTAAAGAATCCAGCCAGATACAGATATTGGTGGGAATATCATTGAAATTTGAATTTAAAGTATCGATATTTTGAAAGTAGCTTTCTGAGCTTACCTGGTCATCAAATGGATCTCTGTAATGCGGTATTTCTGTCGCACCATATTTTTTCTTTTCTCTTTTATCCTTTTTTAATTTCAAATGTTTGGGTAATTGAAACAGTAATGCAAATGGATTTTTAGGATTCCCAAACCCAATCAATTGTAAAATTTGAGATTCTGCAAATGCTGGTGCATGTCTAAAATAATACCGCAGTGACTCTGGGTTTTGGCAAAACATATCCTTAGTACTGAAAACATCATTGCCATTAAAGTCTTTACCAAATTTATCTTTGAAATATAGTAGCACAACATGTTGTAAGTCCAAATTTTCCAGGAAGCTAGGTAATAACATCACTTCAGTGTGTTTTAAATAATCAATTAATTGAGAATTCCTATGAGCAGTTTCATTGTTGTTAGTACTGCCAGAACTTCTGTCTATGAATGCAGATTGATAAATGTTTTCAATCAATAATTGTAACGTTTGTTGAGACGGAGTAAAGGGATCCTGGCAGAAAACACTTTTGCCCAAGTTTACAAATGCTTCTAAACTGTTCTGTTGAATTGTGGCAATATGATAGTAAAGCTTGCCACACCCATATATGTATTTCATTGATTCAGTGTACCAATACTCGGCGCTCAATCTCCAATCTATAAACCCTGATGGATACAATGAAATTGCCATTCGAGATAAATCGCCCAGCCTCTGTCTCCACAGAATAGAATATTTTAGCGGTATATCTTCAAGCATGTTCGAGATGCAGATAAATGCGTATGTGATGAATTGACAACATACTTCAGGATCCATAAAATTTGAAAAATTCTTTAGTACATCCAAGAAAGTTATTATACCATATACCCATAACCTTTTTTCTATCCTGTAAATGTCCAAAATTTCCTGGCCCATAATTAAATCGTTTATCGGTTGTGTGGTTAATAATGCAGTGATGATGAAATTGATGTAATTTTTGATTAATTCTGTGTTTAATTTGTATATTGCCCATAAGCTTTTCAATTCGGTAGTCTGAGAGGTGGTTAAATAGAGACATCTTTGTTGCAATTCTGTTTCTTGCACTACTATAATTTTATAGATTTCTTGTAATTTTTTAATGAATGTCTGATTGGGTTGCGCAGAAGGCAACTGTCTTGTCACTGATGGAAGTGCAGTAGCAACAATAGGAGCTGCTCTCGTATCGGACAATGTTATCTGGCTCTGCGGTTGGGAATTGGCATAAATACCATTTGGAGTAATCAAGGAATCATCAGCCCTTGTCTGTGGGACATTCTCGTCATGACTGTCCTTAGAGAGCACTTCCATATTTCGAGTTATCGCTGTTCTACTTACGTAATAGGGTGATTTGGGTATGTCTATGGCCGAGTTAGAACTGGTGTGAAGTTGCGGGGTCGTTTCCATGGCCTTTCGAGAAATGCTCGGTCTTCTAGAAATATCTTCGGCTTTGTTTTGCATCAATACTTGACTAGTGGTTATTCCATCTATAAATCCCTTCCCCACCGGCTCTACTACTCCAGGCACTCTTCTCTTGGCGAATGACGACTCGGGTGTATCATTGTGCGAGGAGGAGCTATGTCGCTTTTGGTGGAGAAACGCCGCGGTTGTCGGGCGCATGTCGTTCACTACAGAAGTAGGATTGTTACTGGATCTTGAATAATCGGTCTCATTACTAGGATCATCATTCACCTGCGCCATTATGTCAACCATATCAGGCGAAATCCGTCGTTTTCTTATGTATCGAACCTAAAAACAGCGTCAGTAATACTGCCAAAGCACGGCCAAAAACGATTTTGAGGTGAAGCAAACAGTGTAAAACGAAGGATGCGCCCAAGTGGGAAGTATGTACGAAGCCCTTTAGTGATCACAAGATGCCCTCCTTTGCTCTCTTTTCCCTTTAAGGATTGATTCCCCCATATTGCAACCAAAATAACTCAATTTTTCATTTGAATTTTTCAATCATTACCCGCGCCCCCCCGCGCCTACCAAAAGTAATACCATTTATGGGGTCATGAAGGCATTATCTGTTATTTATACAATTTCAAGATCACTTCCGCTAGCATCCGAAGCTCCTTCAGTTTCCTTGGATCCAAAGTGCCTTTGCCAGACTTCTTCACGGTGGCTTCTTTTTTTGAACCATTCGTTCTTTGAGGGTGCCAGGATGACCTTCTCCTTCTTGTACTGTAAGAGATCGTTGATAACCGTTTTCTTCCCATTGACGCGGCTGTTCTTGGACTCTCCTCCAGGGACAGAGGACTTAAGCACTTTGGAAATTTTCCCATGGGTCGGATCGAATCCCAGACGTTGAATTAGTCCCGTTTGGAGAGCACTCTCTGTGGTCTGCTTCATTTTTTGTTTCTCTCCTTCGCTTTTATCCTCTAGTCCGCTTGACTCCTTCCTTCTCATGATTTTGCCTAGTTCACGGCTTAGTGCTGTGGATTTCTTGGTATCAATAATCTTTCTTCTTTTACTATCCAAGTTTGCGAGCATATCTGGATTCTGAAACTTTTCATCAAAAAATGCCTTGGCAGAATTACTATTGGTAAAGTTGTGAGAGTTCTTTTTAACTCTTTCCTCTTCTTCAGAAAGACCTTTACGGGTACTTCTGACTATATTGAATTGATTTTCTCCTTTCGCTCTGTATAAACTAGGTTGAGAATCTACTTTGGTTGGCGCACCCAAGGCGTACCCCCCATTTAGTTCAATTCTCTTAGCACCAGTCCCTCTAAATTGCACCTCTCTATGATAGTCACAGCACATGTGAAGATTCATATTTATAGGAGATCCACAGTTCTTATGCGTCTTTTTATTCACGATGGGACACCATCCTAAATCCCTGCTGGAGCCTATTTCCAAGATACACTTGAAATCGTGGCTGATTCGGAGGTTAAAGGACTTGACGAAGTTCCCACGACCCGAGGGTCTCCACGGCAGTACTTCAGGGTTTAATATTGCTATCACATCACCCAGACGAAGATTGTAGTATCTCTCAACACCCTTTTTCCCGAAAATATATATATCTAGTGCATGTTGGAAATCTGTTATTGTGAACATGAAAAATTTGACCGGTTTCTCAGAAGATGTAAATTTGATGTCTGATTTATGACTGATCAGGCCGACTGTGGCCCAATTGGCGTAGTCAGGTTCTTGGAATTTAGGTGGACGAATTTTAGCAAAAAGTTTGTTCAGTCGAAGAATCTTAATCTCATGTAAAGCCCGTTTCAAATCTTCTTCGGGTATGTATCTTTTCTTGACCCAAAGGTTTGAAAAACTTTCTAACTCGTTGGTAATTATTGGTTTGTATTCTTTGTTATCAGTACCAAACGTATGTACCCTCGCGTTCATCATGCCTTCATATTTGGCAATCTGCTTTTCCTCATTTCTCTTTGCATTCTGAAATTTTTGCATAAAATATGTGGTTGTATTACTCGGTGGTTCTTGTGATTGCTGAGACAGCATTACTTCGTTGACATTGGAAGCTACAGGCCTCATGGCCTGTTTCGAGGCGTCCTGGGATCGCTTAACTATACGTTTCTTAGCCGGAGATTGCGGTACTTCAATAGCCTCAAAGTTGGGATCTTCCAGTTTTTTAAAATCTTGCTTCTTCTTCAATCGCTCCATTAAGGCTTGCTTCTTTCGTTCCATGAATTCAAGTTCCCTAGCGATGGCCTGTTCGTCTTCCTCATCTGATGTGACGTTGTTATACGGATCAACCGCTAAAATCTCACGTGGATCGTCCATTCTTCTACCTACCGAGTTGCTCAATTCGTGCCGAACGTTAAGCTTTTAGTTTACCAAGGCAAGTTACCTTTATAAACGATTGCTTTTTAAGTTGATACTTTTTTCAGTACTAAATAAGGCGTTGTGTTGCGCATTACAAGAATTTCACAAATAAGAGGGAAAATGCCAAACAGTTCGAAAAGCATTGTATAGGTCCCTTTTTATATTTATGTGTAAGTTTCGTAAGCTTGTTCCGGTTGCAGGTGAATGTCACTAGTGTTTATACATATATGTATAAATAGAGACGTATATATATATATATACGTATATACGAGTCATATTAACTACAGTTCAATCGGTTCTCGAAAACTTAGTTATTGTCTGAGCTTTCCTTTACCTTTTTGGAATCGGTATCAGAGGACACTTCGCCCTCGATTGGTCGTTTTAATGAATTGTTTCCAATTTCTATTATTTTTGCCTCATTAGTGCCGGCGTCATTCAGGCTCGGTGTTTTGAAAGTATCAACTGTTGCATCAACTGCAAAAGCAGGTTTAATGTTAAATGCCGGTGTGACACCTGTGTTAAAACTGGTGGCGGCAGGAGTAAATGGATTTTGAAAGCTTTGGAAAGACGATATGTTAGAAGGGAATAAAGGCTTTCCAAAATTAAAAGCTGAAGGAGCCTTGTTTTCAGCTGCTATACTATCTGGGATATCATTTTCTTTATTCGAACTAGTTGGGCGACTGTCAATAGAAATAACACCATTTTTAGTGTTCTTTAGCTGTTCTTGTAGTATGAATTTTTTCTGTCTTATCAAATTGGTAACAACAGAAGGCTTTTCAGAATTTCCCTTCGAGGGGCTGTTCCATAGCTCGTCTTCAGCATTTACTTCGTTTTCTTTTTTGTCGCTAGACAATGTGAAGCTACCTGAATTTTCTTTCAACTTCCTTTGGAACTCTTGCTCCAATTCTTCCTTACGCTTGCTAATGATTTTTTGAATTCTTTCTTCGCTTGGTAACCTGATTCTTTTCTTTAAATTCTCTTCGGCGTCTTTAATTCTTCTCATCGTTTCTTCTTCATATTGCTTGAGCCACTGTTTCTTCAGCTCCTCCATATTTTCGCCATTCTCTATCGTTGCTCCCGTGTTTTTCCCCGTAGCTTCTTCTAGTTTCCTTTCAAATTCAGTTGTCTTTTCTTCAATGATTTTGTTCTTCTCTACCTCCATGATTTCTTTCATTTTCTCAATTGTGTCAGAAGAGTCACTGGTTTCTTTAAAAACTTGAAGTTCCCGCTTAAGTAATTCAATTTCTTCGATTAATGGTTTGGAAGTATTTTCTTCTTGATCCTTTGAAACCCTTTCTGCTTGTACTACATGATTTTTCAGTTTTGCTTCCAGTTCAAGGACTTTGGATTCTTCACCATGTAAACTCTCTTCTAATTCATTTTTCATATCTTTTAATTCATCAAGTTCATTAGTTAAGGCAGTTTGTTGCTTCTTGGAGGCGTCCAACTTTTCATGCGCTTGTTTCTTTAGCCTATTAAATTTATCATTCAAGTCAGTATTTGTATTCTGGGCGTTTAAAAGTTTAGCCTTCAAGTCGCTAATCACATTAAACAGTTTTTCAGTTTCTTCTTTGTGTGTCTCTTTTTGTTGTTGAGATAAGCTGTCATACCTCTGTTTCCATTGTTCAATTTCACTTCCATAGACTAAGACCTTATTAGCATTAACAGAAACTTGCTCTTTCGTCTGAACAAGGACACCCTGTAATTGGGATATTTCATATTGCAAGCTAGTGTACTCTTTGTAAATTGCTTCATTTTTTTCTGTAACTTTCTTAAGGCTCTTTTGCAAAATGGCGTTGTTTTCCTTTAGAATGTTAACTTGAGCAATTTCTTTCATAATATCCTCAAACTCATCAATAATGTCTGTAGAACATTGGACATCCTTCCGCGACACGGGGCCAATTTGCTGCATATCATTTACGCTCTTTTCTAGGTTGGCATTTTTTTGTTTTACAAGTGCTAAATCTCTCTTACAGGTAGTTAGTTTTGTTTCTAGAGTATTCCTTTCATGACGCAAACTCGAAAATAATGAAACTAGCTTTAAATAATCCTTATCACCGTTACTTTCGCCAGTACCATCATCGATTTTTTCGACCAACGCTGAATTTTCAACACGTAAGGATTCTGTTTGTTCTATATTGGATATCAATTCTCTTTCATAATCAGCCTTCTCTTCCATCCACTTCCTTTCGTGTTTATCTAGCAATTCTTGAGTGCTATGCAATGACGATTTAGTTTTTTTCAGCTCCGTTTGGTAATCGATCACCTCGTTTTCAAGACGCAAAACTAATGCTGATAAGTCTTTATTTGCCTTTAGTTTTGATTGAATTTGAGATGCATCTTCTTCTTGATGCAACTGGACAATTGTTGTCATTTTATCGATTTTTTTATTCATTGCTTGGATTTTTTGTGTTTGATTGCTTAGCTTTTCCGATTGTTGAACAAGCCGTAAAGCACCTTCTTTTAGTTTAGGTTGCAATCCTCTAATTCCATCAAGTTCTTTGCGTAGAAAGGATAATTCTTCTTCCTTTGCATTATTTTCTTTATCGAGCGATTGAGTCTTGACTTTTAATTCTTCTTTTGTTTTCGTTAGTTGGTCGTTCAATTCTTTGAGTGCATTTTCGTCTGTTGAGATGATTTCCTCGTAAGTTTCAATCTGTGAATGAGCATCCTTCAATTCAATCTGAGTTCGTTCCAATTCTTTTTTTAAAGCCGTTTCTAGTGTATTGGCATCACTAACGTTATTCAGGAATTTATACTGGGCCTTGGTCTTTTGTAATTCATTCTCAAGGTCCTTCATTTCTAATGACAGTTTTCTGATTGTTGTTTTCTTTTCAGATAAATCTGATGAGAAGGACTTCATATTTTTTTCTGTGTCATCAATGGTATTTTGAGCCCATTTAAGCTGTGAGTTTTTGGAGGTTTGTAGTTTTTCTATTTCTTGCACCTTTGAGTGCAATCTATTATTTAGCTCTTCACAGAGTTTTTCCAGTTCCTTTATTTTTGTATTATATTGAACTTGTTTGGAGTCAGATTTGAGTTTTTGTTCATCATGACTTGTTTCTGATTCAGTGAGCTTCATTTGTAATTGCATTTTTTCTTTACAGCATCTTTCCAAATCCCTAGTTAAAGATTCCTTCATACATCTTAGGTCAGTAGTCTTTTTCGTTAGATTAGATATTTCGCGCGTTAAAGATTCGATTTTGTTTTTATACTGTGACAACTTAGTTTCCTCGTTACCTATGCTGCCATGTATGTTTGATGGTGCGCTCGATCTTTGTTTCTCCAATTCAGTTTTCAAGTCATCTATTCTTGTCTGTAAAAGATTCTCCTTTTCAATCGCTAAGATCTTAAAATTTGAAAACTCTAGTAGTGCTATTTGTCCATCGGATTGTGATTTTTTACAGGTTAATAGCTCTTTATTTAACTTTTGAACAACAGCGGAGTTTTCTACTTTTGTAAGTGAAAGCTCTGCTTCAAGTTCTTTAATTCTCTTCAAATGGGCTACTTCTATTTTGTTGGCAGTGTCTGCATGGACCTTATTACCATTAGCTGAGGTTAATAATTTGTAAGAGTCTCGTTCTCTTGATAAAATATTTATACGTGATTTCAATGTTGAGTTTACATGCTCCAGCTCAATTATTGCGTCCTTTGCTTCTTTGATGGTTCGATTTTCTAATTTGGCTAGACTTTTATCTTGTTTTCCCTCATAATTCTCTAATTTATCAGCCAAAACACGAACGCAATGTAAGAGTTCCATGTTTTTTTCTTGAAGCTCATTAGTATCATTGAATTCGACTAACCTTTCAGTAATAATGGTCTGTGAATCCTTCTCGTTTGGTACATCTCCAGATTCTAATAGTTTTTTCAATGATATGAGTTCGCCGTTCGATAATGGTGATGCCGTTTTCTGGACAGCAGATATATTCAAAAGTAGGAGTTTCACTTGACGGGCCAAATCTAGGCGTTGTTTCACCAGCGAATGCATATTTGCCTCGCAATTGTTAATTTTTTGTCTTAATGAGGTTAGTTCCTTTTCATCCTTCCGTTTGGCAAGAGATATCGTTTCTAAAAGATCCGTGGAATTTTTTAGTTCATGTTCCAATAATTCTGTTCTCTCTTTAAATGAGATCAGTTCTGGGGCTTTGCGTTCTAATTCCTTGATAAAACTGTCCATTTGGTTCTGTAACTGAAATTTTTGATTTCTTTCCTTTATTAATTGTCTTTTTAGAGCTTCGATATCAGAAAATAGCCTACTTGCGGAGGGGTCAGCACTATGTGTATAATCAAAAGCGGCTTCATCTTCTTCAATGCAATCTGCAAGTATATTCTGTAACCGCTGGCATTCATCTTTTGACTTTTCTAGCTGCAATTTCGTATCTATTAACTCATCTATCACATTGGCATGTTCAGGATTTTTGCAAGGATCATCGTTGTCCTTTTCCCTTGCCCTCAAGGAGTAACTTCTTTCAAACGAGGTCAATTGCGAACGGAGCAAATCGTTCATATTCTTCTGTAAAGTCATTTCTTTGGAGAATTCCGCTTTTTCTATATTTACGGTATCTTTTAGGTTCTTAATCTCCAATATTTTCTCTCCCATTGAATGCGATAATTGTTTATTTTGGGCTAATAAAAACTGATTGTTGGTGGAAACACATTCATAGTCGTTTTGAGTTCGGTTTAATTTTTCTTCGAGATTTTGTACAAGGGATGTTTTTGTAACTTCATCAACTAGTGTTTTCTCATCACGAGATGACAATTGCTCTTCTATCCACTTTTTATTATGCAGTATTAGTTCCTTTTCCTGTGATACGGTATCATATTTCAACTTCAATGATAGAGTATTAGATTTGCATGTTTGTAATATGTTTTCCATCTCCAACAGCTTTCTTCGTAGTAGCTTATTTTCATGGCCTAAAGCATTCCTTTCTGGATCATCATTTTGATGTTCAGCCTGCAAAACTGCGGCTTCTTCTTTCACACCTCTTTCATCATCTAATTTTTTATTAGTGTCTTTGCTGGCATTCAATTGCTTGTTCAACGCATCAATTTTCCGCGCACATTTTGAACGTTCATTTTTTAATAGGTTACGCAAACGATTCAATTCTTTGTTGGATACATTTTTTTCCTCAGACAACTTACCCAGTAATTCGTTAAGTTTAGAAATCCTTGTATAGTACTGCGATTTGATCTCATCAATCAAAACATTGAGCCTTGTCACTTCTTCTTCCGAACGTTCAAATTTGTCTATTCTCTTGCATAGAGTCTTTAAAATTGAATAGTTCACGCCTTGAAGCGATTCGGATGGCACATGCAGATATTCTGATATTTTGTCCTCCATCACTCTTTTGAAGAATGTTTGATTTTGCTCAATATATTCTCGCCTTTAACGACCGTCTCCTAGAAAAAAGCAAGCCCCAATAATCTGCCACTAGATATCACCTTTCTGTTGTTTTCGATTCTCAATCAGCGCTTTCCAATGATTTCCAAACATTGAATATCTCATACATTCGTACAGTGCCTTTTTCCCTTATATGGCGTGAATTTTTCAAAAACATAGACTACTTCCGGGTTATTAAATTTCTAGAATCCAAAAGTTTAAGCATTTTGAATCCGTACATTATCTGGTGTATGGGTCCTTTTAATTTTTATGCTTTTCAATCGTCTGTTTTCAAATTTCGTTGCGCATGCTTGGAAGGACGCGCAGTCTTCTTGCGCTTCTGCCTAGAGATAGGCAGAGGACTTTCCCTCTTGGGAGTGGAAACTGGCTGAAGCATTCTATCTCCAGGCAGGCTTTCTTGTTTCTTCCGCCGGAGGGAAAGGTGGCCTCCCTTCTCTATTCAGTAAGGTAAGCATTGCTTCGGAAGCCGTATCAACAATTTCAGGAATTAAAGGTAGTTGAAGGTCTATTTCGTTACTGCATATATCATTGTTGATTACTAGGGCAATATTAAGACGACCAAGATTCAAACATGCAAATGTATGCACAATATCCATTTCAGATGTAGATTTTCAAACGTTCACTAGACAAGGAGACAATTATTTATGAGATTAAAGTTTTGACCATGTGGAAGGACGTCTTCCCTCCAGATCCCAGATTATATTCGTGAAAAAGTTTACATGCCCAGCATTTTAGCTAGAGATAAGGGAAAGGAGTCGCCAACGTTTGGATGTGACGTGCTCCTTTTAAGATGAATTTCGAGTGAACGTATGATGTGGAAGGCAAAACGATGTAATGAAAGAATAATGATACACTTTTTAAATCTGTGATACAAAACGCGTTATAATGGCACTGGATGGGGCCAGGTAACGTATGCCAACGAAAAGACTACGCTTGCGAGTTCACCTAAATTTTTGTTTCTTCTTCTCTGAATGTCTGATACTATTATATTTCCCGATGAAATCTTTACTAACTTTTATCATTTTGTTTTATAACATTATTTTTTTCAACAGTTTTGTCAAAACTTTGACTGGTAAGACCATCACTTTGGAAGTTGAATCTTCTGACACTATTGACAATGTCAAGTCAAAGATTCAAGACAAGGAAGGTATCCCTCCTGACCAACAAAGATTAATCTTTGCTGGTAAGCAATTGGAAGACGGTAGAACCTTGTCTGACTACAACATTCAAAAGGAATCCACTTTACACTTAGTCTTGAGATTGAGAGGTGGTATCATTGAACCATCTTTGAAAGCTTTGGCTTCCAAGTACAACTGTGACAAATCTGTTTGCCGTAAATGTTACGCTAGATTGCCACCAAGAGCTACCAACTGTAGAAAGAGAAAGTGTGGTCACACCAACCAATTGCGTCCAAAGAAGAAGTTGAAATAATCGTTTCGCTCAATCATTCTATACAATTATTTACTGTATACTTTAATGTACATCTTCTTTTATCATACCTATTATTAAAATCATAATAATACTTATTATAATATGTCAAACATATGTTTGCCATAGTGTTTAAATTTGGGATCTATAAAGTGTTCTCGATAAAGAATATATATACATACATTCATAAATATATAAGCAAATGTGTAATGACAATATCATACACTGGTCCATGATTAATATGCTTATTGTTCTATTTGTTATTTTTTCTTTTCCTGGTATGCTGCACAAAATTCTATAAGAATGGTTTTTAATTTTGGCCTCTTAATTGGTTTCGATAAAAATCCATTCATGCCTGATTCTAAGCATTCCTTGATATTACTATCATCGGCAAATGCAGTTAAAGCAACAATCGGAGATGTGTAACCCAAATCGCGTCTTATCATCTTGGTAGAAAGTAAGCCATCCACTTTAGGCATCTGGACGTCCATGAAAATCATATTATAATTTTCGCCCCTGGATGTCAATTCCTTAACTTTATCAAACGCATCTTGGCCATCGCAAGCCAGTTCAATGTTCTCAATACCTTCCAGATTCAGCATCCTTTTGATAACTTCTTGATTCACGTGATTGTCCTCCACGACCAATATCTTAATACTTGAGTCACTCTTATCGCTGTCTGAAACTGTGGGTACATTTCTACTGGATGTAGCTGTACCAGTACTTTGTAGAAATGGTCTATCAAGATTCACAGAGCCTACACTTTCTTCCCTAGAATGACGTGTGGAAGGCGCGCTCTTTTGCTCATTACTGTCAGCACTTGAAAAAGATATAGAGTTTTTTACTTTTTTCTCCTGGAGTTGTTGGTGTGTTTCGTCTGATTCGTTTCCTCCTTCTTTTTCTTCTTCGATATTTATGGCTTTTCTACCTTCTTCTTCCTCGTTACTTCTTGATTTTCGTAGCATTTCCTTAGTTAAGCTGTTCCTATTGACAGCGGGTGTCGCGATGGAAGATACGGACTGTCGACTCTTAATACTTCTTGCGACATTAAATTTAACTCTTCTATTTTGCCTACTGTCAGGATTAAATTCATCTTCAAATGGAAAGTTCATATTCGCAAAACTAATTTCTTTAGTTTGTTGTAACGGTAAGGTAAATGTAAATTTACTACCAACACCAACTTTAGACTCTAATTTCATCGTCCCGTGCATCATATTTGCTAGTTGTCTACAAATAGATAAACCTAACCCGGTACCACCGTATTGTCTGGACAGTGTTTGATCACCTTGAACAAATGGATGGAAGACGGACTCTTGTAAAGAGGGGTCAATACCAGGCCCCGTATCTTCAACTTCTATGGAGATGGCCCATGTTTTTGGGTTTTCTATTGGTTTTCCTAGATCACCCCCTTCATCTTCATCAGAACCAAGCGCTTTATTAAATTGACTGTTGAAGATTGCATCATCATATGAGCTAGTACTTGTCGATACTATTGAAGAGATATCGTCATTCGATGATTTTTCTCTATCCCTCGTTTTCTTATAAATGTTTTCATTTGCAGCGGTGTTTCTCTTAGTTATCTCTTCTTGAATTGTCGAAGTATCTCTGTTAGTTGTCACGGAAGTGGTCGTAGATTCTGAATCCATACTTTTTTTGAAATTTGCCGATTTTTTAGGGTCATGTTTATTAATGTTTTCTATGTCTTCGATTATTTCTGTCCCCTTTCTGACATGTACTTCTTTAAATTGTTTTTTTTCACTTAACTCCTTGTCGTATTCACCTAGCAGTTTCATTCTGACCTCAACAGTACCATCAACCGGTGTGAACTTCAGGGCATTGGATACTAGGTTCATCACGATTTGAATAATTCTGTTAGAATCACCCCAAAGAACCATTGTTCTTATGAAATTAGGGAACAATGATATAGAAAGACGAACACGCTGATCTTTGGCGACTTTACCAAAAATAGATTTTATTTGTAAGGCGACATCGGTAATGCAAAAATCTCTTTTCTCAAGTTTCGTCCTTTGAAGTACATTTTTAGAAAAAGTTAACAGTTCTGTTAAGATATGAAGCAAAAGCTCACCTGACCTAAAGATAAGTTTCAAGCTGTTCCTTATCTTATTAACATCAGTTTCTTCCATGGAAATAGCTGTCATACCGAGAATACCATTCAAAGGTGTTCTTAATTCATGTGAAATGTTAGCTATAAAGACTGTTTTGGCCTCGTTCGCAGCTTCTGCCTCGATCTTAGCTGCCTCGAGTTGCTTGGTTCTTGCCCTGACTCTATCTTCTAAGAGGGCATAATGTTGATCTAGTGCATCAGTCATGGTATTGAAGGTTTCGGTTAAATCAGAAAGCTCGTCAGAAAATAGCCTTCTATAATCTGGTAGCCTAGCTTCAGTTAAGTTCGCAGACGTGGTAAGAATGTGAGATCTACTGGAGCTCCTATCGTTATCATTGTGTCTTAGGGGATTAGGTGCAAGTAAATCATGGTTCAGAGAGCCATCCATTGATATTTTGGCATTGTTATGGTTATTCGGTATTCTGTTTTCTTCTTCCAAGGGTGACAGTTTTTCATTACCAATATTTATAGCACTTTTCATACTACTATCTGTTGACATAACGGCAGCACTACCACGCCCGCTGCATCCATGGCCACTTGCACTTGTAGTGCTGCCAGCCTCTCCGCTATTGAATTGTAATAAGGAGGAAGGAATAGCAAATCCTGAGCTGAATCCTCTTTTAAATGAGCTGGTACGACTTACTGTTCTCGGGGTACTAGGTCGCAGACCTCTTCCTTCTGTAATTAATTCGGTTGCCTTTTGTAATCGCACAATCGGTTGAACTGCCCAATGTGCTAGAGGTAGGGTTAGCAGAATTACAAATACACCAATAGCAATGACAGTACCAGTAATGATTTTTGCCAATTTGGTTGATGGAGAGAGAAAGACTGATTCGGGCTGTGAAACTACAGCGACCCAGTTAACTAATTGAAATGAACATGGTGAGTAACCTAGAGCTAGATTTTTTATGCCAAAGCTATTGGTCTTTTTCAAAGATCCTCCCTTACCATTTCTGAAAGCACTGTTTATAAACGTGTTGTTTTTTATGGGGAAAATAGTTTTTGTTATTGTTGAAGAGGTTCCATACGGCGGAAAGACGAAATGGTATGCATAAGCTTTACTTTGATTACTGTATACTGCAGAAATAATGGCAACGTTAGATTTTTCTAATGCGGTTGTATCATTGAATACACTCTTTAGACCTTCTGCCGACATAATTATAGTGATGTATCCGTAAACTCTTGAATCTGTTAAGATAATTGAAGGATTTGCGAAAATGGGTAAAGACATAGACATCAGGTAGTCGGTGCTGTTCAGTATTGGATCCGTCAATATACCTGTAGTTTCTAGTGAAGAAGGTAATGCCATATCGGTGGACAACGGAAACAACTCATCTGAAATATCCTTCGGTATTAAGTCACCAGTTCCATTGTTTGTAGCGTTCAAGACAGCAGTAAATGAGGAGTCGTAAACTTTAGCCACGTAAAATAAATTCGAAGAGCTTAAAAATTTCTGTACAATACTTATGGAGTCCACCCAGTTATCTGAACTTTTGTTACCTGCAACATAGCCTGTTAACGAGTTTTGTAAGGCATCTCTTGAAGCTAAATAGTAGGCTTGGTAGTATAGATAGTTCAAAGTCTGGTCAATTTGTGATGACTTCAACTGGGCAGCAATATACAGTCTATCGGACCTTAAGTTCTTATAATTCGAGGTGAAATAGACGCCTGTCGTTACAGCTAAAATTACCAGCGATATTAAAGCCACGATACTCACTAAGGCTGTTAGTTGAGCTCGGATGCTTATCCTAAACGGAGGGGTGAATATCGACCTTGATGGAAGACGAAATCGCATCTATGTTGTCTATTCAAAGCAAACTAGATTATTCTTCTTGACTTTTTCACCTTCGCCGCTATCCTTAATATAACCAGATGCTAGATCTACAAGATCTGCTGTGTAATCCAACTATTACTCTACTTAAAAATAGAAGAATTCCACTGAAAATAACGAAGGAACAAAGCAGGTCAAATTAGAGAGAAATGCAACAACACTAGTCCAAGCCTTCCAAATTTTTCGTCAGATATGGTTACCGATGTTGCTATTAATTACGAAACCAATCGGTCATAAATCACTAAAAAATAAAAAGGAACTTCAACGCGGCGCAAAAAGATCGGGTAATTCAAGGCCTGAAAGTACATTTCAATAGATATAACCGAAATATAGTATATGAGTGGCAATACTGGCTCTCAAGTATATTCGCATTTATTACAGTTGGTTTGGTTTTTCTTGTTGTGAAAGAAGTTGATATATGCGAAAGTAGGAAAAACTTGTAGAAACGTAAAATAATAAACAGGTGGAATATTTTATAAGCTGTTTTATTTATCTATGTATTGAAAAAAACAAAACGAAAGTTGCTTGGAAAAGGCAAAACTTTTGTATTCGAGAAGCTTCTACACAATCGATGAAATGAACCGAACGGGGAATATAGGTACGTAGTGATAGGAATATTAGATATAGTGAAAAACAATGAGTATGGGGGATGGGGTTATAGTAAAATATAACCGAGTGCCAAAATACGATTAGATTCATCAACGGAAAAATCAGGGTTTTTATTGAGATTGTCTAGAAAATTCAAAGGTCTGGACAGAGCGGTCAGGACGAAATCATTCATTTTACCCCATGTTTCCTTTATGACATTGAGACTTTTCATAATGAATCCGTCCGAATTGAAGTTTATCTGAAGTGTGCCTTTATCAAACCATAAAAACTGCTCGCCAGAAGAGGCAGAAGTAGTGGTAGCTGTGTTAACCGCGTCGCTAGAAGAATCCAAAGAAAGTAAAGAAGCTAGTAAGGACGATCGCGAATTGAAGGACCTGATCGTTTGTTGGTCATATGCTGCGGTGACAAAATATGTTACGCAACATCCAAAACTTATTCCAATAGTAATTGACACGCCCCAAGTAAACCATCTTGTTGAGGACCGTTGCTTTTTTTTTTTAGATTTTTTATTTGATTTGGAAGATTTCTTCTTTGAACTTCCGCCTTTTTTGTTACGATAATATGACCTGGAATTTGTCTGTATGATTTCGTCATCATTATCTTCGTCCTCATCTTCATTCTTTTCTTCTTCAACGTATTCCAAAGACAGATCTTGTAACCTTTGAAACATTTTTTTCAGATCTTTTCTATTTGTCGCTACCACTGGAGGATACAACAGTTTGATTAGGCTATTTTTTAAAAAAGATTTCAGAACATTCTTCACTTGAATGGTTTGACCCGGTTGACAGATCGGTATTATGGGCTTGCCTTGAGCATATTCGACAATTCTATTAAGTAGAGATACCATTTCTCTCAACTCTTGGAAAACTATGACGATACCTGTATATTGCGGGAATATTGTGGAGTCATGAGATTTGGGTAATTCAAAGAGAGACTGATATTCTTTGGGTGTTGATTGATAAAAATTTGTACCTGTTCTCCCCAGTACTAGAAGACGAAAAACTGGATTCTTTCGTGAAAGTGATAATTTGGGCATAACAAAGGAATTTGTCGAAGAGGTTAAGCTCTTTGTTATTGTCACGCTGTCTTCTTCATACGCTCCATTATCGTCATCATTGTCAACGCAAACAATTTCTTCTTGCTCACCATAAAAGGTCCTCTCCCTGGGAGGCATGGGCAACGATATCACCGTATGTAGTTGCTTAAAGGGGTGGGATGGCGAAGTAACACTTGTGCCATCTTGGCCTTGTTTGATGATGTTTATTATATCAGCAGCAGGCGCTTGAAGCAAGTCTTGCTCTTCTTCAGAAGTGTCACTAGACGATAAGATACTCCCATTTGTGGTCTGCGAAGAGCACCTTTCTGGAATAAAAGAAGCGCCCAAGTCCAAAGGTTGAATGGCTTGCCATGATCCTGATATATTATCGATTACATTATGGTGATTAGATATATCAATAGATGTGACCAAGCTCTGTCCCAACGGGGAAGGTGAACTCCCGGTCTTGCCCAACAGTTCTAACACAGATAGATGAGGGTCTAGTAAACCTTTGTCTTCCCCAGCTTGTCCTTCGGAACGTGGGCGGATGTTCATTGACGAGGAATTAGGCGCCATGTTCTTGGAAGATGATCCTTTAGTTTCTCTGTGTTGGCAGTCCAGAACCATATCTGTTGTTTCTTAGCCGTGTTTTTTTGCGTTTGTGATTAGTACTTTAATATAGTTTATCGATAAGGAAAGCCACAACCGATAAGAGAAAATGTCAAATACTAGAAGAATGGGCGCTACAAGACGATGAACCCAACAAAAACCAAAAGAGCTAGTCTTAACAATATAACGAGTATGCGTTGAAAAACTTTCTGCACCTTATTTCCCAACTATTCTTATTTGATAGATTTTTTTTTTTGAAAAAGGGGTGTGTCGAACAATAGGTATATGTTCTAGATACGACGATAAGATAAGGTATTCCAAAATTTTACACCAAACAAATGTCAAACTATGCGAGCTCTGTCGGTACAGTTTAACTAGACGCTTACCACCCAAACTATACACAGCGGACCTTATTCACAGTGTTTTGTGTTTGAGCGATGGGGTTGTCGTCCCTTCAGCCGTCCCAAAAAATCGTCACTAAGCATGCCGAGTGCATATTCTATTTTCCCATTATAAACGTAAATCGTACATACAGTTTTAAGAGAAAGGTAAAACCAAAACAGTGGCAGACGAGTGCAAGGTTCACAGAGTCTAGATGACAATGTTGTCTATCAATCTAACGATGGTATTTGGATTTTCGCGGTCAGTCACGTATACGGCACAACTGATTACAAGTGGCTGTTGCTCTGTGGTGTTTTCAACATGAGAGAGCTCATCGAGTGTCTTGAAATCTGCCAAGGATATGTAGTCCACTTTGAAATCGTTGGAATCGACATATTGTGCCCATATCTCGGTGACCCTGTCAACAATTTCTGATCTAGAGAGACGGGCCCCAGGTGCTAGGCCTTTGATGGCAATTTCTGCAGCTTGTAGTCCACGGAATAGGTTCTCAGCGACCTTTAGAGACTCTGGGCAGAGATATTTGTTTCTGCTACTCAAAGCCAGGCCACTGCAGTTTCTAATAATGGGCATCATCTGCAACTTTGTATTGACGAATAGCTCGTCTACCATACACTGCAGAACGATGAATTGCTGGATGTCCTTCTGGCCAAAATAGGCCACATCAGCCATTACAATGTTGAACAGCTTGGTCACGACAGTAGCCACGCCTCTGAAGAAGTTAGGTCTCGTCTTACCCTCCAGTTTCTCACTCAACCCAAGAATACTGACAAAAGGCCCTCTCTGCTTTTCTATGTCAAGAGGGATCCCTTGTGGGTACATGACATGGGCGTTGGGTGCAAATAAAACGTCTACGTTCAACGATTCAAGCAATTCAATATCATCCGGCAGAGTCCGAGGATAGTTATCCAGATCCTCCGTGGGGGCAAACTGGGAGGGATTGACGAATATACTGACCACGGTGTATGTGTTTTCCTTTACAGATTTCGAGATCAAACTAGCATGACCTGAGTGCAGGCAACCCATTGTGGGGACAAACCCAATGGATTCTCTGGATCTGGTATCCTTGAGTTCCTGTGTTCTCCATTGAACAACTTCCTCAATAGTATGGAAAACCCTCATTTTAGTGTTTAGGAACGTATAGTAGTAGTACTTAAATAACAAAGAGCAATTTCAATCCAGAATCAACTCTTTATCATATGAATAATTTCGATTCACCAAAATAATGATCTAGAAGCTATTCGTATTGAAAAATACGGTAAAATAAAGAAAAAAAAACCAAGTTACAAGTTACCCGCACATTTGGCTTCTCTTGCTCTTCAAAATAGTTGGGCGGTTAGTTTGTTTCTTTCTCTTAGGCCACTACTTTGTTGTCATCGACTACAACACAATGACAAGAAGAGTGCAACAAGATGAAAAGAAGAACGTAACCATACAAACAAATGCAGGCCGACTTAATGCTATTTGATTCGCTATAGTGATGGTGTTTAAAGACAAAACGAAACACTAGAGGTGCAAATATGAGTCATGATTTGTCGGTACACGGTGACTAAGGCCAGTTTTGACATGGTACGAGTGACCATTGTGGTAGTAATTATACAGTTAGATTGGGTTGGCTCTGCTCGGTGGTTATAGGGCTTTCAATGGCACTTGCTATCCAATCTTCTGTCCTCAGCGGCTAAACCATGTTACCCCGCTTGAAATGCCAAAAAGTCGCTTCTTCGCGTATAAAATGATAATCCACAAAACAAAAATTTCTAAAATAAACAAACGACACCAAAAATGGCAAAACAAAAGAAATAGATAGCAGAGAAGAGGTCGGGATCTACCATTGGCTCTTCAAAGACTGCTGCCAAAAAATAACCGACTTTCTTTCAATCCTTTCCCCCCCCCCCATTTAAAGTGTACTATAGAAGAATTTTATCAGAGAGATACCCGTTTCTGTAAAATGCAGAGCACGACAAGTACAGACCAGCATGTGCTACATCACATGGATCCTCATAGGTTCACATCGCAAATACCTACTGCTTCATCGTCGCAATTGAAGAGAAGAAACAGTACGAACCCTGGCCTAACAGACATGATCAACAAGAGTATTGCAAGAAACACGATAGGCGGTACTGGCATTCCTACAGGAGGTATAAACAAAAAGAAAAATACAAGAAGCACGGTTGCGGGTGGTACAAATGGCACGGCATTGGCCTTTAACGATAGACCGAACAACAATAATAGCAGCAACAGGTTATCAATAAATCAGATTGGCAACATACAGCAACACCTAAGTAATAGAGATCCGAGGCCATTAAGGGACAAAAATTTCCAAAACGCCATTCAAGAAGAAATTTTTGATTATTTGAAGAGGAACAAATTTGACATCGAAACAAACCACCCCATTTCTATAAAGTTTTTAAAACAACCCACCCAAAAGGGGTTCATCATTATCTTTAAGTGGTTATATTCAAGACTTGACCCAGGTTATGGTTTCACTAGGTCTATTGAAAATGAAATCTACCAAATTCTAAAAAATTTACGCTATCCGTTTCTAGAATCAATCAATAAATCGCAAATTTCTGCCGTAGGTGGTTCTAATTGGCATAAATTCCTTGGTATGTTGCATTGGTTAGTACGAACAAATATCAAACTGGATATGTGTTTGAATAAAGTAGATCGTTCATTGATTTGTCAAAATACGCAAGAAATGACGATCTTAAACCAACCTTTAAAGACCTTAGATGAACAGGACCAAAGACAGGAAAAATACGAGCTCATGGTGGAAAAACTGTTGATTGATTATTTTACAGAATCCTACAAGAGTTTTTTAAAACTAGAAGATAATTACGCTCCATCGATGCAAGATTTGAAATCAGGTTTTGAAAAATTTGTTCATATAATAAATGCGGATATATCTAATCTACAAAATCAGAATGACACCCTTTATGAAAAGTATCAAGAAGTTATGAAAATAAGTCAGAAGATCAAAACTACTAGAGATAAATGGAAGGCTTTAAAAAGTGATTCTAACAAATATGAAAGTTATGTTAATGCAATGAAACAAAAAAGTCAAGAATGGCCAAGTAAATTAGAAAAGATGAAATCTGAATGTAGCGTGAAAAAAGAAGAGATTAAAGCTTTAGAAACTAATATTGATGAATTGCACAAGATCTTGAAAAGAAAGGGGATCTCTACTGAAAGATTCGAATTACAGAATCACGAAAGGGAAGAGCTAACAAAGGAATTGGATAAAATAAATTTTCAATCCGATAAATTAACGAGTTCCATCAAGTCTAGAAAGTTAGAAGCTGACGGGATTTTTAAAAGCTTATTGGACACCTTGAGGCAATATGATCTATCAATACAAAACTTAATTAGATCACGTAATCAACTAGGTCATCATGTCGATGACTCGTGTTTAAAAATCAACATTCCAGACAATCTGCTAGATGCAGAACTTCATGATAGCATTACATACCAGCAGCTATTACCCAAGGGATCCGGAATCAACGAATCTATTAAAAAATGCATTTTAAAATTAAATGATGATATCCAAGAAAGGATCAAAGCTATTGAGAAAGATAATACAACATTAGAAAAAGATATTAAAAACTTGAAGTATGACATAAATGAGAAAACCCAAGTCAACGAAAGACTCGAGTTGGAGTTATCTGAAGCGAATTCCAAATTTGAACTTTCCAAACAAGAAAACGAACGACTACTAGTAGCACAGAGAATCGAAATCGAAAAAATGGAAAAAAAAATAAACGACTCGAATCTTTTAATGAAAACCAAAATATCAGATGCTGAAGAATTAGTGACTTCGACAGAGCTAAAATTGGAAGAATTAAAAGTTGATTTGAATAGAAAACGATATAAGCTGCATCAAAAAGTGATTCATGTTATTGATGTAACAAGTAAATTTAAAATTAGTATTCAATCGTCATTAGAAAACTCCGAAAATAGCTTGGGAGGCATTATCGAAGAGCTACAGCATTTGGAGTTTGACAGTGAACATAAGTAGAACCAAACAATAACATTAACGACAACTACAACAAAAATACCCAGAGCAAATACAGTAAGAAGCTCAATCCATACATATTCTCAATAAACTGCATTTTTTTTAATTCTGTTCCCGTCCCGATTTTTCATTTCTCATTTTTAACTAATGACTATCAGTATGTAATTGTTTTTTGAGGTAAATATATATATAAATATATTTGAATGCTTTAATTAGGAATGATTTTTTTTTTTTTGTATGTGATTAGATGAAATGGTAGTATTAGTGACGAAAGAATAAGAAAAAGTAAACGAAAATCGAAAAAAAAAAAAAAGTGATTGGATAAGATGTAAAAAAGTCAAGCATAATCATTTTTTCAAATTCTTATAGTACATCTTTCTAATCAGTGGATGATGTTCCTTTAATTCTTTATTTTTATTCGTGATGTATTCCATGTATGCCATATCTTCACCACCAGCAAGACCAGCCAACGAACCTTCGCCTCTGACAGCTTTTGATTTGAATCTTTTGTGACCGTTTGAGCCTCTCCCAACAGAATTGTCAGCATCATCACCGGCTTCGATACCCGCAGCTTCCTCGTTCTTTAACAAGACTTCTTGCAAAAGTTCTCTACGTTCCCTTGGCGAAGCGTATGCCAGATTCGGAATGTTTTCCATCCCATGTAAATGTGTAATAACTTTAAATGCGTAACCTTGATCCACAAGGAAAGCTTGTCTTTTTGTTGAATAATACATTTCTTGAGTGTCCTTGGAAACCAGGGAATAAAAGAATGCATTGAACCCTTGATCATTACGTCTTTTGGCTCTCAGAATTCTGCCTAATCTTTGAGCTTCTTGACGACGAGACCCATAGTGCGAAGATATTTGGATTAAACATGTAGCTTCCGGTAAATCAATGGACGTATCACCCACCTTTGATAGAAAAATAGTATTGATCTGGTCATTATATTGGAAATTTTGTAAAATATTCATACGTTCTTGTTGTGGCGTGGAACCATAAATAAAAGGTTTCCCCATTTTCAGAGCATACTCCTGTAAGGCATAAACATTATCGGAAAAGACAATGATCTTATCACCCCTTCTTTCATGATATTGAATTAAGAATTGACATGCTTGAAACTTGGTCGGATTCATGATATACAACAGCATTCTTTTCCTTGCAGTTTCTCTCAGGTATTCTTGATAGAACTCTGCTGTCATGGGACACCAAACTTCTGCACATTGAACGTTTGCAATATGCCCTTTCTGAGACAGTTCCATCCAATTTGCTTCATAAAGTTTTGGACCAATTAAGAAATTCAAATCGCCGATTTTATCGTCTTCTCTAACCAAAGTCGCAGTCAACCCCAATTTAGCATGTGCCGCAATGGTGGAGACCACTCTACGGAACATTGCGGCAGGCACGACATGGACCTCGTCAAGAATAATGAATCCCCATTCTCTACCGGTTAAGAAATCCATAACTTTTTGGGAGTCATGAGATCTGTTTCTTGTATTTGCTACCATTGAATAAGTGGAGACAACCAAACCGCCTTCAGTTTGAAACATTTCCTTATTGTCAGAGGTGAAAACTGCACAATTTTCAGGTTGTAAGGTACACCATTGTAAAAATTGCTGTCTCCATTGCATGACAGACACTGACGAAGTACACAGGACAATAACCGATTTTTTGATAGTACACGCTGCAGTAATACCAACCAAAGTCTTACCTGCACCACACGGCAAAACAATGATACCTGAACGAGCACGACCATTACCAAACATTTTACTCAGTGACTTTTCTTGGTAAGGTCTGATCTGAGTTGAGGGTTTCAAATCGATATCTAAATCTGGATTTCTATGATCATTTCTGAAATCATATTCTTCCAAAACGGGATAATCGATCTCTTGACATCTCTTCTTAACGACTTCCACAGACTCATTAGCAATTTCAAAAGAATGAACTGCATCAAGGTCGTCGTCGTCGTCGTCACGCTCGTTATCACCGCCAATAACTGCACTGAACACGGCCTCCACATCGTTTGGGTTAACGTTAGCAGCGGGATTCCCGCCCGGCTGTTGGAGCTGTTGCTCTTTATCGTCTACTGGTTGTGCTTGATGGTCACTGTCTATCCTCAGGGGCCCGATCACGGAATCGTTCAATAACATTTGTAAAATATCAGCTTGGGTAGTTTCGACAAAATATCTATTATGCTTAATGACTAGTTTCACTTTACCATACGAGATAGTGGCCCCCTTGATGAAGTTAAGTATAGATTCTGCCACGGGTACTTTGGACAACCTATCCAGGACGGAGAGGATATCGTCTGTTTCCAGCCCCACAGAAACGGCTGCGTACAAAGAATATGCTGTGATCTTGTATTCGTGAATATGAGAGGGCCTACTTATGGGTTCTGCAATGGTGACCAAAAAGTCTTGGGCTTGTTCAGCCAAAGGAGAGAAACTTTCCAAAATGATTCTACCGTCACTTGGCGAGATCCAAAGGGGCCTTGAAGCGTGATCCGGCCTTAACCGCAGATAACTAAAATCATGGCTTCTAAACATCCCTGAAACGGAATCTGGAACGAAATCCGCTGGTATATCGCTATTATTGTCGTGCAAGAGCGCTTTATCCTTAGCGTCCATTTGATTCATAGAAGAATCCGTTGCGGTATGCCTGCTACTCTTGGTCTTCTTTCGTATTTTCTTCAGCCCTGTTACCATAGCACCAGTGTCCCGTTCCTCGCCAACTGCATTAGGCGTTTCCTTGCCATCGTCATAGTTTTCGTCGTTCTCTACATCAGTAGCTGGAGAATCCTCATCTGATGAGAAAAAGGCCCCCCCCATATCCGGGAAGATCTTACCGTTGCTCTTGGTCTTGCAGCCTTCGACGTCCGTCATGGTTTCTCTGTTGCTAATTGGGTTGCTGACAGATACTGCTTCTGCATTATCGCAGAGAGACCCTTTACAAGTCAAACTATCCTTACTAATTAATGACCTTTCTCCTTTATACTTCTCAAAAAAAACCTTCGTTGCTAGCGATCTGAAATTTTTTTTCACGGTGGCAACTTAAAAGAGAAGAGAAGAGTAGTAAGAAAGTAACAGTAAAGTGGTGATTAGTTAGACAATAAAAGAGATTGAATTAAGCTCAGAAAGTCCAAGATGAGTGTACAGATATTTGGAGATCAAGTGACAGAAGAAAGAGCAGAAAACGCTCGTTTGTCCGCTTTCGTGGGAGCCATTGCCGTGGGTGATTTAGTGAAAAGCACATTGGGTCCTAAGGGGATGGACAAATTGTTGCAGAGTGCATCGAGCAACACTTGCATGGTGACAAACGATGGTGCAACGATCCTGAAGTCAATTCCGTTGGACAACCCTGCCGCTAAAGTGCTGGTGAACATCAGTAAAGTGCAAGACGACGAGGTTGGGGACGGTACCACCAGTGTCACCGTGTTGAGTGCAGAGTTGCTTAGAGAGGCAGAGAAGTTGATTGATCAGTCTAAGATCCACCCTCAGACCATCATTGAAGGTTACAGATTAGCCTCGGCGGCTGCGTTGGACGCTTTGACGAAAGCAGCCGTGGACAACTCCCAAGATAAGACCAAGTTCCGTGAGGATTTGGTCCATATTGCCAAGACTACGCTATCCTCCAAGATCCTGTCTCAAGACAAGGACCATTTTGCCGAGTTGGCCACCACTGCGATCTTGAGATTGAAAGGGTCTACCAATCTAGAACACATCCAGATCATCAAAATTCTTGGTGGGAAACTATCGGACTCTTTTCTTGACGAAGGTTTCATTCTCGCCAAGAAGTTTGGTAACAATCAACCAAAGAGAATCGAGAACGCCAAGATTCTAATTGCTAATACTACTTTGGACACAGACAAAGTCAAAATTTTCGGGACAAAGTTTAAAGTTGACTCCACTGCCAAATTGGCAGAACTAGAAAAGGCGGAACGTGAAAAAATGAAGAGCAAAATTGCCAAGATCTCCAAGTTCGGTATCAACACTTTTATCAACAGACAGCTAATTTACGACTACCCAGAGCAGCTGTTTACAGATTTGGGTATAAACTCCATCGAACATGCGGATTTCGAAGGTGTCGAAAGACTAGCCCTAGTCACGGGTGGTGAAGTGGTGTCCACGTTTGACGAGCCAACCAAGTGCAAATTAGGGGAATGTGACGTGATCGAGGAGATCATACTTGGCGAACAGCCATTCTTGAAGTTCAGTGGCTGCAAAGCAGGCGAGGCCTGTACCATCGTTTTAAGAGGTGCCACCGAGCAGATGCTGGACGAAGCTGAGAGATCCTTACACGACGCATTGTCCGTGCTGTCCCAGACCACTAAGGAAACAAGAACAGTTTTAGGTGGCGGTTGCGCCGAGATGGTCATGTCCAAGGCCGTGGACACGCAAGCGCAAAACATCGACGGAAAGAAGTCCCTTGCTGTGGACGCCTTTGCCCGCGCCTTAAGACAGCTGCCAACTATCTTGGCAGACAACGCCGGGTTCGACAGCAGCGAGCTCGTGTCCAAGTTAAGATCCTCCATATACAACGGTATCTCTACCTCCGGCCTGGACCTCAACAACGGGACCATCGCCGACATGAGAGAACTAGGTATCGTCGAGAGTTACAAGCTGAAGCGAGCAGTCGTGAGTTCAGCATCCGAAGCCGCTGAGGTTCTACTAAGAGTGGACAACATCATCCGTGCCAGACCAAGAACCGCCAATAGACAACATATGTAACATACTTAGGATATATCTCGATAAAACAAATCACCTACCATTAAAATTAGAAACACGACGCAAAAAAAATTAAAATAGCAGAAAACGCGAAAAATGACGCGTCGCTGAACTTTTGGCAATTCGCGTCACAACTTATCTTTTCCTATTCTAGTAGTGCTCGAGCCCTGTGTCGAGAATGTAATAATACCCATCGACAGACGTGGTCTAGGATTAGACATCCGTCTCCACAACCTTAGAGCTCCCTGTCGAGCAGTCCGCTTACTTTGTCGAGTTAATTGCAACTTCTTGAACTTGAAAACTTCTTCTCTTTCTTCTGCAATCTCTCTTTCTTCCTGAGGAGCAGTAACCACAACCGCAACTACAAGAGTAGAATAGCTGCTTGACAGAAAATACTATACGTTCTCGAAATAACAAATTTCAGGCTCTAACATACACGTGAATTAAGGAGGACATACAAATTATGGTACAGCTTCAGTTTTCGTTATTGTTGGTACCTATTATATCGCTACTCCATCTGGTGGTGGCCACGCCCTACGAGGCATATCCTATCGGGAAGCAGTACCCCCCAGTGGCAAGGCTCAACGATTCATTCACATTCCAGATCTCCAACGATACCTACAAATCTTCCACGGACAAAACAGCCCAAATTACATACGATTGCTACGACCTGCCGGACTGGCTCTCGTTCGACGCCGGTTCAAGAACCTTTTCAGGCGAGCCTTCCTCCAACTTACTATCTGACGCTAACACTACACTATTCTTCGATGTGGTCCTTGAAGGTACGGATCCTACTGATAGCACGTCTTTGAACAACACGTACCAGTTCGTTGTCACGAACCGTCCAACCATCTCTTTGTCGTCGGATTTCAACCTGTTGGCGTTGCTAAAAAACTATGGTTACACTAATGGTAAAAATGCGTTGAAACTTTCTCCTAATGAGGTCTTCAATGTAACTTTTGACCGTTCGATGTTCACTAACGAGAAGTCTATCGTGTCATACTACGGGCGCTCTGAATTGTATAATGCGCCTTTACCCAATTGGTTGTTCTTCGACTCCGATGAGTTGAAGTTCACTGGGACTGCACCGGTAATCAATTCAGAAATTGCGCCAGAGACAAGTTACGATTTTGTCATTATTGCCACAGATATCGAAGGATTCTCCGCCGTTGAAGTGACGTTTGAGTTGGTTATTGGTGCGCATCAATTGACTACCTCCATCCAAAATAGCTTAATTATCAACGTCACGGATACTGGAAACGTCTCCTACAATTTACCTTTAAGTTATGTGTATCTCAATGACGATCCAATCGCTTCCGACAAAGTGGGTTCTATAAACCTGCTCGATGCCCCGGATTGGGTTTCATTAGATAATACCACCATTTCTGGTTCTGTTCCAAGTGATATGCTCGGTAAAAACTCCAACCCTGCCAACTTTTCTGTATCCATTTACGATACTTACGGTGATGTGGTTTATTTCAATTTTGAAGTGGTCTCCACAACAGACTTATTTGCTATCACTTCTTTGCCCAATGTCAATGCCACAAGAGGAGAATGGTTTAGCTACTATTTTCTGCCTTCTCAGTTTACAGACTATTCGAATACAAAAGTATCGCTGGAGTTCACTAATTCAAGTCAAGACTATGATTGGCTAAACTTCCACTCTTCTAACTTAACCTTGATGGGTCAAGTACCCAAAAATTTTGAAAAGCTTTCACTGGCCTTGATGGCAAATCAAAGCTCTCACTCTCAAGAGCTAGATTTCAACATTGTTGGCATGGATTCGAAAACAACTCACTCGAACCATAGCTCGAATGCTACATCTACAAGAAGCTCTCATAGCTCTACTTCAACGAGTTCTTACACAACCTCTACACAGACCCAAACTAATTCCGCCTCCATCACAGCCACTTCATCCTCAGCAGTGGTACCCACAGCTAACAAAAAATCCTCTCACAGCAAAAAAACAGTGGCCATCGTATGCGGTGTAGTCATTCCTCTGGGTATTATTCTCATTGCCATCATATTGTTCCTAGTCTTCTGGAGACGTAGAAAGGAGAGTTCTGACGATGAAAAATCACCAAATGCTATCAGCGGGCCTGATTTAGATAATGCGGCAAATAAGCCCAACCAAGGAAATGCCACGTCTTTGGATAACCCATTCGATGATGATGCATCCTCATATGACGACACTTCAATAGCAAGGAGATTGGCTGCCTTGAACACTTTAAAGTTGGACAATCATTCCACATCTGAATCAGACATCTCCAGCATCGATGAAAAGAGAGATTCTTCATCAGTTATAGACATTTACAATGACGCATTTCAGTCCCAAAGTCAAGAGGAACTACTTGTAAAATCACCAGCACAGCCTGCAGCAAGCCCGTTCTTTGACCCACAGAATAGATCTTCTTCGGTTTACATGGACAGTGAGCCGGCCGTAAATAAATCCTGGAGATATACGGGCGACTTACCAGCAGTTTCTGACAATGTCAGAGACAGCTATGGCTCACAACAAACGGTGGATACAGAGAAACTATTTGATTTAGATGTGCCGCCACAACAAAAACAGAACAGCGCATTAAGAGATGTCACTATGTCCTCATTAGACCCATGGAACGGTGATATTAATAATTCCTCGGTAAATAATACAAAGACACCAACACCGAAGAACAGAACAACGAATGGTAACCTTCACTTGCCAGATTCTCGCTCTGTAACAAATAGAAGAACACCAACATCAATGTCAACCTCTTCGTCTGATGATTTTGTTCCAGTCAAAGACGGCAAGACTTTCTGCTGGGTTCACAGTACAGAACCAGACAGAAGACCAAGTAAGAAAAGACTAGTGGATCTTTCAAACAAAAGTAATGTCAATGTTGGTCAAGTTAAGGACATTGAGGGACGCGTCCCAGAAATGCTATGACTGCAGTAGCAGAAACGAATAATAAACATTTTTTTATCTTATTTTCATTTTATTCTTTTAGCACTTTAAAGATGGTGGACAGATACGTATGCCATATATCTTATTTAGTTTTTTTATTTAGAGACATTTAATTTTAATCTTATCCTTTGAACTTTACTTTTGAATTTACGACATGGACCCAAAAATACTTTCGCCTTCTTCGTATTGTGAATACACTCCATCTAGAATTTTATCATTACCACTGCAGATTAATTTTTCACTGAACTGATGAATGATCAAGGGTCCCACATCACAACCGACTAAAGAGAATAATTTTAATTTAGGGTGTTGAAAAGCACTAATATCTTCATCAGGTAAGTTTGCGTCCTCCTGGCATTTGACCCAATTAGAATCTCTTTCGACTTCTAGTTTTTCTTCTAAATTATCAATATTTTTTCTTGTGTCTAACTTATGTCCCAATTCCAATTCTACGGCATTAATAGCCACTTCAAATGTTACTGAATCATCGTTTATTTTAGGCAATTTTTCCAAATGTAAAATCAGACTGTTTAAAGAAGACCTATATTCATCAAATACTTCAGTTTCCGTAATGACCTGGTCAATTTTATTCACATGTTGAAGTTCACCAAAATCTAAGACATACTTTTCAATGCATAAATCGTTTTGCTTATTGATGATGCAAACAGAAAACCTATATATGTGTGTCAGTTTAGAGAGGGTGTCCAGTATAAGCTCTTCGATGTAATCAATTAATGCAGGATGTCTATTTATTGGGATGTACTGCGGCAAGTTGAATGACTGAAATGTAGTAAAATCGAATGACTGGGGTGGATACACGTTTCTATAAAATAGAATCAAGTTGATATAACATTTCAAGTATACCTTCAACCACTTCTCTACCCATTTATTCATGAAACCTTTTCCACAGTTATTTTTTTTTTTTTCCCAAATCTTAATTGTCACAAAATGGAAATATAAGTATGTTCTTTTTAACAATTTTGAAATGAAAAAAATAGAGGTTGAACAGTGACAGTTTGGGGCTATGGGGTCAAAAATAAACCGCTAACAGGCATATATGCGTGTGTATTTGCTCGCTTAGTTATGTTTCTACGTACTTTTGGTTTTTAGCAAGGAAAGAAAATACATATTTTTTATGAAGAGTGAAAGCATAATTAAAAGTTAGAATAAAAATGGTGGAAATAAAGAGATGCCCAATTCATCTTCTTTCCAAGAAGCACCCAATGATAATGACTAAAATAAAAAGTATTTGCCATCTGTCGGCAAAATATGTGGGGTAAGCAACAAGAAATCCATTTCCTTTATTGCCTTCGTCGTGCAAAGCGTTTACAATTTTAGTCTTATCAATGGGAATCATAAATTTTCCAAAGAATTAGCAATCTCGTCCAATTCCTTCTTGGCTTCTTCGTATTTGCTTTGAAATTGTTCACATTTCTTTTCCCATTCGTCTCTCTCTTCCTCCAAAGCGACGATCTTTCTACCCATTTGCTCAGAGTTCAAATCAGCTTCTTTCAATTTATCCATAGCTTCTTTCAATTTGGTTTCACTGTCTTCTAGTTGTTGTTCTAGGTCTTGATTCTTCTTGGTGTAGTTTTCATTATTAGACCTTAAATTATTTGAGTCTTCAGCTAATTGTTTAGTATCTGCCAATTGATGCTCTAATTTTTCTACTTCATCATCGAATTGTTCGTTCTTAGCAGATAATGCTTTGATCTCGTTTTCTTTTTCAGTATTAGATTGCTCTAATTCTTTGACTTGTTCTCTTAGCCCTTCATATTTCTCCTGCCACGATTCTGATTCTAGTTTTAAGCTGTTCAATTTCTCCTTGATCTTTTCCATTTTTTCCGATTCTGATTACAATTACTATCTCAAACCTTTATAACATAAAGGAAACTTATCAGATTAACATTCCTGGTGTATACCTATTTTATATAGCCTATTGTTGTTGAAACCCGTAAGTTTATTCCGTGGCGCGTGACTATAATAAGTCAAACGAGCTTCAAGATAATGTCAGTTCTATGTCAAAGAAAACTGTTAAATCTATGTATATTTTATTTACTAACGTATTTCAGAAATTAATCACACGATGGTGGTCAACATCTTACTTATAGTCTTTCTGGGCACTTCATCTTGTTGAACAGAAGTCCAGATGTCATCCAATGATAACAAGTGTTGACCTAACTTTTCTTTTTTCAAGTTGATGAACTTTTCAACCCTTTCTGGCTCATCTGCTGCAAACATTTGAAAGATTACCAAAGAGATGCTTCTTAACACCTTGTGCAGATGGTCGCCTGTAGTGGTGCCCTTTCTTGTAGCCTTACGTGCCCATTGGTCGAAATTGTCAGTGAACCATTTCCAAATCAATTCACGGACGACTTCGTCTTGGGGTTTCCCCTTTTTGTTTAATCTCTTCTTAAAGTTGTAGTTAAACCCAAATAAAGCCAGTTCCATTCCCTCGGATTCAATGTTAGAAGTGACAAAATTTAGAATCTTATTCACTATGTCTAAATCTAGACAGAATCCAAGAGATTCGATTGCACTGTTTTGGATCGAGCTGATAGTTTCGTCACTACTTTGGTTGTATAAGTTAATAATGTGGTTCGTGATACCGGCACAAGAGCTGTGTTTGACCAAATCGAATATCTTTTTCCACTGCTTGATGTTTGAACAATGTTGAGACACTACAACAAGGACGGAATTCACTATTTCTAACGGGACGCTTGAACGTGGACCTTGCAATAAACGCCTGAAATAAATTTGACACAATTCGTCACATTTTTGAGAGTTTTTGTTCAAGAACAAAACCTGTGACATAACTTTCAGTTCGTAATGATCTGCACTTTTATCAAATTCACCCTTAGGCCAATCAATCTTATCGAAAAGTGGAATAATTATCTTTTTTCTCAAAAAGGACTGTAATTTAGAGCTTGACAAAATGGCACGGTCAGTTGTTTGTAGGATTTCTAACCCTTTGGATAATGGGCCCCAATATTTCGACGGAATGTTTGATGAGGATGAAGCAATATGACTCAATATCTCACAAAGACCAAGCAAATGAATGGATTTCTGGAAACTTTCGTCACCAATAAACTGCGATAAGTCCAAGAAAATCTTCCAAAGGTCAATCTCGGATAGCGTACCTTCGATTATTTTATCACTGATTTGGGTATAACACTCTTTGGATTCGTATGAGACACGGTAATAACCTTGTGCAAAATGGTTGAGCGCCAGGACAGAATAATTTAAAGTTAATGTTCTATCTGTCAATAAAACATTCTCGGTATCCAATTTACCGTCTGGTAAGACACCGAATAGGGGGATTTGGTATGGGACGTCTTCTAATTGGGCTTTCTCATCGCCAGACAATTGATTGATAAATCTATGTTGCGTCAATTTTGTTTGAATCTTTCCATCGTGTTCTTCTAATTCTACTTTAACGACAGGTAAACCTGGAGTTCTTGTCCAGGATGAAACAAAATTGGTAATGTTTTGAGATTTTAAAGTCTTTCCGATATGATTCCAGATATCCATGGGCTTGACGCTTCTTTCATGGAATGTTTTGGTATCTTCAAATACACTTTGTAGACCCTTTTGTAAATGAGTTTCACCTATAGCCAATTGTAAAGACCTTAGCATAACGATACCCTTTGCGTATGCCTCAGGATCAAAGATGTCGGATGTATGTGAGTTCATACTAGTCTTTCGCTGTGTAATCTGGAAGATACTTTTGCTATTGAAATCTGATGCGTCTTTGCACATGATGGGTTCTACTTGTTGAAACAAATAGGGCTCTGAAGTCCAATACTGGGGCAAATCACCATTCTGTTCTAGGATGTGGCATGCCAACCAAGTGGCAAAGGACTCATTGAACCAAAGATACTCCCATGAGTCAAAAGCAATGTAGTTACCCATCCACTGATGGACCAGTTCATGAACAATGAGCTGTTGGGCTTGCTCTCTGATGGTATCGTTAGCCAGGGCATTTGGTGGTAGGAGTAAGTGATTTAATTGAATGGTAATCATACCAAAATTTTCCATTGCCATGTCTGTCAAATATGGCAACAGAACGAAGTCTAACTTGGGCAGAGGGTATGGGCATTGGAAATAAGATTCCAAAATAGGCAGATACTTCTGGATTGTGTCTAAGGTGAAAGTGGCATTAGCGATATCCCAAGGCGCATAGATGGAAACAGGGATGGTTGTCTTATTCTGCAATTTGACCTCAGTCTTCAAAAACTCCAAGTCACCCAGGGCAAAACCAAACACGGAAGTGGTCATCAAGGGCGTCGTGGCGAATTTCACCACATGTTTTTGCGGATTATCCAAAGTTTCAATAGCCTCGATGGCCGCATTGGAAACGGCTTTATACTGCGAGTTCATGGTGATGTTCAATTGTATAGTGGATTTAGCCGAAGGTTCGTCAACACAAGGGAAAATGTTACTAGCGGAAAACGGTTGGCAGTGCGTAGCCACAACATGGTTGTTGGAAGTACCTGTTTTAGGGTCCATGAAATTTGTCTTGAAAATACCAAAAGTCACATCTTGGTGGGTCTTTATGCTGCGGATTTTACCCACGTATTGGACGGATAAGACCAGCGGCGATTCGTTGGACAATTGAATTGGCGATTCAGACTGGAAAACAGACCAATGGTTTCGGATGTCTTGAGACACTTTCAGATCGAATTTTGCAGAGCCAACGGTGGCATGCGCAGACAAAACGACCAAGTCCCTGGAATGCAGTTTAAACTGGGTGAAACTGTCCTCGATGGAAGCCAAAGAGGTAGAATTCGGGTTGAATTTCAAGTCGATCTTGGCCATACCTTTGAAATTGGGCGTTGACGGGTCGATGTCCAGGCACAATTCGTAATGGCATGGCACCACAGGATTCCACAAAGATAGCAAGTTATCGGACATAATGTTTGATGGCGGCTGACCTAGCGTTATGAGTCGTGTGCAGCTGTGACAACTTTCTTTTTTCTACGACATGCATAGAAGGTGATGTTGCAAAACTGATTTTTCACTGAAAAATTACCGACAAAACGTCAAATAAGAGAGACGGGAATAGATTTTATATTAAGCAATGGCAAGTATGCCAAGTTACAATCAAAGAGGCAGGGGAGAGTTGTTCGAAGGCGCCCAGAGGCGCTAAGAAAGAAGTTCCAATGGTGCTGGTACCCTGGAACGTGTATTCTCACCTTCCCACCCCTGCCTGGCGTGCTCCAACGGTCTCCCACGCAGGAGCCCTAGTCTCGCCAAGAAGTACATAAACAGACATGTATAAACACATATATGTATACTGATAGATATATGCGCAGATAGATATAGAAGTCCAACAAGCCTACGACTGCAGGATGAAACTGGAATCCTCGGAGAAGATACAGCCTCTCCAACATTAATGGACGCTGGAAGGACAGCACGAGGTTTGACGACGCCGGCCCCTTGTCATCGTCTCCGTGGTCACCTCCGGTAATAGCAGTGACTAGCAATAGCGCAGCGAACCCATTCTTGTTTCGCCAGGACCCTCAACGACCAATAGTGGAGTACCTTTCGCAACATCTCAACTTCGCCGGTGGCCCGTGTGGGTTAAGGGAGGAGTATGCTGACCCTTATTTTGGCGAGTTCCTTGAGGAGGAGTGTATATAAGGGGAGGGGTCTCTTGCAGAAGTCTTGTTTTCTTGGTCTCTCTTGGTCTAGAGGAGGTCTGGATAAACAGTTACGCCAATCAATCAAGCAAGTAAATATGTCTTCAAGAATCATCGTCGGTAGTGCAGCGTTAGCCGCTGCCATCACAGCCAGCATCATGGTCAGGGAGCAGAAGGCCAAGGCCCGGGGAAGAGATGGCAGGGCCAGCGTCTGCTACAATAACCAGGACTACGGCAGCTCGGTGCCTCCACAGTGGGGGAAGCTGCACAACATCAAGCAAGGACTAAAGGAGGACGCATTGTCGTTGAAGGACGCCCTACTGGGCGTTTCGCAGAAGGCCAGGGATGAGGCCCCCGGTGCAGTCAGGCGTGTGATCACCCCAGAGGAGGACTCCCAGACACGCAAGAAGTTAAGCCAAAAGTCCAAGGATTCTTCCTCGCAGAGCATCTTCAACTGGGGGTTCAGCGAGGCTGAAAGAAGAAAGGCCATAGCCATTGGAGAGTTCGATGTTGCCAAGAAGCGGTTCGAAGAGGCTGTAGACCGCAGCGAGAAGGAACTGTTGTCCACTGTGATGAGAGAGAAGAAGGCCGCCTTGGACAGGGCATCCTTGGAGTACGAGAGGTACGGGAAGGCTGGAGACTTCAACGAGCTGTCGGACAAGCTAGACCAGCAGGAGAGGGACAGTAACCCTTTGAATCGTTTGTTGAAGAAAAACGTGAACAGCGGTAGTACTGAAGAAGCCGCTGCAAGAAGTGTGCGAGGCTGGGGTGAAACTGCCCAGGAGTTTGGTAGAGAGGAGATGGAAGAGGCCAAGAGGAACGCGTCTTCGCAGCCCAGTGAAGCTCAAAGGCGTCTTGACGAACTGAAGAAGATCAAGGAGAAGGGCTGGTTTGGTTACAACAAGGGCGAACAAAGCGAGCAGCAGATTGCCGAAAGAGTGGCCAGGGGCCTGGAAGGCTGGGGTGAAACTGCGTCCCAACTGTCCAAGGATGAAATGGATGACCTGAAATGGAATTACGAAAACTCGAAAAAGCAACTGGACAAAAACGTGTCGGACGCCATGGGTTCATTGTCCAAAGCCAAGGAGGACTTGAAGCAGTACGGTAGCCATTGGTGGTCCGGATGGACGGCCAAGGTCGACAATGATAAGGAAGCTTTGAAAGATGAAGCTCAGAAGAAGTACGACGAAGCATTAAAGAAGTACGACGACGCCAAGGACAAATTTAAGGAGTGGGCCGATAAGGGTGATGGCAAATTCTGGAGCTCAAAGAAAAACTAGTTAGTTAGTTAGCCGCACACAGTTGTTCGCACATGACACATATACATATTCAAATATTTTTTTATTATTCACATTCGAAATCATTGTTTTGATTCTTTGCTAATTGTGTCGGGGGAAAATGGAGGGGTATACGTGCATACATACATACCACTATATATTTATATATATGAAAAAACTTGATGAATTTATAGTAGAAAAAGTAGGGAAATCGAAGAAATAAATTGCCATGACCCGTTTGGGTTGTTGCATTTTTTTTATTTGGCTGCGCTTGGGTTCATGGCAGTTATTGTAGAGTTTGAATTTGATTTTGAGCTTGGATTTGAATTTAAAAACGCAGGATTGTTTTTGTTGCTATTATTGTTATTATTATTATTGTGATTAGTTGTGTTGACAGCAATCGATGGTGACGGAGCTAGCTGTGATTCTAATTTTTGCTTTAGATGAAGTTTACCTCTTGAAATCGTATCATTGTCCTCCTCTTCAGACGAAAAGCCTTCACTGCCACTGGACTCGATATGGAACTTGGATTTAGGCTTCCCAATCATGATGTTCGTAGCACTGCCTGGTCTGTTGCTGTTTTTTCTTGAATGGCCGGTACCTGAGGGGGACCTCTGTTGTTTTAGCAGGTATTGCTGGTTTGATGGCGATCTTGATAGCACGGCGCCAGCGCTGTTGCCGCCGCTGCCAGCCCCACTGGCATTATTGATCGTTGTGTTAGAGTAGCGTCTGGATATGATGAAAGGGTTGGTAAAGCTCATGTGTTGAGGTGGTGACGCCGAAGCAGATGGGGGTGAGGGCAAGTGAGAGGGAGAATTCATAATTGACGACGAAAACGAGTAGTGATTTTGCATAGGCGGTCTTCTCAAGGGGTTCGCCGAGGACGGTGTTGTTGTGGTGTTGTTGTTGTTGTTGATGTTGTTGTCATCGGATAGCATGTCAGCGTAGGAATAAAACCTTAGCAATCTTGAACCGTGCTCGTTGGGTGATCTTGGGTGCGCAGGGGACGTTTCGTTCTCAAAAGACTGAGACGAGAGACTCCTAGTTCTGCCCAGGGCTTTATCCAGCCCAATCGTGGATGGCCTTCTTGAGTAGACCATATCGACGTCATCAAGCCCGGTCGTTTCATCAGTGACAATAGAACAACCAGCGTCTAATGCGGGAGGGACGAAATTCTCTAATGTACGACGGTGATCCAGGGGAGTTTGTACAATGAAATCAGGATTATACGTCTGGTAAGATGCTATGGACTCGTTGGTCCTGGAAGGTTGCAGGTGCAGGTTTACTGCAGACGATTTCTGGCTCAGATTATGGATATTCCTATTGCTAGTGTTATTATGATTAAACAAACTTGTCCTGCTGCTTTGTCTGGAAAGAGGGTTCGCAGCGTTGTTCGACACCGTCTTATAGAGATATGACGGGTCCTCCACGTTTCGTTCAAAAATCATAGAGCTCTCGCTCATGGAGGGGGAAGGTGGCATATAGGTATCATCGTCCTCCGTCTGTACTGCCACGTGGGAGTCGTGGTCTCCGTTACCGTTGCTAGTGTCCATCTCAGCTGTACAAGTGTGTTCCGCGTTGAATAGTCAATCTGCAATGATCTCCAGATCAGCCTTCTATTCCTTAAAGAAACACGTCAGTTCAAAGGGTGAGTCTGATATTCGAGTTAATCACCTCACGATTGTTGCAACATTTGCGGCGTCCACACCGTGCGACGTGACCAAGTTTCAGAGAATTTAGGGCCATAGCATAAATAAACACTGTGCCATACGTAAAATAACATCTCCTATATTAAATAATTAATTAATTAATACTTATTAAAGTCTATAAAGTGTAAGCACTGGCCGTGCCTCGGCTGAACACAATGCAAAATACTAATCAATGGAGTAAAGACTACAACGACAAATACCATTCACAGTCTTTCAGATCCTATCTAATATTGTTTCAGCAATATATATCATGTCACTCTACACGATCTGAGGCTTTCCCACTCTTTTTCGCACGTATATAAAGTGAAAAAGTTTTTTGATACACATCTCTCGACTTTAATTAATTACACATTCTGTTGCTGTTCTGGCTATCATCTTCCGTTAATGACGTGGAGTACTTCAGGTCTGCTGAGGCTAAGTGCTCTGACTTGAGTGTCCATTTCTGTGCGCAAGAATGGATTTATGCATGAGGGAGTTTGACAGGCGTGTTTCCCACTAGCCAATGTTGTCATGCTTGTAAGGATACAAGTGCGATCTGGCTGTAATACAAAGTTACTGGGCGCTGCTGTTCTCCTTTGTGTATTTTCCGTTTTTCCAGTTCCATTTCCATTTCCATTTATTTTTTTTTGTTTGATTTATCATGATGAACATTTTATTTTACTGCGTTATCGTATTGACGGGGGCTGTTTAAGTACAGTCTTGTTTTATAATCTATATTCATTTATATTTTATATTTCTTTCCAAGGAAATTGACTTTTAACAGATTTGCTGAAAGATTCATCCTACAAAAAAAAATTTGGAAAACTTGAGCTGGAAAAAAATGAATAAAACAGAAATAGATTGTGAAGAGTAGTTCCTCTATGGGATTAGCGTACTACCTTGTCGTGTATTACTGTGTAACGAGCGCACTGTAGAGAAGCTCTTAGTGAAATGGTAGACCAATGGACACCATTGCAAAAGGAGATCATCTCAGGCTTAACTGCGGGGTCCATAACCACCCTGGTAGTGCATCCATTAGATTTACTTAAGGTTCGTTTGCAGTTATCTGCCACGAGTGCGCAAAAGGCTGATTATGGTCCACCCACGGTGATCAAGGAGATCGTACGTTCATCGGCCAATAACAGGCATCGTACGCTAAAGGTCATCAATGAACTATACCGTGGACTAACTATAAATCTGTTCGGGAATGCCATTGCATGGGGGGTTTATTTCGGATTATATGGCATTAGCAAAGAACTGATATACAAGTCAGTGGCAGGGCCCGAGCAAATCCAACATAAAGGCGCTAACAATGATCACAAGATGAATTCGCTTATCTATTTGTCTGCCGGCGCTGCCAGTGGGCTGTTGACGGCTATCTTGACGAACCCTATCTGGGTTATAAAGACAAGAATCATGTCTACAAGCAGAACTGCCCGGGGCTCTTACACTTCCATATACAACGGTGTCCAGCGATTGCTACGAACCGAGGGCCTGCAGGGGCTATGGAAGGGTATTGTTCCTGCACTATTTGGTGTTTCGCAAGGTGCTTTATATTTTGCAGTTTATGATACTTTAAAGCAAAGGAAATTGCGACAAAAGGGCGGCCGTGGCGAGAATGGCCATTTAACAAACTTCCAAACCATCGAGATCACCTCCTTCGGCAAAATGATATCTGTCTCTTTGGTTTACCCTTTCCAATTATTAAAATCAAATTTACAGAGTTTTAGGGCAAATGAACAAAACTTTAGGTTCATCCCCCTAATAAAACTGATCATTACTAATGACGGCTTTCTGGGACTTTATAAGGGTCTGTCTGCAAACCTAGTACGAGCCATTCCATCCACCTGCATTACATTTTGTGTGTATGAAAATCTTAAACATAAGCTATAGCAGGCGTATATATACGTACATAACACACTTTTTGTGAATAGAAAGGGAAGAAAAAAATAACGAACTTGTGAAGAGAATAATGTGAGGGATGGTTTTGGTTTTTTATTATTTCTAAAAAATATTTGTGATTATATTACAAAATGTAAAGTGTTAAAGAAAACTATTTTAAAATTTTTTAGTAACCCAAAGCAGCTAATTGTTTAGCAACATCAGATTCAGCAACGGTAGCGTTAGCAGAGGTGACCTTCTTGGTGAAAGCTCTCTTCTTAGCGTAGTATTCAGCTGATGAAACCTTTCTCTTAGCTTCCAATTTAGCAACAATGTCTTCGTATTTCCAACCAACAGAAGAGGATAATTTAGCTAGAGTAGTGTACTTTCTACCTGGTTTCAATCTTAAAACTCTCAATGCTTGTGGGACAACAACTCTCTTCTTCTTGTCATATGGAGGTGGGATACCTTCGAAGACCTTTAAACGTTCCAAGGCAGCCTTACCACGAGCAGTCTTGTGAGAAACCATACCACGAAGAGCTTTGTAGAAGATTCTAGATGGAGCTCTGAAATGGAATGGACCACGGGTTTTGTTGAAACGAGTAGCCTTTCTTAAGAAGTCATGGTACTTTAATTTGTTTCTGAAAAATTCACCAGAGATGTTTAATTCTTCAGCTCTAACAACAACGATTTTTTGACCGTTTAATAATTGTTTAGCAACAACGGAAGCTAAACGACCTACTAAATGACCCTTACCTGATTAAAATTAATTATTGATGAATAAATGTTCATTCATTCAAAAAATTAGGTCTGTTAGTAAAACTTCTTCGGAAAAAGACGGCGATGTGATTCCTTTCTACTGTCTCCATTCTGTAATATACCTCTAGGTTTCAGCGTGCATGTATTCTATCGGGTTCTTGAGAAATCTCTTTCTCTACGGTTACATTGAGGGTTTTATATCATATCTTGGGGAGATTCATACATTGTGTAATAGAATAGACCATGAAGTGGGAGGAAGGAACACATTCAATAAAAATAAAAAATCTAACGTACCATCAATGACAACAACTGGTTCAACAGACATTTTCTCGATTGATTCTTCACCTTCTGTCTTCAAAAGAAAAAATATAAATGAATATTTGTATATTGCAATTAATATGATGTACGTAGTAAATGGCTAATATAATTATTACATGATAGCCCAAAATTGGCCTAATCCTACACAATCTATGTTGGCCCATTGCAATAGTAAATTTCCAAGCATATGCTTGGAGATTTCCCTACCACAACAGTTGCGCAATGAGCCTGGAGTAGACTCTCGCCGTTCCCAGCCCGAGTCTGCGAACAGAAGCCCAGCCCGGAAATTATTCGTCCAGACAGGATTCGCTCTGCCTGGATTATTGAAAGCGTCTTACCCCCAGGCCGAGCACAGCGGGCCAACGCTTCCGATAGGACGCGAAATATAATTCAATAACTTACTAACATGTACAGGTTTTCGGGTGTACCGATGTTTCAATTTCATAAAGCAGTCATTTAAGTTGCTTTCAAATAATGGAATCTGCATAGTATCTCCAGATGTACTCAGCAAGGGAATCTCCATTCTTCATTCTTCTCCTCTTGTTATGCATCGATGCTGATGACAGGGCACTGGTTTTATTCTTTTTCATGAAATAATAGTCCAACAGTTGCTCCTTAGGAAATTCCAACACTGTTCTTATGGGTGCTCTAGCATTATTCGCCATTACACGCAATTTGAGCAAAATGTCCCTTATTAATTCGTGTGACCTTTGAGGTGACGATTTAAATTGAGAGTTCCTACACATGACCTCCAACCCGTTGATGTATAGGATAATCTTTAGCGGATCGGCTGCTGCGTCCTCTGTGTCCTTTTGAGCGTTGATCTTGTTCATGGACAGGATTTGTAGTATTTTGACAGTTATGGCGCTAAGCTCTTCTAGATCAAGACAGGTGTTGATTCTGATATTTTCATATATCTTGACGTTTTCCAAAAGATCTGGCGGTACTAGTTGCTGGAAATGACTTAGCGGGAATGAGTTTGTAGCATCAATAAAGAATAATTGGGTAGTAACATGTTTGTTCAAAAGATTCTCCTTGATGAATTGGCAAAGGTCGGCTCTTGTCGGTGATGGCCAAAGGGTGATCAGCTCTAAATCTTCATACTTCATCCTTGTACACTTGCAACTTTCCACTTCCTTTTTCTTGGTGTTTTCCTTATTCGAATGTTAAGCAAATAATTTAATGACGTTTTCGCGTTCGATAGTAAACAAGTATACGGGTGATGAAGAATATAACAATTTATTCCACGTGAAGATATAAATGTAAATACTCTGTTTATGTAATCGTTCCCCAAAGTACTGTAAATCGTACTTATTGGGGCTATGTCGTTGTTGTTAATGTTTAATAATACACACGGGTATCTCTGAGTTGTAAATAAGCTCAGAGAGGACCATTATTCACGTTGGTATTTGTGGCTATGTTCATCGACGTCTTGGAAGGCATTTGACTAGTCAATTGGGTTTCTCGCAATTGTGGGGTAGTCTCTTGTAAAGCTGGTCTCGTATTTTGGGAAGGTCGCTGTACCTTCTGCGCCTTTATCTCTCTTGTAGCTGTAAGTGAAGATTCGGGAGCTGGTATCTCTCCAAATTTGGACATGTGTAATTGTAATTGTCTTGTTACTGATGCACCGCGTCTGATCTTGCTCAACTTACCGGCGTTCCATTTGTTCAAGAAATCATGTCTGATCTCATCACTAATCTTCCAGTTCATCCCTTTTCCCTGTTGGCCGGCTCTCTTGGGTACCTTTTCGAAGGCTTTATTCAAGGATAGGTTATGTCTCACAGAATTCTGCCATGCCATTTGAGAAAACCTATAAAATGAGTAGTTGTCAGAGATAAATTTGTAAATATCTGCTAATGAAATACTGCCATCTGGTGTGGAAAGAATGGCTTGAGTGATCATCGATGCATACGACTGTGGAGGTTTAACGTATCTATTTTCATCTAGTGACAAGTCCGATGGATTGTCTATATGGGGCATATTATTGTTGTTGATAACATTGCTGTTACTGGCTGTGTAGGTGTTTGGACGGATGCCCTCTCTTGTTTCGTTCTCATCATCATCTTCCTCTTCCATCATGATCGTGTCTCCATGAGGGTCACCTAATGCGTTTACTTCTGATGACGACGACAATGGAGTGTGCAAGTGGTCTAGTCTTTGCAATCGAGCCTCTTCTTGTAATCTCTGCTCTCTCAAATAGGTGGAGCCTTCAATGACGTTGCGCAGCAGCGGATTGTTATTGCCATTTGTGCCATAGGTTGACAGTAATTTGGGCATGAGATGATTAAGGCAATAATCCGGTATAATAGTTTCTTGTTCCGGTAATATAAAGATCATCTGAACACCACCGATATCGATAATACATCCCGATTGTAGCACCGTGGGGGGAGAGTCTGGACCTGTGGGGATCCTTCTAAAATTGACCTTCGCACCATTTCTACCAAATATCTGCAGCTCCCACGATCCGCTTTCCAGGTTGAATCTGATGGCAGCATGCTTTCTGGACACGATCTTGGCAGGGCCTAAATCAATATCTATGTTTTTCTGAACAACCGCGTCTGGGTGTGCGTTCAAGCTCAAGCTGTCCGTGTTCCTGCCAATGGTAACTTCCAATTTCTGCACATAGTAGGTCCAATCACACCCGGCAATCTTGGCATACGCGTTAACCTCTCTAGCAATGCTCAGATTATTGGAATAGTCGGTCGACACAGCCACGGGCTCTACTGACGAGCCAAGAACACACGTCACTGCATTGACGAGACCTTGACGATCCTGGACAGTATACGAACTGTATTTACCACTAAATGCTTGTTCAGCATTGGTAACAGACATTTCTTATTCCCGCTACTTTTCAAATTATTCTGTCTTTGAAAACCAAACCGGCGCTCTTTACCCCGTCCCTTGAACCTTGAATGCTCTATACTACTGCCAGCTCCCAAATACCTCAACATGCTGTTCTTTCATCCTATACCGCTTCTGATTTGTTTATGTTTTTCCAATTTTTTGTTTACCTCATCCAAATACAACCCCTACCTTTCCTCTTAATATCACCCTATCCAACACCTCCTATTTTATTAAAACCCTACTTAAAAATTGTATAAACCCTACATGATTTTACCCTAACTATTTCCTTTTTTTTGATAAATTTTCTTCAAAAGTGACTAGAATAATGCAACTTGACTATCGAAACAAGATCCTTTGATGTTGAAAGGTAACGTGCATAAAAGGCAACAGTAGTCGGACTTTTTCGTAAGAACTGATTAGAAATCTCAAAGAGGTTAGCGTGAAGAAAAAAGTACCTCTTTTTGGTTGTTTTATAAAAGATAAAAGGAACAGAAATAATACTTGATAAGGCATCATGCCGGAACAAGCGCAACAAGGAGAACAGTCTGTCAAGAGAAGGAGGGTCACTCGAGCTTGTGACGAATGTAGAAAGAAAAAAGTCAAGTGTGATGGTCAGCAACCGTGTATTCATTGCACTGTATACTCCTATGAATGTACCTATAAAAAGCCTACAAAGAGGACGCAGAACTCCGGAAACTCCGGAATGTTAGCACTGGGCAATACTGCTGGTCCGTCATCAAGTGTTGTCGTGGCTACCGCTGCTTTGAATCCGAATAAACTACTTTCGAGTGTCAAACCTGAGAAGTCTCCGTTACAAGGTTCTTCAACAATACCCGCAAGCAGCAATATGTCTAAGCCAAGAAGGTACAAGACCAAGAGTACTAGGCTACAATCGACTATCGACAAGTATAAGCAAGTCCTTGATGAGGTATTCCCGCAGTTGCCTGATATAGATAATGTGGATGTCCCTGTATTTTTGCAAATTTTCCACAATTTTAAAAGGGAGTCGCAGTCATTCTTAGACGACACTGTAAAAGAGTACATTTTAATTGCCAACGATAGTTCGTCTCCAATCCAGCCAATACTATCTTCAAATTCAAAACACTCGACCCCAGACGAGTTTCTACCCAACTTTAAAAGTGACTCGAATAGTGCCTCTAGCTATAACAAGGAACCTGACAATATAGACATGTACTCCAATATTCCAGTGGGTAGGGAAATAAAAATCATTTTACCACCAAAACCGATCGCCCTACAATTCGTAAAAAGTACTTGGGAACATTGTTGTGTACTTCTTCGATTCTATCACAGACCGTCGTTTATTAGACAACTGGATGAATTATATGAAACGGATCCAAACAATTACACATCCAAGCAAATGCAGTTTTTACCGTTATGTTACTCCGCGATCGCCGTGGGGGCATTATTTTCCAAATCTATAGTCTCTAACGACTCCTCAAGGGAAAAATTTTTACAAGATGAAGGTTACAAGTATTTCATAGCGGCAAGAAAACTAATTGACATTACAAATGCCCGTGACTTGAACTCCATACAGGCAATTTTGATGTTATTTATATTTTTACAGTGTTCTGCACGTTTGTCAACGTGTTACACTTATATCGGTGTGGCTATGAGAAGCGCCTTAAGGGCAGGATTTCATAGGAAACTGAGTGCAAATTCTGGTTTTACTCCAATAGAAATTGAAATGAGAAAACGCCTTTTTTACACCATCTACAAATTGGACGTTTACATCAATGCAATGTTGGGTTTACCTAGATCTATATCTCCGGACGATTTTGATCAAACTCTACCTCTGGATTTATCGGACGAAAATATTACAGAAGTGGCATACTTACCTGAAAACCAAAATGCCGTGTTATCAAGCACGGGGATTTCCAATGAACATACAAAACTCTTCTTGATTTTGAATGAGATCATTTCTGAGCTGTATCCGATAAAGAAAACTAATAATATCATATCTCATGAAACAGTCACCAGTTTGGAGTTAAAATTAAGAAATTGGTTAGATTCGTTGCCCAGAGAATTAATGCCTAATGCTAAGAATATTGATCCTGAATACGAAAGAGCTAACCGTCTATTACACTTATCATTTCTGCATGTCCAAATCATATTGTACAGGCCTTTCATTCATTACTTATCGCGTAATATGAATACTCAGAATTTAGACCCCTTATCTTACCAAAGAGCAAGAAACTCCATTGCTGTGGCTAGAACAGTTATTAAATTGGCAAAAGAGATGGTCAGTCACAACTTGTTAACAGGTTCTTACTGGTATGCCTGCTATACAATCTTTTATTCCGTTGCGGGGCTTTTGTTCTACATTCATGAGGCACAACTTCCTGATAAGGACAGTGCTAGAGAATATTACGATATTTTAAAGGACGCAGAAACCGGTAGAAGCGTTCTCATTCAATTAAAGGATTCTAGTATGGCTGCTAGTAGAACTTATAATCTGCTAAATCAAATCTTCGAAAAATTAAACTCAAAAACTATTCAGCTGACCGCATTACAATCATCTATATCTAACGAAAGTCGTTCTTTGGCAACTAATGATAATCCAGCCCTTGGATCTAATCCAGGGGAATCTTTACAACCGCCCGTGTTCTTCTCGTCTCAAGACACGAAGCATGGTCTCACGTCAGGGAAGAATGATGAAAGCACGAATGATTACACAATGGCGAATTATTTAAACAATACGCCACTATCTGAAATTCCTTTGAATGAAGCGCAACAGCAAGACCAAATGCCTCAAGTATTGGCCAACACATCTAATGAAAGAGGCTCCAACAGCTTTCTTTCAACCGATATTACACTCGATGATAATAACCAACGAAATATGCTTGATGCTACAGATGACGTTCTGATCAGAAACGATAACGACATAACAGGCAACAGCGTATTTGATTTTAATAGTAATAAAAACAATGCATCAAATAGTTCCAATTCACATGTCACAAACAACAATTATAATACTAATAATAATAACAATAACAACAATAATAATAATACTAATAATAATAATAATAATAATACTACTAGTAATAATAACAATAACAATGACAATAATACTAATAATAATGATGATAATAATGATAACTTCCGCATGAGCATTGACAACAATTCGCCATCATTTGAAGGGTTTGCTCAATGGCAGAGGCCACCATCACGAGACAATATGAGCATAGAAGACAAGGCAGATACCTCACCTGATGCTGAAATCAAGAATGAGCAAAACGTAACCGACTCAAATAATATTCTTGGAGTATTTGATCAGCTAGATGCTCAACTTTTTGGTAAGTATATACCTTTAAACTATCCCTCTGAATGAAGCGCTTTATTTGATCTAAAAGCTATCACATTTTAACCATGTTATGTGCTATACACAGGCTCATGGCGTTTATGTTTGTATTTATATATGCTAATATTAATAATAATAATAATAATAATAATAATAATAATAATAATAATAATGTTATTTATTCTTCCTTTCCTCCATCTATTTGCCAACATGTCACATTTTTTTGAAAATTGGACATTGAGAAAAAATTGTAAATAATATAATATTAAAGATATGTTGCTCTAAGGCTAAATATTTAATATCGGTGTTATGTAGTCTTTCTTTTCACAATTATGTATCCTTGAAAATTTCAAATGGTCTTTATATTCGTCGTTTATTATTAAGTCAAACTTAAGTACAACATTAACAGAAAAATTTGAATCTATATTCTGGGCTTTCCGTTCCTATTTATTTTTACTGCAAACGAATCAGCCAAATGTGTCTTGAATGAGACATTAGACGGCGTTCTTGATAGGCTCCTATTCAATATAACAGAGACTTTTTTATCATATAACTGTGGAGCGGATTCAAAGGAAAATGTTTGATCAGTACGAGTAGTTTCAATTGAGTCTGAACGTCCGTGGGGAATTCCCATGTCCATTTTAGAGGAAATATTTGGCACATTTGTATCTTTTGTAAAGAAACTATCCAAATTATCCAATTCTGCCCACATATGACTTAATGAAGCATCCTTTTCTTCTGTGACAGAAATGGAATCATTTGTATCCATTCTTCCAAGATCGTAATCACCATCCGCATGAAATTCTACAATTGTATCCATCCTACCGAGTTCGTAGTCACCATCCGCATGAAACTCTATAATTGCATCCATATCATCCGATCCATGAGCAGAGATTTCGTCAGATTTGCTTGTACCACATGTCATAAACACTGCGTGAACGTTGTGCCTTGTTGTAGCCGCAGTCATTGTTGGCATAGGAACGGACCAACCACTGTCTTCTGGCAAACCAAACAAGGTGGTAGTAGCGTTATCGCTATCCTTCACATCTTTATTGCCCATCGTTATCCTTAGTACGTCCTTGTCCATCTTGCTCCCAGAAACGTTTGGTACGCAATCCAGAACTTCTAAAGCCTTTGCTTCGTACTCGGTAAATAGTAATCTTAGAAGAGGAGAAATTAAATCAGCTCCCACTCCAATGAACTCTGGCCTTCTTAAATCAATTAAAGGGAAAACGTATTTTAAGATTTCTAAAGTTTGAACTCTGATCCATCCTGTTTTATTGAACAAAAGTCCTAGTAGGAATACCAAAGTTTGAGCAGAATATAGGGGGAAATAGTTCCTTGAAATAAAACTTACTACTTGACTCATGAAATCTTTTTTTGACCTAAATTTATTCTTTGCCAAAGAATCAATCAAGCGGGATAATGAAGGCTGCTCATACGCGTTTGCTAACTCAATTAATGAATCTGCGGCAACCTGGATGCCCGTAAAATCTTTACGATCCATTGCGTTCAAAAATCTTGGAAGATTTGCAATCAATGCAAACAATAGCCTAGAGTCCGCATTTGCTATAATTCGACTATCCTTCAACAAATTTAACTTATCCAAAAATTTCCATGTAATTTCCAAGGAATTTGAAGATCGCAATCCAGTCATGACTATCTGCTGTAAACCGTCAAATCGACCTTCCCAATTCGAAGGGAAAATGGCAACCAAACATTGCACAGTATCCGGCGAATCCAAATCGATCTTGGAAATGAACTTGCTCAAACATGATAAAACTTCAATGAATTCCTGCTCGTGTATACTGCTTAAGCATGCCGTGATGGACCAGAACAACTGTGGGAAACTGATTAAATTAGTTGGATCAAGTTCCGCCATTATTGCATTCAAAGTCATTAAGATCTGCATGGCGAATCCTTGTATATCGACATTTCCATCTGATATAGTATTCGAGAGTCTATGAAGCATGTCACGCAACATTTCTTGATCTAAGAATGTTAATAATGATCTGAAAACTTGAAAAGACCTGCATGCTATATGCCTTACTGAGCAAGTGGTAGCCCATTTTAAGGCGATCCTTTGCCAGGTTACTTGGAATTCCTCTAAATCTGAAAATATAGCGATAATGTTCCTTATCAGTAAATCCATAGTTTTAGGAGATCTAGCGCCTTTTTTCATCAAATTGTCATATGACCACAGGACATGCTTATTTCTTAGCAGCTTGACGGTTTCCTCTGACTTTTCATGGGTTGGTGCCAATCCAAATATTAATGTAGACGCAATTTTACATGCACTTTCATGAATGAGGGGAACATAATGGTCTAATAAACAAATGGACATATGTAAAAGTAATGGAATTTTTGCCTTGACAGATTCACTCAGATTCGTTAACAAATTCACTAAAAAGACTATTGAAAGCTGCGCCTTGGAAAAGATAATTCTTTTTCCATTGTAATTCAAACGTTCCCAAATATTTCCTAAAAAGGAGTACTTATTATTGTTCATAGGCTCAATAAACGTATGCTTTGTTGAAGGAACCATGCATTTAGGTTCCAAGTTATTCAACAACGTATCAAGTAGTCCAATACCGCCTGGAATATTTGCCAAATACAAGACAATATCTCTCGCATACTGAACAAATAACGGATTACAATGGTTCATTGAAGAGTTGATAATGTATTCCAATGATACATGAATGTTTTGAAAGGAATTTCCCTTGCCTAGCGAAATCCAGAGCTGCTCCACTTCATTTGGTAAAGAATCGTTGAGATCGATGGTGATGAAAAATAGATTATTCAAAACCATAAAGGTATCGAGCTCTTCTACCGATTTTAATGTAAATTTGTTCACCCAAGGTACCATAAGCACTAACAAATCTCTTTTTATTTCAAAAGGGAACAAATCGAGTATTCTAACCAAGCTGGAAAATATTCTCAAACATAACTCTTGGGAGAGCAGCTCGGCAAATATACTAGAGATTTCCTTTGCAGTTGATTTATACACAGTTTTTGAAGAGTTTGCAAGCCTTTCTTTAAATACCTTAGTATAAGATGAGTTATGCAACTTTGTTTCAACGGCTGAAAGTAAATCAACGGCATACGTTCTGGTATCTTCCTTGTCAGCCACCAGCCCATACAAACCCAGAGAAACTAATTCGTCTTCATCTAAAACCAAGTCATCCAATTTCAAAACGGATTTACAGAGTGTGGTATAATATAAGACAGCTACCGAAGAATGAGAATGGTGCGAAACACACTGGAATGCAACGTCTTTAAATAGTTTAGAGTTTCCCCTATTTTTCTCCAGTAAATTCTCCAAAGCACGCACCCCAAGGTTTCTAACAGTGGTGTTATCTGAATTGAATAATGATTCAATCCAGGCAAGTAAATCTTCAGTATCGAAAGAAATGACAATGGGTAATTCTAAATGGTCGTCCAACGTTTGCGTTATTGGGTCTGAACATAAAGCAACCATAGTCTCTAATACGATCATTTGAAGTCTATTTTTTTGGAACTCTATTCCAGTAGTAATCGCGGTTCTATCTCTGCCATTTTCGGTATTTTTAATCATTATGGCATACCTCTCTTCAGATATTGGTTCATAATCACCATAACCACACCACTCCTTCAAATAATTGAAACAGGAGGCACGGGCTTGAAAAGGGAATAAATGGCCGATTTGCGGGTGCTCTCTTACTGCCATATAATAACTTAGTATAAGGCCTGCAAAATAGCTTCGTAGCGATTGATATTCATAGGAAATTTGTACGGAATCCTTTTCAAGAAACTGTTTTGTTTTTTGCAAAAACTCAGATAGTTTTCGAAGTATCCATTCATCATTAAATATCATATCCGCCTTCAAATATGGCGATAAAATCGTCACAGTATGGAACATCTCAACTCTAATTTGATTATTAGAACTTCCTTCCTTCCAGGCCACTAAAAATACATCAATAGCTTCTACGTATGCTTTGAAGATGTTAATATTCATTGAACTTAGTCCTGTTATAATGGCATCCCTAATCATAACGTATTTCGCATTCAATAAAGGAAGAACCATTTTAAAGATTGATTTCGCAGATTTGATCTTTTGATGCTGAACAGTAAAAATTTGTTGACTCTTTTTCCTTCCGTGTTGAGGAATATTAGAGGGAATATGCAATTTTTGGTCAAAAGTGGACGTTAATGAAGTACATGCCGCAATTAAATAGAGTTTCCATTGGTTTACAATTGTTTCGGGTAGAACATTTTTTGGTTTAAAATCGACGTCATTTGCTACGCGTAGAATGATTTCATGTACTTGAACCAACCTTATGCAAACGATAGATCGGCATAATGCCATGGCCATAGGACAGGTCTTAAAAACCAGTGCCAATAATTTGGGAAAGGCTCTTTGCCATAATGCAGCATCTACCCCGTACTCTGATTCCGCCAGTTTAACAAGTAGCCCCTTCTTATACTTAGAGTTCAACCGGTTGAATCTTGTTTTTTCAACTGCACTTAACGTTGCCTTATGTGGATTGATTAGGGCTGTAGTGTTACATTCATTCAATAAATCAATAAGCCTTGTACCACGGTCTGCTGCAAAATGAGATGATGACCTAGAATGTCCATTTGATAATTTCTCAGTTTTTTCCATCATGGCCTCGTCAAATTTGAAAATAATTCTCAATATCTGCACACCTAACCTACGGATTCTTGCGTCATGTGAGCAGAGAAAAAATAAACCGTTGCCTTCCACTTCCTCGATAACCGTTACTGTATTTTTCCATTCCAGTTTTTCTGTTTCATTAGTTTCTTCTTGTTCTGGATCAACTGGTAACAAACGAATTCCATCTAAACCAGTTTCTTTCTTATTTTCTTCTTTGTTAGATGACTGAAACTCTTCCAGCCAGGATTCCAAGAGCTCAACGTAAAGCATTAATAGCTTGTTATATTCTTTCGATGACAGATACGACATATTATAGCTTGATTGTGTCTTTTCGTCAAAATCAAACGAATATTTCGCAAACCAGGTAATTAGGGTGTATGGATTCTTCTTAGCGGCTAATGCCCTTAGCGCGTTTTGACTGCTAGAGGAAATTATTGTCTCTGAATGGACGGCGTTCCTTGATAAGATTTCGATCGTAGATTTATATGGAATATTTCGTGAAATAGAGAGACAGCAAGGTATAGCTTCTATAATGGTACCAAACAATATAACATAAAATGACTTATTTTTATTTGAATCATTGTCATTGGAAAAGCTAAAAGTAAATGGACTGAATGTGTTTGATGATTGTTTTTGGTGCTGATTTTCAGGAGACCACACTTCAGAGCCAATGCTAGAATCTAGTAAAAGGAATAATTTATAAAAGTAGTCCGATATTTCGTTATGGTTTATGGAGGATGCTTCTTGAATCTGGTTTACAGTAATATTGTTTAGATTCAATTCGTAAAATCTATTATCGTCCTCAGGAAACTTCGGCCTTTCCTTAGTAACCAATAAACCTTTATATGTATTTATAGTTAATATTAGTTTTTCATAGTTAGTATTTTCCAGATTGGAACCATTGAAAGATTGTCGTATCAAAGGAATCAAGGCTTGCTCCATCAAAAAGTTTGGGTGTAAAAACCCAATCGATATTAGTGCATCTGTCAAGGGATTTAAAAGTCCAAAATCGCCGGTTATCCAATTTTCCTTCTTCCTTGTGTTCAAGTATAGTTGTAGAAGTTTTGTAAGTGTTCTTGTAGTATTATTCAAAGTCTCCGGACATCTGTAAAGATAAACCCAAACTAATCTTGATAAACCAACTGCAAAAATGGTTCTTTCATTCAGACTTTTAGACTTAACTTTTGATGCGTTTGCCTCCAATAATGATAACCATTGCTTAGAGAATAAATCTGGTGGTGAGGCACATAAAATAGAAACTGTTAGTTTGAATCCGCTTACCCAATACTTATTATCAGCCTGTAGTCTTTTAGCAGTATTCAGTAGAGTAGACATTGCTTCTACCCATGTGGGATGATTTACTTCTGCAGTTAATGAGCCAGCTAATGGCAGTAATAATTGGTTTGTAACTTCAGCGTAAGCTAGACAAACAGGGAAATTTTCAGTTTTTGCAAAAAATTTTGATAAACTTTTCATAAAATCTGCACTCTCTTCAAATTTCTCTAGCGGATAATTCTTTAATTTCAGGTATCTCATGCCAAGAATTAACAAATGTGTACTTGGCTCTAATTCCGGAGGTATATACGTAGGAATTATTTCTAGATCGGATATAAACCGATCACTCACTGACAAGAATTTCTTTTCAGACATAGAGCCTAAGAGTTCAGCGAATGAATTCCAGTTTGAGGACTTGATTAAGCTGGACGAAATAGAAAGTGGATCTGTGGTTTTCAACTGAGTGAAAACAATTTCTTCTAGCTTATCAGATAAGTCTTCTTCTTCGTTATTGGGTGCTTGCTTGACAATTTCGTTTAGTACTCTGCAAAGAATGTATATGCTGATTAAAGATTTTCTGTCCGCTAGGAAAGCTTCTTCCTTGGCCACGTCAATAGCGTTCTCCAGGCTTTTCAATCGCGAGTTTGCTATGGATGGGCCTGAAATAGTGCTGTTACTGCCACTGCTAGTCTTGAGTAATGGAACTTTATTGTTTACAGACGATGACGCATGCCTTTTCATGCTGGGAAGGCCGTTTATGCTGGTATTATGCTTATACTTGGAAGTTGTATTACTGGAGGATCTTGATAACCGCCTGTTCGCTAAGAACTGCGTAGGGTGCACTTTTTCAAACTCGTAATCTTTTACTAGTTTCTCCACTTCTTCTGAAGCAGAATTTGCAGCTTCTGATTTTGTCTTCCTCCAAAACATCATTGCATCAATAACAGGTTTTGGCTTTTTTTTTGCTATGTGACCTAGCGATCTTATAATTTCATCAAAACTGGGATCAATTCCTTCCCCAAGGATCTCTACAATCGCAGGTTCAGTCACAACTAGTTGCTGCAGACACATATTTAATTTATTTTCTGCATATCGAATAAACTTTGTGAAAAGTATATGAAGAGCATATTCGGATGGACTTTTCCAATCAGTGGCCATTTGCTGTCTCAAATTTGCTACATAATCTTCCGCCACAGATTTTGTTGCAATGTCCGTGGGTGTTGACTCATGCATGCTCGGCTGCTCTTGTTGTTCGGGTATTCTCACTGAAATATCCTTCTGGTTGTCTTGCTGTTCAATAAAGGGCTCTAGGGGAACTTCGTCCTGTACTTCCTGTTGTTGTTGAAAAAGTAATTGCTCACTTAATGAAGTTCCTTCTGAAATATCAATGGGAGGTGGAATATCAATAATAGGTGCATTAGTAAGGAATTCGTGCAGATGAGATGAATCTTGGGGGGTTTGACTTATTTGCACTGAATGCTCCTGGCTCGAAGGATCAATATCTATCGATATCTGATTACCACTGTCGGACTTTTCTACTGGATCTGTCGGTGGGAAGGTGAAACCAGTACTGTGATCCCTCTGAGGTGGAAAAGTGAATCTCGAAGCCATTTTAACGTATTTTAGATTAAAGAACCGGTACCAAAATGTATTATAATAGTCTACCAGTACCACCACACTTCACGCAGCTATGGGCTATTATAAAGATCCGAATCCACGTTTGATCTTCGTCTTCAATTATCAAATCCTTTATCTCATTTCTTTATAGTTCTATATATATTTTCCTGTGTGGCTGTCGCGTCGTGTTTAGTGATTCAGGAGCATCTACCCAATAATTTCTAATGTAAGCGATACTGGTGGCCTTGAAAGACTAGCAACAGCATATTAGATTTCACATAATAACCTGATGTCTGCCACTAATCTAAATTAGATATTTTTACGTGCTAACTGTGCATTTTTTGATATGTTATAGGAAAATGGCCAAAAAAATATTTTAACGCGGGTAATGCGGTGGAATTTTTCGAATATTGAAATTTTGGTTTAGTCATCAAGGTGATTTATATGATTTTAAACCTTCGATGAGCAGTGCAGTCTTCATATAGTTGCGTTGTCTAGTCTGAATTGTGACGCCTTCCACTGATTAAGATCAACGACAGGAAAAAAACTCGAAAAAAAATTAAGGCCTATAATGACACCAGATGAGCTAAATTCCGCCATCGTTACCTTTATGGCCAATCTAAATATCGATGATTCTAAAGCAGATGAAACGGCTACTGTGGTTACAGAGTCCATAGTCCACAAATCAACAAAACTGTTGGAAGTTGTTGTTGCACTGAAGGAGTATTTTCTTTCAGAAAATGAATTAGAAAGAAAGAATGCCTTGACGTGTTTATCGACTATTTTGGCCAAGACCCCTAAGGACCACTTATCCAGAAACGAATGTTCAGTAATTTTCCAGTTTTATCAATCTAAATTTGACGACCAAGCACTTGTAAAGGAGGTATTAGAAGGGTTTGCTGCGTTAGCCCTGATGAAATTTGTCTCCATTAACGAGATAACCCAACTTTTAAGACTATTGCTAGACAACTACCAGCAGGGCCAGCATTTGGCAGCCATTAGACTGTTGCCTTTTGAAGTTCTAAAGAACATATTTGATAGATTCTTCGTCAACGCGTCGTCGATTGAACAAGTTAAACGGATCAACGATTTATTTATCGAAACGTTTCTTCATATCGCCAACGGTGAGAAAGATCCTAAGAATTTATTATTATCATTCGAATTGAACCAATCTATTACTTCCAATTTACAAAACGTGGTGAATTTCAAAGAAGATCTATTTGATGTTTTGTTTTGCTATTTCCCAATCACTTTCAAACCACCAAAGCATGATCCTTATAAGATTTCCAATCAAGATTTGAAAGCCGCGTTGAGATCTGCCATTATTGCAACCCCATTGTTTGCCGAGGATGCTTATAGCAACCTGCTTGACAAGCTTACTGCTTCTTCACCACTGGTAAAAAATGATACACTTTTAACACTACTGGAATGCATTAGAAAATTTGGTGGTTCTTCTATATTAGAAAATTGGAAACTACTTTGGAACGCTTTAAAATTTGAAATTATGCAGAACAGTGAAGGAGGCGAAAATACTCTACTAAATCTATATAATCAGGGGAAATCTAATGACATGGGCGAATATACTAACTACGAAGCTTCTTTGAAAATTGTTAGCTTGATGGGACTGCAACTATACAATTTTGACAAAGTATCGTTTGAAAAGTTCTTCAACCATATCTTAGATGAATTGAAACCGAACTTCAGATATGAAAAAGATTTGAAGCAAACCTGTCAGATTTTGTCCGCCATTGGTAGCGGGAACTTAGAAATATTCAACCAGGTAATTTCCTCCACTTTCCCATTATTTTTGACTAATACATCAGAAACTGCCAAGTTAAAGCTGTTAATTATGAACTTGTCATTCTTTTTTGACTCATATATTGATCTATTTGGAAAAATATCCACAGGTCTCCCTGAAAAATCGGTACCAAATAATAAACTGGCCGAATACAAGGATGAGATAATCATGATTTTAAGCATGGCCTTAACCGGCAGCTCCAAGTCGGAGGTAACTGTGAGAACACTTTCTGTAATCCAGTTTACAAAAATGATCAAGATGAAGGGGTTTTTGACAACAGAGGAGGTTTCCCTAATAATTCAATATTTTACTGAAACAATATTAACTGATAGTAACAAAAACATATACTATGCCTGCTTAGAAGGGTTGAAGACGATTAGCGAGGTCTATGAGAATTTAGTTTTTGAAATCTCATTAAAGAGACTATTAGATTTATTACCTGATTATTTTGGCGAAAAAATTCGTGTAAATGATGAAGAAAATATTCAGATTGAAACAATTTTGAAAATCATACTTGATTTCACCACCTCAAGGCATATTTTGGTTAAAGAAAGTATTGTCTCCCTAGCAACCAATTTGAATACTGTGGCTAAAATTTCCAAATCCAAAGAATACTGCTTTTTGCTGATTTCAACTATCTATTCTCTTTTTAATAATAACCAAAATGGTAATGTTATCAAGGAGGAAGATGCCCTCGCCCTCAAAAGAGCCATCGAGCCAAAGCTATTTGAGATAATCACCCAAGATTCTGCCGTTAGGGATGACAATTACAATTTAACCTTATTATCGAATGTCTTCTTCTTTATTAATTTGAAAATGCCACAGGGAATGCATCAAGAAGAATTGGATAGGTATAACAGCATTTTCATTTCTGAAGGAAATATAAAAATACTACATGCACCAACTTTGTTGATTATTCCATATGTTAAAATCTTGTCTGCCCTGAACAAGACCTGTAATTTTCCTCAAAAATTAAATATACTTACTGAGACCATTCAACTATTGAGAACACATGGCTCAATAATGTCAGAAACTGAGAAATTAGGATATTTGGAACTGCTATTAGTCTTATCGAATAAATATGTTCCTGAAAAAGATGTAATAGAATTATTCAATTGGAATGATTTATCACTGATCAATCTAGAAATAATGATTTGGTTAAGCAAAGGTCTAGTAATGCAAAACTCCTCAAAATCCTCTGAAACCGCCAAAATATTTATCGGTTTATTGTCTAATGAAGAAATTGGTTCATTTGTGGCCAAACTATTTGAAATATTTGTTGTTAATATTAGTTCCTTACAGAAATTCAAAGGAATCAATTGGAATAATAATGTTAAAATATTGTACAAGCAGAAATTTTTTGGTGATATTTTCCAAACTCTGGTCAACAACTACAAAACTACCGTCAATATGAACGTTAAATGTAATTACCTGACTGCATTATCGCTAGTATTGAAACACACCCCAAGCCAGTTAGTGGGTCCGTTCATTGACGATTTGTTTCCACTTTTATTACAAGCTTTGGATATGCCTGATTCTGAAGTGAGAGTATCTGCTTTAGAAACCTTGAAAGATACTACGGATAAGCATCATAAACTAATTACAGAGCACATAAGCACAATAGTTCCGCTATTGTTATCTCTTGTTCTTCCGCAAAAATATAATAATGTTAATGTCAGGTTAATAGCCTTGCAACTATTGCAAATGATTACCACTGTGGTTCCATTAAACTATTGCCTAAGTTATCAGGAAGAAGTGATAAGCGGGTTAGTGCCGGTTTTATCTGATAAGAAAAGAATGGTAAGAAAGCAATGCATTGATACAAGACAAGTTTATTTTGAATTAGGTCAAGTTCCATTCGAATGAACAGGTGCATTTCGATGAGTGTGATTTTGAGTCAGATGTAAAAGAACTTCGTACGTATAGTATATTCGTATAATTTATATGTGTAGTTTAAAGAAAGGAAAGCTATATTTCTTCTCCTTCTGTTTAGTCTTCATCGCTGGAGTCCTCCTCGTCGCTTAATCCTACGGGTGCCAATCCCGGTGTCAAACCAGGGTACCTATGGTTTTCAGCAGATTCGCTCTGTTTAATGTCTTCTTTAAACTGCTTCTTCTTAGACCTTCTTCTTTGGCTTCTGTCCGCATTTGTGGTCGAGACCGTTTGTTTTAAGATATATTGCTGGATATCATCAAGCTCATCTCGTACTTCATCTTCTAAATCCCACGACCTTAGATTTTGGGAGTTCCTTCTAATTAGTTTATTCAAATACTTCCTCTCATGCTCAGTCAAAGTACCTTCTTCTTGATGCTTTTTTAGCACCTGATATTTCGCCAGTTGCTCTAGTCGCTCTTTATCATGCTTATGTACTTTGACCTGTTTCTTTTTAGCCAGTTTAGATCTTTTCTTGATTTTATGAACATCTCGATTTTGTAACTCCACTCTTTTCTTCAAGTTTCTATCGATCAACTGAGCTTTAGATCCATTATTCACCCTTTTCTTACCACCATTAGCTCTGACTTTAGGAACACCGGGCAAAAGACTCAACAGCAGTCCATTAACAGCGGAAGTAGCTTGGAATTCTGACGCTTCACTAAGAGAGGATGACATATTGGCACGATCAGAGAGAGTTTGGAGCACGCTTTTCCCCTTGCTTATATATTACAGCAGCCTTTCTCAACGCTACTGCTACTACTACTGCCACTATCATTTCTATATTCTTCATACAAGCTCATCGCAAAATTTTTTCAAAGCGGGTATCCCAATCACGTGTCACAACCACGTGCTCATGAGGATACCCGCCGCGTGGCAAAAAAAAAGACACCAATTTGGCAGCGAAAAGAGAAAAGTTTATCAATAACGAAAACGAAACTAGAGAGGAAAAAGGATATAGAGAAAAACAAAGGTAGTCAGCGGCTATTTTGGTAGACAACAACATAACTACGCAACACACGTTTGATAAGCCGGAATGCTTCAGGAACAGTCTGCGTCGATGAGCGCGGTGATGAATAATACGCCCACAACGGTCGCGGCCTTGGCTGCGGTTGCTGCAGCCTCTGAGACAAACGGGAAGCTAGAGTCGGAGGAAGTGCCTAAGATCATGATTCCCAAACCCAAAAGTAGTTCTCAACTAGAGCAGCTGCTGTATCGTTACAGGGCCATTCAAAACCACCCCAAGGAGAACAGGTTGGAAATGGGTGCCATAGAAGACACATTTAGAGCTATATCACGTGACCAAGATCTTTACGAGACCAAACTAGACACTTTGAGGAAGAGCATCGATGAAGGATTCAACTACGAAGAAGGTCTACTTCAGAAGCATTTGGTTGCATTACAGTTACTGGAAAAGGATACGGATATCCCGGACTATTTGTTAGACTTATCAGATATTGATAGCGATGAAACTGCAGTAGAAGAAGCGGATCTCTCTGGGAAGAAACCAATAAAGGTTTCGATGGATTTCAATGCAAAGGCCAAAAGTTTAGGCTTAGAATCAAAATTTTCAAATACTGCGAAGACCGTATTGGGCGACCCAGAAACCGAAATAACTATTTCTGCCCGTATATCCAACAGAATCAGCGAGCTGGAAAGGCTACCTGCCAATTTGGGCACATACTCATTAGACGATTGTTTGGAATTTATCACAAAAGACGATTTATCCTCCAGAATGGACACTTTCAAGATCAAAGCTCTTTTGGAATTGAAAAGTTTGAAGCTATTGACTAAGCAAAAATCTATCAGACAAAAATTAATCAATAATGTTGCTAGTCAAGCACATCACAACATTCCGTATTTACGTGATTCCCCCTTTACGGCAGCTGCCCAGAGATCCGTCCAAATTAGAAGTAAGGTAATTGTTCCACAAACCGTTCGCTTAGCAGAAGAATTAGAAAGACAACAACTACTAGAAAAAAGGAAAAAGGAACGTAACTTACACTCACAGAAAATAAACAACATCATTGATTTTATTAAAGAAAGACAATCTGAACAATGGTCTCGTCAAGAACGTTGTTTCCAATTTGGTAGATTAGGTGCTTCATTACATAACCAAATGGAGAAAGATGAACAAAAAAGAATCGAAAGAACTGCTAAGCAACGTTTGGCTGCTTTGAAATCCAATGATGAGGAAGCTTATTTGAAACTGTTAGATCAAACTAAAGATACCAGAATTACACAGCTATTAAGACAAACCAATTCTTTTCTGGATTCTTTATCACAAGCTGTCAGAGTACAACAAAATGAAGCAAGGATACTCAGCGGTGAAGAGGTTCAACCAATCACTAATGAAGAAAGAGAAAAAACTGATTATTATGAAGTGGCTCATAGGATCAAAGAAAAAGTCGACAAACAACCTTCCATTCTTGTTGGTGGCTCTTTGAAAGAGTACCAAATACGTGGTTTAGAATGGATGGTCTCTTTGTACAATAATCATTTAAATGGTATTTTAGCGGATGAAATGGGTTTAGGTAAGACCATTCAATCTATTTCTCTGATAACGTACCTTTATGAAGCTAAGAAGGATATGGGACCTTACTTGGTCATTGTGCCTTTATCCACAATAACTAACTGGACATTAGAATTTGAGAAATGGGCACCAAGTTTGAACACCATCATTTATAAAGGTACGCCAAATCAAAGACATACTTTACAACATCAAATTAGGATTGGGAACTTCGATGTTCTATTAACAACTTATGAATATATTATCAAGGACAAATCTCTTTTGGCCAAACACGATTGGGCTCATATGATCATTGATGAAGGTCATAGAATGAAAAACGCCAATTCCAAATTATCTCACACAATCTCTCATTATTATCGTACTAGGAATAGATTGATTTTAACGGGTACTCCTTTACAAAACAACTTACCAGAATTATGGGCATTATTAAACTTCGTTTTGCCTAAAATTTTCAACTCTGCCAAAACTTTTGAAGATTGGTTTAATACTCCATTTGCGAACACTGGTACTCAAGAAAAACTGGAATTAACTGAAGAAGAAACATTGTTGATTATCAGAAGACTGCATAAGGTTTTAAGACCATTTTTATTACGTCGTTTGAAGAAAGAGGTGGAAAAGGATTTGCCTGATAAGGTAGAGAAAGTTATTAAATGTAAACTCTCCGGTTTACAACAACAACTATATGAACAAATGTTAAAACACAATGCGTTATTTGTTGGTGCAGGGACGGAAGGTGCCACTAAATGTGGTATCAAAGGTTTGAACAATAAAATTATGCAACTAAGGAAAATTTGTAACCATCCGTTCGTCTTTGATGAGGTGGAGGGTGTTGTAAACCCTTCAAGAGGTAATGGTGATCTACTTTATAGGGTTGCCGGTAAATTTGAATTGTTAGACAGAGTTCTACCGAAATTCAAAGCCTCAGGTCACAGAGTACTGATGTTTTTCCAAATGACTCAAGTTATGGATATCATGGAAGATTTTTTGAGAATGAAAGACTTGAAGTATATGAGATTAGACGGTAGTACAAAGACCGAAGAAAGAACAGAAATGTTAAATGCATTCAATGCCCCAAATTCGGACTATTTCTGTTTCCTTTTATCTACCAGAGCAGGTGGTTTAGGTTTAAATTTACAAACCGCTGATACAGTCATTATTTTTGATACAGATTGGAATCCACATCAAGATTTACAAGCTCAAGATAGAGCTCATAGAATTGGTCAGAAAAATGAAGTTAGAATTTTAAGGTTAATTACTACGGATTCTGTGGAGGAAGTTATTTTGGAAAGAGCCATGCAGAAATTGGACATTGACGGTAAAGTTATTCAAGCAGGTAAGTTTGATAACAAATCCACTGCAGAGGAACAAGAAGCATTTTTAAGAAGATTGATCGAAAGTGAAACAAATAGAGATGATGATGACAAGGCCGAGTTAGATGATGACGAATTGAATGTTACTTTAGCCAGGAGTGCCGATGAGAAAATATTATTTGACAAAATCGATAAAGAAAGAATGAACCAAGAAAGAGCGAACGCCAAAGCTAATGGACTCAGAGTTCCACCTCCAAGATTAATTCAGTTGGATGAACTACCTAAGGTGTTTAGAGAAAACATTGAAGAACATTTCAAAAAGGAGGATTCCGAACCGCTGGGGAGAATTAGACAGAAGAAGAGGGTTTATTACGATGATGGCTTGACTGAAGAGCAATTTTTAGAAGCAGTGGAAGACGACAATATGTCGCTAGAGGACGCTATCAAGAAAAGGCGCGAAGCTCGTGAAAAGAGGAAATTGCGTCAAAATAACACAAAGGAGAACGAAATAGAAACTCTTGAAAATACGCCTGAAGCACCCGAATCTCAACTCACAGACACCAATAGCTCGATTACGGCTGTGGATGTGGAGACTCCTATTGATAAGGAACCGGTAGTTTCGACGTCCAAACGTCGGACAACTAGAAGGAAAAGAACCATCGCCGTCATCGCAGGGGAAGATAAAGAAAACTTTCAAGAAGACAATCCTCCTCAAGAAAACGGGAATGCAAAGGCAGAAGAGGAATCAAAGAATAACTCCGTTGAGATTATAAGTGGATCTGAATCTAGGAGAAAGAAACCTAAGTTGACAGTCAAGATTAAGTTTAAGAAAACACTTGCGATGGACAATAATGACACCAGCCAACCAGAGGAGAAACCAGAGGGGAACTTACCTGAAAAGAAGGCTCCAGCCAATAAAATGAAAGCCAAACACAAGCCGCTTGGACTTTTCCCTATGGTGGAGAAACTAGTGGAAATGATGCGTGAACAGTTGGACGAAGTAGATTCCCACCCAAGAATTTCCATTTTCGAAAAACTTCCATCAAGGCGCGACTATCCAGATTACTTCAAGGTCATTGAGAAACCCATAGCCATCGACATTATATTAAAGAACTGCAAGAACGGCACCTACAAGACCTTGGACGATGTAAAGCAAGCCTTAAAAACAATGTTTGACAACGCAAGATTTTACAACGAAGAGGGATCCTGGGTTTACATTGACGCCGACAAGCTAAATGAGTTTACCGATGAATGGTTTAAAGAAAACTCGCCCTAGAGTTCTCATTACAAAGAGAATTTTTTATGTATATAACCGTTCTACCTTAAATACTGTTCATATCATCCAGTCTTTTCTGGGCGTATGTGTGACAAATAAATAACAATGTAACAATAAAATCAATAGAAACAAGCAAGATATTCAAGCGTAGTTAATACCACCTTGCTTATCATCCTTGCTTTTAGTAGCGCAAAGCCATCACCCGCCCGGGATGGACCAGTTAGCTTTGACCGTTTGCGGTTCCGGGGATAAGGAAGGGGCCTCTGCAAATAAGAAAGAGGCATTACACATGTATGATTGGCAAAGGGACTAAGGGAATCAGGACGTATAAAGAACTCCGATTTACGTACGACTGTGCAGATTCATTGGGCGTCCAGTATTTATATTTTGACCAGGCCGTGTGTTATTTAATAGAATCATAATTTGTTTGCTCCTTTTCCCTCAACTTTGTTATTTTTGCACATTTGTAGCGAATTAAGTACAGACAGGAAGCTGACAGAAGAGATTATTGTATAACATTATTGTTTTTCTGCTAATCATCCAGACATTATAGTTTCGTCAAAAAAAAGCACGACAAAAAAAGTTTTTTAGAAACATCAAGCTTTTATCAACATGCTAAGGTTAGTGTCTTCGCCATCATGCCGGTGCATTTCTAGAAGACTGTTGAAAACCTCCATCCTGAAAAACGCGTCTACTGTGAGGACTGCTAGAAGAGGATTGGCTACTACTGGTACAGATAATTTTCTATCGACTTCAAATGCTACTTATATCGATGAGATGTACCAAGCTTGGCAAAAGGATCCATCTTCGGTCCATGTCTCTTGGGACGCATATTTCAAGAACATGTCTAATCCGAAGATACCCGCTACAAGCGCTTTCCAGGCCCCTCCCAGTATCACCAACTTTACTCAAGGTACTGAGGCCGCTCCATTAGGGACCGCAATGAGTGGTTCTGTGGACGAAAACGTCTCGATACATTTAAAGGTACAATTGTTATGTAGAGCTTATCAAGTGAGAGGTCATTTGAAAGCTCATATAGATCCTCTAGGGATCTCGTTTGGTAGTAATAAAAGTAATCCTGTTCCACCAGAATTAACCCTAGACTACTACGGTTTCAGCAAACAAGATCTCGATAAAGAAATCAATTTGGGGCCTGGTATCTTACCAAGATTTGCCACCGGTGGCAGACCCAAAATGACTTTGAAAGAAATTGTTGATCACTTGGAAAAGCTATACTGCTCTTCTTATGGTGTACAATATACTCATATTCCATCTAAACAGAAGTGTGAATGGTTAAGAGAGAGAATTGAAATTCCTGACCCATATCAATATACTGTAGACCAAAAGAGACAAATCTTGGACAGATTAACTTGGTCCACTTCATTTGAATCATTCTTATCTACCAAATTTCCAAATGATAAGAGATTCGGTTTAGAAGGTCTGGAAAGTGTTGTTCCAGGTATTAAAACTTTAATTGATCGCTCTGTTGAATTAGGAGTTGAGGATGTTGTTTTGGGTATGGCCCATCGTGGTAGATTAAACGTCTTATCCAACGTGGTGCGTAAACCAAACGAATCTATCTTCTCTGAATTCAAGGGTTCCAGTGCTCGTGATGATATTGAAGGATCAGGTGATGTTAAGTACCATTTGGGTATGAACTATCAAAGACCTACCACCTCCGGTAAGTACGTCAACTTATCCTTGGTGGCTAATCCATCCCATTTAGAATCCGAAGATCCAGTTGTTCTTGGTAGAACGAGAGCTCTATTACACGCAAAGAATGATTTGAAGGAAAAGACAAAGGCCTTAGGTGTTTTGTTACATGGTGATGCTGCTTTTGCAGGCCAAGGTGTTGTTTATGAAACTATGGGATTTTTGACCCTACCAGAATACTCTACAGGTGGTACCATTCATATTATTACAAACAACCAAATCGGGTTTACTACAGATCCAAGATTCGCAAGATCTACTCCATATCCATCAGATCTGGCCAAGGCCATAGATGCTCCAATTTTCCATGTTAACGCCAATGACGTGGAAGCCGTGACATTTATTTTCAATTTAGCCGCAGAATGGAGGCACAAATTCCATACTGATGCCATCATTGATATTGTTGGCTGGAGGAAACATGGTCATAACGAAACCGATCAACCTTCTTTCACTCAACCATTAATGTACCAAAAAATCGCGAAGCAAAAATCCGTCATTGATGTTTACACTGACAAACTTATCAACGAAGGCTCGTTTTCCAGTAAAGATATTGACGAACATAAGAAATGGGTATGGAACCTTTTCGAAGATGCCTTCGAAAAGGCGAAGGACTACGTACCATCCCAAAGAGAATGGTTAACTGCGGCTTGGGAAGGATTTAAATCTCCAAAGGAATTAGCCACTGAAATATTACCACACGAACCAACCAATATTCCTGAAAAAACCTTGAAAGAATTAGGTAAAGTTCTTTCTTCATGGCCCGAAAACTTCGAAGTTCACAAAAATTTGAAGAGAATTTTGAAGAATAGAGGCAAATCCATTGAGACCGGTGAGGGTATTGATTGGGCTACCGGTGAAGCTTTAGCATTTGGATCTTTGGTCTTAGATGGTCAAAACGTCAGGGTATCTGGTGAAGATGTAGAAAGAGGTACCTTCTCACAACGTCATGCTGTCTTACATGACCAACAGTCTGAAGCAGTTTACACGCCGTTAAGTACTTTGAGTAATGAAAAGGCCGATTTCACAATTGCCAATTCATCGTTATCTGAATATGGTGTCATGGGGTTCGAATATGGGTACTCATTAACTTCTCCAGATTACTTGGTCATGTGGGAAGCGCAATTCGGTGATTTTGCTAATACTGCGCAAGTCATCATCGATCAATTTATTGCCGGTGGTGAACAAAAATGGAAGCAACGTTCTGGGTTAGTCTTGTCATTACCTCATGGTTACGATGGTCAAGGTCCCGAACATTCATCTGGTAGATTAGAGAGATTTTTGCAATTAGCCAATGAAGATCCAAGGTATTTCCCATCGGAAGAAAAGTTACAAAGACAACATCAAGACTGTAATTTCCAAGTCGTGTATCCAACTACGCCAGCTAACTTGTTCCATATTTTAAGAAGACAACAACATCGTCAATTCCGTAAACCGTTAGCGCTATTCTTCTCTAAGCAATTGTTACGTCATCCACTAGCCAGATCCTCACTATCTGAGTTTTCTGATGGTGGATTCCAATGGATAATTGAAGATGTTGAACATGGTAAGAGCATTGGCACAAAAGAAGAAACCAAGAGATTGGTTTTGTTGAGTGGTCAAGTTTACACAGCATTGCATAAGAGGCGTGAAAACTTAGGCGATAAAACCACTGCTTTCTTAAAGATTGAAGAACTACATCCTTTCCCATTCGCTCAATTACGTGACTCTTTGAACTCTTATCCAAACTTGGAAGAAATCGTTTGGTGTCAGGAAGAGCCATTGAACATGGGTTCATGGGCATATTCAGAACCAAGGTTACATACCACACTGAAGGAAACAGATAACTATAAAGATTTCAAGGTTAGATATTGTGGTAGAAACCCAAGTGGTGCTGTTGCCGCAGGTAGTAAGGCATTGCATCTGATCGAAGAGGATAATTTCTTGAAAGATGTTTTCCAACAAACCTGAAATAAACCGTACAAATTGCCTAATAGAAAAACGAATATGAAAAACATATAAAAAACAACCACATAAACACACAATATAATGTTATCTTCAAAATGAAACTGCTTTTAACCTATAGGAGAGTTTATTTCTTCTTAAAAATGATGTATAGATAATTTTGACGATGTATTCACGTTCTTTTGATTATTTTTGTTAATATCTGCTTTTATAGTTATTTATTCTAACGTATTTTTTATATATATTTTCTCTTTTAATATTACCTAATATTTATTCATTAATTATTTTGTATCTGGTTCGATAAAGTGCCTCTGGGCCTATTGTTTCTTGGCTGTTATACTTTTTTTTTTCTTTCGTCCGGTAATGAAAAAAAGTGAAATAAATAAAAGAGGGGTGAAATGAAGGACCTTTATTAATTATATTAGTCTTTTAATTATGGTATGAACTCCAATTCTGCTATTGACACGAACCAAGGAACATGTCACAGTTACAATCACAACCTAAGAAGATTGCCGTCGTTACAGGTGCCTCAGGCGGTATCGGATACGAGGTAACGAAAGAATTAGCCAGGAATGGATATATGGTCTATGCTTGTGCAAGAAGATTAGAGCCAATGGAGCAACTGTCCTTGCAATTTGGTAGCGATATCGTCAAACCATACAAGTTAGATATTTCTCAGCCGGAAGAGATTGTAACCTTTGCTGGGTTTTTAAGAAATACATTACCTGATGGTAAACTGGATTTACTGTACAACAATGCCGGTCAGAGTTGTACTTTTGCCGCAATGGATGCGACTGATGCAGTAGTTGAACAATGCTTCAAAGTCAATGTGTTTGGCCATATTAATATGTGTCGTGAACTGACGAAATTCCTTGTTAATGGCAAAGGAACTATTGTTTTCACCGGTTCTCTTGCCGGGGTGATATCATTCCCCTTCGGTAGTATCTATTCTGCTTCCAAAGCTGCAATCCACCAATACGCTCGTGGGTTACATCTAGAACTGAAGCCATTTGGTGTAAGAGTCATCAACGCCATCACTGGCGGTGTGGCCACCGACATTCAAGACAAAAGACCTTTGCCTGAAACTTCCATATACAATTTTCCCGAAGGTAGGGCAGCCTTTGATTCGAGAAAAACCATGGCCAAAGACAACAAGCCCATGTCAGCTGAAGCTTACGCCAAGCAGCTAGTTGGGGACATTTTGAGTCGCAAGGACCCGGTAGATGTTTACAGGGGTGCATGGGCCAACATCATGCGTTTAGTAGTGCTATTTGTTCCCTACTGGCTATTGGAAAAGGGACTCTCTAAGAAGTTTAAACTAGACAAAGTCAATAATGCTCTAAAGTTGAAACAGAGGAAAAGTAAGGACGATTAGCGGCTTTCACCCTCGTTAATTGCTAAATATATATGCACGTATATGTATAAGATGTAAACGGCGGTAGTCGGCCAGTAGCTAACAAGATACTAACGTTTAAGTTACGCTGGACATCAAATGCATTCAGGCTGCATCGCAGCAATGCACTAAATTCCTGTCACTCTCTCATTCTCTTGGTCCAGGCCGTTTGAAACGCGCTAGTGCAGAAATTCGCTCATTTTCGCATCCTTCTTTGTTTTTTTTCTTTCAAAAACACTATTCTTTATTTATAAACTGCATAAAACTATTTTGGGATTGTCTTTGCATTCCTCTTCCCTAGCCTCGAACGTAATCAGTATATCCAAATATATATATATATCCATTCAGTTGAATAAGACGCTATAGCAAGATCCGTTCGAATCGAAAGAGACAATCCCGTTGTTCACCTCTCGAAAATTTCCAACTATTTACAGTCCTTCCTTTACAAAATAAGCTAGCAAACAAGAATACATTCTGTTTAGTGCTATCCAACTACTTACATTCCTTTACAAATACCAAACACAAGTTAAACCAAGTTAATTTATTCAAGTATGTTACCACCACCACTTTGTCATCCTCGCCTTTCCAAGTCCACATTGCCATGTCTGTTCATGCTCTCCCCTACTCACGCCGGTCCAACCTCTCTGCCCTCACCGCCAATGCATCCCCCAACCATTGTTTGTCGTGTCAATAGCTATTTTGGTGTATCTTCGTTCGTTCCTCCTGAAACGAGTTTCGACACGAAAAGTCACGACGCGCGGTTTCCCGATTCGGACATGCTTCCGGATCTGGGCATGTTGAGATTTGGCGTTTCGCGTCAGCCCAGAAATACTTTCAGATCTACATCGGGATGAAAGAGCATGGCCATAATGCATACAACTCGTCCTGGTACAACTGGTATACATCTTAAATAAGATGCTAACCAGCTGGCTTTGCAAAGGACTTCTGTAAGTTGAGCAGTGTCCAAAGAAAAATTGAAAACAAAGTAACTCTACTAACTAATATCCAATCCTTTATCCTCCATAGAAATAATGAAATTTTCAACTGCCGTTACTACGTTGATTAGTTCTGGTGCTATCGTGTCTGCTCTCCCACACGTGGACGTGCACCAAGAAGATGCCCACCAACACAAGAGAGCTGTTGCTTACAAGTATGTTTACGAAACCGTCATTATTGACTCTGACGGCAACACAGTGACCCCTACCGTCGCTGAGACTGCTTCCGCTACCACTAGTGCTGCTGCCGCTGCCATCACCACCACTTCTGTTTTGGCTCCAACCAGCTCCGCCACCGCTGTCGTTGTTTCGTCTGTTGTAGTCAAAGACGAAAAGGTCTCGACTGCGGCCTCATCTACCACTACCTCTCAAGCTGCTTCATCTACCACTACCTCTCAAGCTGCTTCATCTACCACTACCTCTCAAGCTGCTTCATCTACCACTACCCCTCAGACTGTTTCATCTTCATCCGCTGTTTCCTCTTCTCCTGCTGCTTCTGCTGCTTCCTCTTCCTCCGCTGCTTCCTCCGCTGCTTCCTCTTCTTCCTCCGCTGCTTCCTCTTCTTCCTCCGCTGCTTCCTCATCCGCGGTCCACTCCAGTGCCTCTTCGTCGTCTTCTGCTCCACATTCCACTTCCACTTCCTCTTCCTCCTCTGGAAGTGGTAGTGTCTATGGTGACTTGGCTGACTTCTCAGGTCCAAGTGAAAAATTCAAAGATGGCACCATTTCCTGTGACAGCTTCCCATCTGGCCAAGGTGTCATTTCCATTGATTGGATAGGCGAAGGCGGATGGTCCGGTGTGGAAAACACCGACACTTCCACTGGTGGTTCGTGCGAGGAGGGTTCTTACTGTTCCTACTCCTGTCAACCAGGTATGTCGAAGACGCAATGGCCATCTGACCAACCATCCGATGGTAGATCCGTCGGTGGTTTGTTGTGTAAAAATGGTTATTTGTACCGTTCAAACACTGACACCGATTACTTGTGTGAATGGGGTATTGAAGCCGCCTACGTGGTCTCTAAATTGAGCGAAGGCGTTGCCATTTGCAGAACCGACTACCCAGGTACTGAAAACATGGTCATCCCAACCTTTGTTAAAGGTGGCAGCTCGCTGCCATTGACTGTTGTCGACCAAGACACCTACTTCACCTGGGAAGGTAAGAAGACATCTGCTCAATACTACGTTAACAACGCCGGCGTCTCCGTAGAAGATGGCTGTATCTGGGGTACTTCGGGCTCAGGGATCGGTAACTGGGCTCCATTGAACTTTGGTGCTGGGTCCACTGACGGTGTCACATACTTATCCTTGATTCCTAACCCAAACAATGGCGACGCATTGAACTACAACGTCAAAATTGTTGCCGCCGATGATTCGTCTAAGGTCATTGGTGAATGTGTTTACGAAAACGGCAGTTACTCTGGCGGTTCTGATGGTTGTACCGTTTCTGTTACTTCCGGTACCGCTCACTTTGTCTTGTACAATTAAGCGAGATGACTTTACGTTTCTTTTTTACTTTTTAAAACACATCTCAACCCTACATTGTACTCAACCAATATGTTTCCCTTTCTTTTTGACTATATCTATATTACTCACTTTTTTTTTTATTCTCGTTCATGATGCCTTTCCATCTTTCAAGCAACCCGCAAGACGGTTACACAGAGCAGAGATTCATCAAGACTCTCTTTTCCTCTAGACAAAAAGGTTCTTTGGATAGGAAGAACGTCAAAGACAGAATGGCTTAAGTAGATTTACATAAAAACACATACACTCCGATACCATAAGAATATAAGAACTTTTTTTTCTCTTCCTCATTTTGATCTTCTCTTAACGTAGGCTGTTTTCCTGTGCAGCTAAAAATAGTACAAATGCAGCAGGCGGCGCCCCCAAAACGGGAATCGTGTGTGGTTTACGGGATCATTACTTTTCCTAATCAGTACATGAAGGCACCACCGCCGTCACGTACTGTTCTGAGCCCCCAGTATAAGTATGCGGGAAGAGGATCTGCGGAAATGGCTTTTCCCCGCCATTACCCGTCGAAGTACTACCGTTTTAGGGAATTGTGGATCAAAAAGGGAATGAGGATTGTGAAAAAGAAAATTTTTAGAAATTTACTTCTTCAGATGGGGGAAGTTGGTAGATTCTTCCTTTTTTCGTACAAGCTGAAAAAAATAAGAGCATGGAAGAGGCAAAGAGTGTGAGTTGCTTATTCTGGTAAAAAACAGAAGTGCATGAAAGGGTTTGGAAAGCGTGTAGGACAAGACGAAAAAAACTAAGAACTCGGAAAGGCTTTTTTTTTAAGGAAGAGAACAAAACCAAATCGCATACTATTATTATTTAAGGATCGCGCATTTTAAAGGTTACACAGAACAGGAAATATACTGCCTGAAATCTTTGGACTCAAATTAAACGGAAAAGCGCAACACGAGCCAGAAGAAGGCCAAGAACATTTGGAAAATCTAAAAAAAGAAAGTAAAGGCGAACATCAAAGTGGATGCTTTATTATGGAACGAGAGCCACATAACCAATCCGAAGAAGAAAAGAAACCGAAAGGACCAATGGCTGCTGAGGGAGAACATCACTCCTCATCGTCTTCCGGCACTACAATGGTAGCAGGTGCGGCCGAGGAGAGCGCTAGCAGGAGAACGACGGTGTCATCACAAACTAGGAGGTCTTTACTACTGCGAATAAAGCTCTTGAAACAGCTTGGGATTAACGACGTCCAGGAACTAGATGTATGTGATGCGAACCTGGTGGACCGGTTCTTAAGCATACAATTGGTCAATGACACGAAAGAGCTGGAGAAGATACGTGATTCGAATCTCACTAAACTAAACCAAATCATTGATAAATGTGTGGAAAGCGACAACATCAGTGATCCGACGTTGAACAAGATTCTTGACATGTCCATGAGCAGAGGGATCAACAATGACAACAGTAACCACCTTACGATACCGTCGCCGACAATGACGAAGAAACGCAAGGCGGGGGCATCCGAACTGGCCAGTCCCCGAGGCCACAGAAGGTATAGATCGGATATACCCACTGTATCGGAAGTGGATGCGGGTGTCGGATACCCACAAATGCATCAGCAACCGGCCGCATACACGCTGCCGGTGCCTGCAAACCAGTGGATGGGAAACCCATATATGCAACCCCCACAACAATTGCAGCCGCTCCCTCCTCAGTACCTCTATCCGCCGGGGATGGGACCACAACCCCCGCTGCCCACGATGAATTCAAACTCCGAGTCCCAGACACCCGTGATGAGCTCGCAATACCTCTCTTTAAACCAGCATGGCCTTTACCAACAAAGTATGAGGGCGCACCCCCTCATGAACATGGGCCCACAGGTAAACATATATGGCCAGCAGCAGCCGCAACAGCCACATCCTACACAGGAACGCGACCCCTCAAGAAAAAGTTCTACTCATAGAAGATCACAAAGCGCCAACATTTCCATGGCGAATTTCCGATCACCCATGCGGAATACTCAGCACGGTTCCTCTCAAAGACCCGTTAATTTTTTAATTCATACTCCGAAACATCCTCCCCCCACGTGATGCGTAGTCGTCAGGGAAAGATGCTTTTCTTTACTACTACTGTTATTATTTTTTTTCTTTCTATCCCATTTCCATAACTATACCCCTCCATTCGATGCATTTGTCCAACATTACTTCAGTTCCGAAAATATATAATTACTACCGTGTTATTATTACTACTACTATCTTTTACATACCTTCATTTCTCTTATTCTCTCATTTTCTCCATTATACTCACAACCAAAATATATGTATATATGCTGTCATTTTGTATAGGTCTGTTTTCTAGTGCCTCTACTGGCCTCACCCGGCTAAGCGGCCCTAACGTGGAGATAAGCGACTCTCAGCACCCTGACCCCATTCGTTTGTGATTTATAGCACATATTTTTCTCGAGGAAAGCTAGTCTTGGCTCAGACAGGCCCGCAGGAGCTCGCCTTGCTTTTTTTTTGGCACTAATGTTCTTAGTCATAGCGGTTACAGTAGGAGAAATGGTATCGCCGTCTTCTCTTAGATAAAGAACACTCTGTAGATATATTTATATATATATATATATATATATATATATATCTATTTGTATATATGTGAAAATGGGCAGCCTCTTGATGCTGATATCATGGTAATATTCCTCTAGGGTGCATAGATAACAATAATGACGTTGGCAACTACAGATGCGCTGTCAGAAAACGATTTCGAAGACGAACTCACGGGGAGTTTGCGGTCGTACAATAAGGAGAATATGGAGAAGCTGGCTTTACACAGAACTTCTAGTGTGAAACCAGAACCAGAGATTACAGCCCCACCCCACTCACGGTTTTCTCGTTCTTTGAAGATTGTGCTGATCGCTCAATGTGCTTTCACTGGGTTTTTCTCCACAATAGCAGGTGCCATCTACTACCCCGTCCTAAGTGTCATTGAAAGAAAATTCGAAATCGACGAACAGTTGGTTAACGTCACCGTTGTCGTGTACTTTGTGTTCCAGGGACTTGCCCCCACGTTCATGGGCGGGTTTGCAGATTCATTAGGTAGGAGGCCCGTTGTGCTTATCGCTGTTCTCATTTACGTCGGTGCTTGCATTGGCCTGGCTTGTGCTCAGACATATGCTCAAATCATCGTGCTAAGGTGTTTACAAGCCGCAGGAATTTCGCCCGTGATAGCCATTAATAGCGGTATCATGGGCGACATTACTACAAGAGCCGAGCGTGGCGGGTACGTTGGGTATGCAGCTGGGTTCCAAGTGCTAGGTTCTGCATTTGGTGCGCTTATCGGTGCCGGATTATCGTCGAGATGGGGCTGGAGAGCCATTTTCTGGTTTTTAGCAATTGGGTCCGGCGTTTGTTTCCTGGGATCCTTTCTAATATTACCAGAGACAAAGAGAAACATTGCGGGAAATGGGTCTATAACACCAAAATTGTACTTCAATAGAGCGCCCATCTTGGCTTTACGAGTAGTAAGAAAATCGCTGCATTTGGATAATCCAGATCACGAAACGTTGGAACAGCCTACACGATTAAATTTACTGGCGCCATTTAAGATCTTAAAATCTTACGAAATATGTATATTAATGCTAGTGGCTGGGTTACAATTCGCCATGTATACTACACATCTTACGGCGCTATCCACAGCTTTAAGCAAAGAATATAGCCTGGACGTGGCCCAAGTAGGGTTATGCTACCTGCCCTCTGGAGTTTGCACTCTAATCAGTATTGTCACCGCAGGCAAGTATTTGAATTGGAACTATAAGCATGAATTGAGAAAATATCGAAGTTGGTTAGACCAGAAAAGATCGGAGCTTTTAGAAGCACACGATAACGATTTGACTGTGGTACAACAAATCATAGAGGACGACTCCCAATATACTTTCAATATCTTTAAAGCACGATTACAACCTGCGTTTACTACTTTGATCTTAAGTAGTAGTGGATTCTGTGCATATGGCTGGTGTATCACCGCCAAGGCCCCCTTAGCAGCCGTCTTATGCATGAGTGGGTTTGCATCGCTCTTCTCCAATTGCATTTTGACTTTTTCCACTACTCTTATTGTCGATTTGTTCCCTTCAAAGACATCCACTGCCACCGGATGTTTGAACCTATTTAGATGCATCTTGTCCGCTGTTTACATTGCAGCATTGAGCAAAATGGTGGAGAAAATGAAATACGGAGGCGTTTTCACATTCATAGGAGCTTTGACCTCCTCGTCATCTATTCTTTTATTTATTCTCTTAAGGAAGGGGAAAGAACTGACCTTTGAGAGGAAAAGGCAAGAACAAGATACCATCAAAGAGGCAATACTCCCTGAACCAAAGCAAAGCGCACCGCCTGACCATCTGGCCACTGATGAAGAAGTATGAGAGTGCTGGGTGCCCTCAAGACATAAAACCGCTGTAGATAGAAGTAGGTAGCGTTACGCGTATAATTATATAGGAATGTCCACAATAATCAATTAGAAGTGAAAAAAATTCCCAGAACCGTGATTATGCCAAGGCTGAAATTTCCTATCATTGCCTTTGGTCAATTTTTGCCAAGGCCGAAAATATTTCATTTGCGAAGTTCGGAGATCTGGTTTCCTTTTCCATGCTTTAAGAGCCCGCTAATAAGGGACCCTTTACCATTCTCAGCTTGAGATCTCTCATATTTACATATGTTGCGATAAAGCTGAAAGGCTTGGCGATACCCGTTTCAAAAGGAGATATTCGCCTTAACGTAGCAAATATTCTTTAGTTCTGCGTGGGAACAGATAAAAGTAACAGTTGTCCGAACGAAGTTATTCTTGTTTAAGAAATAGGAAAAGCGATTCAATTCTGAAAAGTAGTATCTTTCACCAGATAACAACAATACTAGCTCTATAAAGTAACCATGACTAAACGACCAATTGGAGTAATGCTTAATGCATATAGGCCTGAGGGTGAACCGGAAAGGGATGAAATAGATCACGGGGAGACTAATGGCCTGGCAGTATCCAACTCTCAATCAGAAGTAGACAATGAATCGGATTATGAATTAGAGCCTTATTCAAGATTCAGTCATACTCAAAAAATGCTTCTTGTCGTTCAGTGCGCCTTCACAGGCTTCTTTTCCACGGTTGCAGGGTCCATCTATTATCCCGTGCTTACTGTGATTGAGAAAAAATTCAACATCACTGAAGAGTTGGCTAACGTCACTATTGTGGTTTATTTTGTCTTCCAAGGGCTGGCACCCTCGATTATGGGTGGATTGGCTGATACATTTGGAAGGCGACCCGTTGTACTATGGTCAGTGTTGATATACTGCTGTGCTTGTATTGGGTTAGCATGCTCACATAATTACGCCCAAATTCTAGCATTAAGATGTTTGCAAGCTGCAGGTATTTCTCCTGTTATCGCAATAAATAGTGGAATAATGGGCGACGTAACTACTAAGGTAGAGAGGGGCGGATACGTTGGATTAGTGTCAGGTTTCCAAGTGATTGGGACAGCATTTGGTGCATTGATCGGTGCCGGATTATCATCAAGATGGGGTTGGAGAGCTATATTTTGGTTTTTGGCAATAGGTTCCGGAATCTGTTTGGTTGCTTCCGCTCTCCTTCTACCTGAAACAAAAAGAACGTTGGTGGGAAATGGTTCACTAACTCCAAGATCGTTTTTAAATCGGGCCCTCATACTACGTGTTGCCAGTGTGAGGAAAACCCTTCATTTGGATGATCCTGAATTGGATACGTTAGAATCACGTGTTAGAGTGGACTTTTTAGCTCCTTTAAAAATTTTGCACATACGGGAAATAGATATCCTGTTATTCATTGCTGGTTTGCAATTTTCTACATGGACAACCCACCAGACTGCACTGACCACTGTATTGAGCAAGAGGTATAATTTATCAGTTGCCAAAATCGGGCTTTGCTTTTTGCCAGCAGGAATTTCCACACTGACGAGTGTTATCTCGGCTGGTAGATATTTAAATTGGAGCTATAGAACAAGGAAAGTCAAATATAACAAATGGATAAAAGAACAAGAGCTGAAACTGCTTGAACAGTACAAGGGTGATCACGATAAGGTGGCTGAAGTTCTTCAGTCCGATTATCATTATTCTTTTAATTTGGTCGAAGCAAGACTACATCCAGCATTTGTGACACTTCTTTTCAGTAGTGTAGGGTTTACTGCATTCGGGTGGTGTATTTCTGTGAAAGCACCTCTTGCTGCTGTTTTGTGTATGAGTGCATTCGCAAGTTTATTTTCGAATTGCATTTTGACCTTTTCTACTACTTTAATCGTGGATTTATTCCCATCGAAAGCATCCACTGCCACAGGATGTTTGAACTTATTTAGATGCATTTTATCAGCTATTTTCATTGCAGCCCTAAGTAAGATGGCAGAGAAGATGAAATACGGAGGCGTTTTCACATTTTTGAGTGCTTTAACTTCATCTTCATCTTTATTATTATTTCATCTTTTGAAGAATGGGAAAAAAATATCGTTTGATAGGGCTAAGGAAGCTGGTAAGTCAGCCATTAAAGACAAGTCTGAAAATACAAAGGCATGAATAAAAAGTCAAGCTAAAATTTCCTTACCCCTGCCTTCCAAAAACGGATACGTAATTTTTATATTAGAAGTACATAGGAATTATCTAAGCAATTTAGATAACTTGCCTAAAAATTTTTCTGCTTCTTTTTTTTCTGGGCGTTCTAAATTAACAAAACATAAACTGCTCCCACCAAAAAAAAAAACTTTGAAAAAAAAGAAGAAGAAAACTGTTAAAAAATCTATAGTAACAAACCAGTAAAAGCAGTTGATTATCATCTACTATAGATTAAAAAAAAATTCATTCTTGAATGAACATAAATATGAATGTATATGAAAGCAATAGGGCTTTTTCCCTCAGTATAATTAAAATATAATTAAATGAAAATTGTAATAACATACTGAAAAAGAGGTGTGATAAGGAAGGAAAAAATGATGTGAACATTTAGAATTGATTAAAGGTTAGAAGTACGAATCAAAAATTACAGATGAGGCAGTAGGTGTAACAATGTCTGCTTGAAAAAAGACAGTTGAGAATGTATTAGTGTGTGATTTTTTGTATGCTTTTTTATCTTTAATGTGGTTGCATAAAGGAGCCTGAATTTGAAGTTGAGAAATTTTGTAACGGTTTGTTTTGTTGGTAAAACTTACGGTTCAGTTGCTTTACTTCATTTTTTAAATCGTTTACTTGGTCTTTTAAATTCTCTATAGTATTGAACATTGTCTGCCACATGTAGATCACATCCGTAGAGAGCACTGAGGATATCTGCTCTTGTTGTTGTGGATCTCGCGGTAGTTGCAGAGGCACTGATTGCTGGAAGAAAGGCGATGGTGGAGTTTGCAGAATCAAGTTGTCGGCTGGTGCTGATGACAATAACGAAAATTGAATAGGGCTAATGAATGATGGTTCTACTTTAGCATCCAAATCTGGCACAGATTCTAGCTTATCAACGGTCATGCTGGACTGGATGTGCTCTGGCGTACTTAAAACATTTGTACTATAATTATTACTCTTATTAACATTATTATTATGATTATTATTATTATTATTATTATTATTTCTATTATTATTAATAGTGTTATTATTGTCGTTGGTATTATTTTTGGCTGGCTTCAAAGTTTTTTGCGATTTGAGGATAATATTCCCATTTACAAAGCTAAAGGTGTTTTGTAACTGTAGTAGTAAGAACTGAATTCTTGATAATTTCGACGTGTCAATATTGAAATTCGAGTCTGTCTCTTGTTTTGATTTCTTCTTCTTCTGCTTTATTTTCTTTGAAGAATGTACTTTCAAAGATTTTGAGTACAAGACCTTGAACCTGTCATGACACTGGCGAGAGTTTCTCTCATATCCGTATTGTTGAAATAAGATCTTTGAAATTTTTTTCCAAAAGTTTTTCATTGGCTTAAAATATTCTACGAATGTTAACAACTGAGAGTTATTCATTATTGTAGTAATGAATGCTATGTCTTCAGGTTCTTTCCATTTTTTTCTGATCTGTCTTGCTGAAGAGGAAGATGAATTAGACGGAGCTGGCTCATTTTCATCAATGGAACCTGAGTTCGAGTTCGAGTTTGAATTCGAATTCGACCCGGAAGTCCTCCTTGGGGTAATCAAAGAGTAATCCGAACCCGTTTCTTCATTGAAATTAGAAGTAATGGGAGTGGTCAAGTTTGGTGAATAACCGGGGAAACTTTTCTTTATGGCGTTCGATTCATCCATTAGATTCAATTTTGGTTGAAGATATTCCAGGTACATTTTAAAAGAATCAGAATAAGGAAAAAAAACTAAAAAAAATGACTGAAACAGATAAACGAAAACAATAGAATATATAATATACTACCATGAACTGTAAACTGAGAAGCAAATGAGAAAAAAAGAGATATCAAAACGCAGATCAGACCGGCAAAGAAAAAAAAAGGGTAGTTCAGTGTTACCAAAAATACTCGTTTTTCCTTTGCCCTGAAAAAAGAAGAAGTAGAAGATTTCAAGAAACACAATGCCCTATAGGATGCGATAATAAAGACAATACGATTAACCCTTATTTATATACATATAGCTAAATATGTGTTCAACCAAAAAAAATTATGCAAGAAATCAACGAAGCAAGGAACAAGCATAACCACCCGTCTACTCCCAAAAAAGCTTAGATACTCAACTCTAGGTGTTAGGGAGGGCGACGCATTTTAGCTTTGCAACAACAATATGACATATGCGGTGTAGACGTTGCGAGATCAACTTTGCTGTCTGCAAGCTGCGGCAAATAACAGAGAAAATTTCATTCCCGTCGATAAAACCTGACTGACCCCTCCGGCTTTTGTTTCCTTGCTAATCCAAATCTGGAAGGCGACAACTTCGAGCATTTCTATTTCGGTAATTTAAGTTCACCTCCAGGCAAGAAGTTTATACCGCTTTTACGTAAGAGAACGATGTGTAGATCATTTAAAGTTTCTTTCAAGCAAATCCAAGAGAAAAGAGGTAGGAGGGAACAAACGTAAAGCAGGAGCACCCAACCACAAAAAACCCCGCGGGACAATTGTTCTGCGCATTTTACATGTTTGTCCTAAGACAAAGTCCTAATATAGGGCAACAAATAAGTCTGTGCCCTCCCAAAGCAGCAGCCAACTCGTTTAGTTAATCGTGCTTATATAAGCAAATAAACGAAGTGCCTGAGAACCTGCATCGGCCGGCCACGTGAGGAGCATATGTAGTTGCTTTTCTTCTTTACTATTAGAAACTTGGGAGCTAGGTGCGTGCATATGCAAGAGAAAGATAAAAAGAGAGACGTCTTGCAGGAAAGCTCACTTGCATACTGCGTGCGAGTGGGGGGACAAATACAGCTTTTGTGTTAGGGAGACTCCGAAAATTAGTCACCGTGTTTTGCAGACTCATTTGCTTACCATACTAATGGTAAGCACAGCCATAAGGCAAGAAAAAAAAAGGCTTGGCCATGCCAACACAACCAGTAATACTTTGATAAGCATGAGGAAACACACTGTCTCGGCCTTTGCTTTTCGCCAACAAACAGATATGAATAAATTAGCTTATCTCGTCACGTGGGTTAAGCTTCTACCGGTATCCACGACGGGAAGGAGGAAGCGAAAACTCAAATCGAGGCCACTTGCCGATTCCGGTCCAGCCCAGCCACTTCCGGCCTAGAATGCTTCGTTGGTTAACTTTTTTAGGGTATAGCATTCCCGCGGCTGCGCACAGAATCGGACGCTGAGAAAGAAAAATCCACGTTTTCAAACAAAAACGTGCTGAACCGGGGAACCCTGCAAAGTCACATGTTGATTGTCATCACCCGCACCAGTCTCAGCATCGCCATTACCCGTTGGGAGGCTCTTTATATTTTTTATCATTCTTGTTTTAGTCGTGGAAGATTGGTAAACAGCAAAAAGAAATGAAAAGAGAGAAAAGAATATGAATTATTGAAGTTAAAGAAAAATAGGCAACCATTGATTTTCATTTTTTTTCACCATCTCATCTCTACTTTTGTTTAGCATACTTACGTTGTTATATCAAGATAGCGGGAAATCTATAATCATAGAACACAAATAAAACAATCATGACATTTTTATGTGGGTCAGCTTCAACATCAAATAAACCAATCGAAAGAAAAATCGTCATTCTAGGTGATGGTGCCTGTGGTAAGACTTCGTTGCTGAACGTTTTCACCAGAGGCTATTTCCCTGAAGTGTACGAACCCACTGTTTTTGAAAACTATATTCATGACATTTTTGTCGACAGTAAACACATCACGCTATCTTTGTGGGATACTGCCGGCCAAGAAGAATTTGACAGGTTACGATCCTTGTCTTATTCAGATACCCAATGCATAATGCTATGTTTCAGTATCGATTCACGCGACTCTCTGGAGAACGTCCAGAATAAATGGGTGGGTGAAATCACTGACCACTGTGAAGGCGTTAAATTGGTTTTGGTTGCGCTAAAATGCGATTTGAGAAACAATGAAAACGAATCGAACGCTATCACACCGAACAATATCCAACAACAGGACGTCAACGTTTCTAATGGCAACAACAATAACATAAACAGCAACCCTAATGCTAAAAATTTAATAAGCTATGAAGAAGGCCTTGCCATGGCTAAGAAAATCGGTGCCTTGCGTTATTTGGAATGTAGTGCAAAATTAAATAAAGGTGTTAATGAAGCCTTCACAGAAGCAGCAAGAGTTGCCTTAACCGCGGGCCCAGTAGCAACTGAAGCGAAGACCGATAATGGATCCGGCTGTACCATTATGTAATATAAAGAGAGACGCGCGCCATAATACAAAAAAAAGACACCAAAAGAACAATATATAATAAGTTAGGGAGGCTAATCTATTCCTGTTATTTATATTTTTTATGTAATTATTACTACTGCTAAAATAAACAAAAAAAAATTATTTCAAACTTACCGCCATGCTATGTTTCTTTGCCCTCTAACATATCTTCTAGGTAGGTGGAGGGTGTAGCTTTTCTTCTAGCTTCCACACTCAACAAGTTCCCCCTACTGCGAGAGCTCCTAGAACTATTATCACTCCCAGGTGAGCTTTGTAGTTTCCGGCGTGGTGAAACTGCAAGTTTAGCGGGTTTCTTTATGTCCTCCTCCATAGTCTTCTCATTGGCGTTATCAAGTGACGAAGTAGACAATGAAGAGACTGTAGAAACCAACGAGTTTGAAGATGCACTGTTACTCGTCATTGTGAAAGGCTTTTGAATCAATCGAGGGCTTTCTTGATAAAGCTTAGAGAGCCTTGTCTGGTTTAAAATATCACCTGTGGGGGAAATAAAGAGAGAGTTTCTATTCGAGTTTGATACCAATCCCGAAAATGATCTTTCGAAATCAATTGGTGCTGTCACCTTCTCATTCAAATCATGAGAAATAAGCCCGATTTTCACTGAATCGTCTCTAGGAATGGGATTGTCACCATCACAGTCATGGGCATGATCTTGGTCATGACCATTGGCAGAGAAATCCCGGTATGGAGAGTCGCCGTAGTATTGGGTATGCTGTGATGAGAACATTTTTGACTCATAATCCTGAACGCTTTTCGTCAACTTGTGTGAAGAATACGTTACCATTGTCCACCACACTAATATTGCCAAAAATATGGCGCCTACAATGGCTCCCACTATAATAAAAACTGTACCACTAGGCACACTGCTGGTACCTATGATATATGGATTACCATTTTTGGAAGGAGGAGTAATACTAGAGGTGAAAGAAGATGATGTTGAATTGGACGAAAGTGAGGCAGAAGAATAAGAAGAGGCAGCAGATGTTATAGAACCGGTTGAAGTAGCGGCGGTTGTAGAAGTTGCGGCGGTTGTTGAAGTTGCGGCGGTGGTTGAACTAGCGGCGGTGGTTAACTTTGGCAAACCTCTCTTAATAACAGTGATGATGGCCATTTTTGCTTTTATTTTTGATTTTTTCCTCTATTCACTTTCTGCAGTACTATCTTTTTTTTGTAACTGATGATTTATAATATTATTATTTTTGTAGCAATGAGAAAGCTTTCTCGATGATCCAGCTGATACATCCTATATCCACATAACATTCTTTTCACCACTGGATTTTCTTCATTCTCTGATTTTTGAACTGGCCAGTTATTTTTAGAGTGTGTGACAAAGTTGTTTCAAGAACAATACAAAATTCCTCGACCAAAAGGGAAAATAGAAAATTAAGCTTTCTATTTCTCTAAGAAACTCTGCACGCCGCATTGCGGCAACTTTTTCGGATCGGGAAATGTCACTTTCCCTTTTCGCGGCGCCACTCTGTTTTAGGGGTTCTCTACCTCTTTTAGGCACTGCCGTGCAAACAAGGTTAATGAGTAAATCATTTTTTTAAACGCTGAAATGCAAAAGCTTCAGCAAGGAAACCAATTTAAGATAATAATTGCATTACGTCTATACACATACCCAGTGTTCGAATAGATCAATGATACCCTACCTAAGCAATGCCTCTGATATGCTAACTAAGAACCATCTTTTCGTACTGTAACCACCAAACGTCTTAGGCTACAGAAAAAAAAACTCGAATCAACTATTGAGCATTTCTTATGAACGGCGAATCGAAATGAAATTAGAAAGCACAGCTATGCGTGGCATAAACAACACGTTTGAAGTCAAAACTGGCAAAGTTGTTATCGTTGAGATAAAAAACCTATTCAAAAATCTTGCATACCTTCTCAACGCTTTCTTCCTTTGTCCCAAAAGATACAAAGTCTCCAAAAACTAATCCGATGTTTGGGAGTAAACGATATCTCCTCAACTAAGGCCCGATAATTGTATACGTAATTGATATCACCATGGAACAATTGAGCCTGATGCAGTAAGCCGGGTGACACATTTTAAGAAAAAGGAGTCATAAATTATAATAATTAGCAATTGAAGGACTGTTATGATTATGAGCTGGATATTTATGGATATGCCGCTTTTTCCCATTGAATTGTTAATGATGATTAAAATATTTCGAGCTTTTCAACAATTACCGCGTAAATGGCGCACTCGCGTACTTGGTTCGTTATCTCTCGGTCATCCTGCTGACTCATTTTTATAATTCTTACCCTGATTTCTATACGTATTTCATCCTGACTTTCCGGATTATATAAAATGAAGAGTACATCAGTTCCTTAAATTGGTTTCGACGAAGCAGGTACAATTCGCCAAGCCTTCTTAACCCGCCTCACATTCAAAAATCAGGAAGTGTGTGATATTTACCAGAAAAGCATTATGATTTTTGATTTAGAAAGAATTGTTAGACCAAAAATATACAACTTGGAACCTTACCGTTGTGCAAGAGATGATTTTACCGAGGGTATATTGCTAGACGCCAATGAGAATCCTCATGGACCCACCCAAAATGAATTGAGTAAGAGCACTTTAAACCGTTATCCGGATCCTCATCAGTTAGAATTCAAAACAGCAATGACCGCATACAGAAACAAAACCAGTAGTTATTCCAATGACCCAGCCGTTAAGCCTTTAACTGCTGATAATTTGTGTTTAGGTGTCGGTTCCGATGAAAGCATTGATGCAATTATTAGGGCCTGTTGTGTTCCGGGAAAGGAAAAAATTTTGGTTATGCCACCAACGTATTCTATGTACTCTGTTTGTGCAAATATCAATGATATAGAAGTTGTTCAATGCCCTTTGGTTGTTTCTGACAACTCCTTTCAAATGAATGTCGAAGCTGTGCTAACCATCTTAGAAAACGATCCGTTGATTAAATTAGTTTTTGTTACTTCACCAGGTAATCCAACAGGGGCCAAGATTAAGACAAGTTTTATTGAACAAGTTTTACAAAAATGGCAAAATGGGTTAGTCGTTGTTGATGAGGCTTACATTGATTTCTGCGGTGGGTCTACTGCGCCACTAGTCACCAAGTACCCAAACTTAGTAGCTTTACAAACACTTTCCAAATCATTTGGTCTAGCCGGTATTAGATTAGGTATGACATATGCTTCAAAGGATTTAGCTAAGATTTTGAATGCAATGAAGGCGCCTTATAATATTTCTTCTCTGGCTGCTGAACATGCTTTGAAAGCCGTTCAGGACCATAATCTAACAAAAATGGAAGACACCGCCAAATTGATCAATGAAGAGAAAATGCGTCTCTTGAAAGCGTTAACTGCTTTGGAATATGTCGATGACCAATATGTGGGTGGATTGGATGCAAATTTCATCCTACTACGAATCAACGGTGGTGACAACACTTTAGCAAAGAAACTATACTATGAATTGGCCACTCAGTCGGGTGTTGTCGTTAGATTTAGGGGTAATGAATTGGGTTGTACTGGATGTCTAAGAATCACCGTTGGTACTCATGATGAAAATACACAATTAATAAACAAATTTAAAGAGACGTTATATAAGTTGGCCAACAATAATTAGGTAGGTTGAAGACAACTCATGTGCATTCACTGTACAAACCCGTCACATTTCTCTTTACATACAATTATTTAGTGACGCTTCTCTATCAATGACAACCAAAATCATGAATATTGTGCAGTCTCGATCTCTACATTATTTTATGTTTACTCTTTCCATCATAAAAACTGTATTAAATTGTAGATATAGCTAGATAGACTAATATTTACCCAAGTTTAGATTCTTGAAAAAGCCGCCAATTTGTTTTTTCGTGTTCAAAATCAACCCAACTTCTACAACTTTGGATCCACTTATATCTTTAGTCAATGAAGAAGATGGCTCCAATGATGCAATTTCTTTACTTTTATCCTTTAATTGTAACCTACTGACTTCCTCTCGCAAAGACTTTATTTCCTGCAACAATCCACCACGTGCAAAAGATTCCTTAACAAGCTTCGCCACTAATGGATTTTCATCCAACCTCTTGCTTTTTACAGAAAATAGTTTTAAAATGTTCAACACTTCTTCAACATGATTGATTTCGGTGGAAACCTTGGATAACTTCTGACGTAGTGTTGTTTGCATCTTAAATTGGTGCGTACTGAGATCTTTGACGAATTCACTCGAGGCTTCATTGAAATGGGATGAAAACAAAAACTGTTCTTTTGCATTAATAACATCGTCATTTACATTTGCAATGGTTTTTTCAATGTAACTCGACACTTTTTCTTTCAATTCCTTAACGTTGCCATTCGTTACTTGCGTATGCTCTGACTTGACATTATTAAGGATGTTCGACAAGATTTCTGCCTCTGGTATTCTCCACGTGTAGATGTTATTGACAGAATGAATTGAGCGTGTTTCAAGATGGGTGCTTGATTGGTCAATAAAAAAACTGTCCATATTTTGGATATTTTCTTTGAGGACAGAAAATTCAGCTTCGACCATCTGAAACGTGCTTTCAATTAATCGCAAAGTGGAATTTTGTGAAAAAAAGGAAATATTGGATACTTTCGCACCAGTGTAGTATTCCATTAATGGTTTTGGTTTATACTGTTCGGCTAAATAGTTCTCGTCACCTTCAAACGCTTGTACCGAAAAATTACATGTTTCAATAGGTTCAGTTTGAATATCATTATCAACCACTTCCTTTTCGACGGTTTGTGTATAATTGTGTTTTACAGGTACGACATCTGTCTGAACTTCATTCTCCTGGGAACTTTCGGAAAGATCTGTTTGTATACCAGATTCGACGTAATTATTTTCAAGTGAAGTTTGTACATTGGAATCAGCAAAATGTTCCTCGTCATTTACTGGTGGAGTTTCTCCACCATGAGGCAACTCATCGGTATTTATATCCTCTAACTTGTCATAGGATTCGGAGATACTTTCTTCCCGACCACTAGTTGATGAGTTATCCTCACCAGACTCTTCTGATTCATTGCTTTGATGAGCATCTTGTTCGCTCACAGCATCTTCTTCAGAATTATGGTCTTGAAATTCTTTTACTGCCGTATTTGGCTCAAGCTCCTCTTCTGCGTCATCATTCTGCAAGCCATTGCCATCCTCTTGTTCTCCCTCTTGCGTTTCTTGGTTAATGTTTTCATCAATATCTGATACTTCCTCTGCTGATTTGGGTTTTTCACCGTATTTAGCAACATGCTTACTATCTTTAGATTCCGTTTCAAGCTTTTCATAAGTGTTCTCATCTTGCGGTATTACATTTTTCCACTCTTCCTTCTCTTGGTTAAAAGTGCTGTAGACTTGTTCCGAGGTATTTTCGGAATTCACAGCATTTGATTCAGAACTAACGTCGCTTTCTTCTTGGCTGCTCTCTTCTTCAGAAGTTTGGTTACTGCTCTCTTTTCTTTCAGGCAAAAAGGGATTTTCTTCACTTCTATATTGAGTCTTCGAGGTCAGCGCTTCTTTCTCACAGCTTTCCTTATTATTAGTTTCTTCTTTTGATGAGGAAGATACCTCCTCAGAAGCAGTTGGAGCCATAAACGTGCTATTATTATTTAGAGTAGAGTTCCCGAAGGAAAAGGCGGGAGTGGTGGAGCTTGGTTTCTTGATATTAGTTGCGAACGCTGAGAACGGTGATTCGGATTTTGCTTTTACATTATTCTCAAAGAAAGGATTCTCCAAATCGCTCATGTCAATATTTGCACTCTTTTTTATAGTTTCAGTCAGCCTACCAATGGAAGATTTTGGTCTTTCTTGCTCAACAACTTCATTATTGGTATTCGAGGTTACTTCAGCCAATCTACTAGGTGTTTGTTCAACAGTAGTGTCCGTTAGGTCATTATCGCTTATGCTTGAATCATCGTCTTCGTCATCGTGCTCATCATCGTCATCGTCGTCGTCGACTTCACTAGCTGAGCCCTTTTCTATTGTCTCAACTTCACTATTGTCCTTTGTGAGGGAACTGAATGGTGAATTATTGCCCAGTTGAGAAGAAAATGGCGAAGACTGACTACCAAAATTGATATGAGTATCAGTGCTCAAAGCATTTGAGACACTAGAGGGCCCGAAAGTGGGGTTTCCAAAGTTTAAGGTATTGGTATCAGTGTCCACTGAATCTAAAGCTTTTGAAAAACTAGAAGACCCAAGGGTGGAGTTTCCAAAACTGAAGGCATTGTTATTTGCTTGATTAGGCGTGTTAGCATTAACACCGAATAGTGTCGAAGAAGATTCTAACGAAGGCGCAAACAAAGCACTAGCTGCAAGTTTTGCGGTGGTAGACCCGGAGTCAAACGGTTTTTCAGTGGCAGATGCAAAGGGTGAACCGAAGGCAAGCTTTCCAAACGCGGATCCAGACGTTGATGGCCCATTAGTAGTAGTTCCAAATGCAGGCGTACCGAAAGAAGATTTGCCAAAGGCAGATTCAGAAGTAGACGACTCGGAAACTGCAGCCCCAAATGCAGGTTTACCAAAAGAAGGTTTACCGAAGGCAGGTGCAGAATCTGAAGGCTCGGCAGCTGTAACGCCAGAACCAAATGCAGCTGTACCAAAAGAAGGCTTACCAAAGGCAGATGCAGGAATAGATGGTTCTTTAGTGGAAGTTCCGAACGCTGGCTTACCGAACGCTGGTTTCCCAAAAGCAGTGCCAGTGGTACTTTGTTCATTAGATGCAGTACCGGGATTAACAGATGGGGTTGATAATGAACTGAAGGAAAATGCCGATGACCCAAACGAGGGGGCGCTGAAAGCTGATGAATTTTGCGATTGCAGACCGTTGGAAGTACTAGGTTGCTCCTTTTGGAGGAAGCTAAAGCCTGAGGTATTTGATGATATGAACGGATTATCAGATGGAGAGGATTTGCCTTTTTCTTTGTTTTCTTCTTTTTCTTGTTCTTGTTCTACTATGTTCTTTTTTTCTAAGGTCAAAGGTGCCGTCAATGGAATGCTAGAACCTGAGGTTGGCATTTCACTTTCTTCAGATTCCAATTTTACGTTATAGTTACCATTCTTAATTGCGGAAACATGGAATAATCCTACGATCTGTAAGTTGCCTTCGTTGTTTAAGATGTAAACAAGCGGTAACCTTTCTATGGTATCAACACCGGAACACGGTTCCGAAATAGTGCCTGAGGTGATTACATCAACAGCCACACCAATTGGATTTGTGTCCATATCTGTTTCCTCACTGATCGGAAGTACAGCTCGTTCAGCATCTTGAGACGGTTCGATAACCTCATTTGAATCCCATATGCTTACTTCACTGGAACATGATGATGCTAGTATATTTACGTTTTCTGCTGGTTTGATTAAATCTGGCAAGGTGACATTGTACACATATGGAAATCTTAATATCTGGCCAAACGGTGGTATGACATCAAAGGTTTCTTGAAATGAAGCGTTACCATCGGTATACTTGATAATGAACATCTTTTGATCGTACGAAGCTTCCTCATCGGTCTCTGAAACGGGATTACCGAACACGACAAGGTATATCTGTTGGGAGAGTATAGTGACGTTTAAAGGGGCGTATTCATTGACTGAAAACTCGTCCAATTCCGACGGTATTGAAAACTCAAATGTTTTCTCCGGCGTCCCATTTTGCAACGAAAAGCTTTGGAAACTTCTATCCTTTAGTAGAACTAGCAATTGTGAGTTTGCAACGTCAAAAGAAGCGGCATTTTGGGCTAACTGGTTCGTTGATTTTGTTTTTATATCCAGCGCTGATAAATTATTGTTTGAACTTAGATATATCAAGGTGTTGTTGAAATCTTTCAGTTGGCAAATTGGTGGCTCAAAAGAGAAAACTGTTTGCAGTTCTTCCAGTTTCTCTAAGTCTATCGAATATAATGTATCTCCGGTTGCTATCAAAGCCTGGTCGCCGTGGAAACATACAAATATTACATCCAAGACTTCATTTTCCCATTTAAACACCAATGGAGTAGGGTCGGACTCGGAACCGGATGTGATGTGGTCTCTTAGCATTTGCAGCTCCCCAATCACCACTTTGTTACCGGAAGCAGCAATAAATAATGATTTGCCGTTGGAGATAGCGAGGTTTTGTAAAGATGCAAATGGTAGTTTTTCGTTAAAAGAGGGTAGAAGTTGCTTTTGGCCTAGAAATTTGAAGCCAAAGTCTTCCGAGGTCTCGGTTGACACTTCATCTTGTAACGAGGACATAATTTAATGGCTTTTGAACTATTATATATCTGATTTCTCCTACTAATTATGGAATTGGGCCTGCACACCTAATGATTTTAATGCAGAGAAAAAAAAGGAGCCAAAGAAAGGTATGTGAAGTCGATGTGAGAGTGGATAAATGAACAACACTTTTAGTGCAGTCCAATATACAATGGCACCCTTTCTCTGCATACACAACTGGCTAATGAGCTTTTTACTTTTCTTCCCATTGATGAAAAAAGTAAAAAAACAGTTTACCGTTACAAGTGATAATAATACGGATGCCTGGTCACATTTAACCACCTTTCATTGTACTCACGAAGCTAACGGCGGAAGATAAAATCTATTAAAAATACAGAGCACTACTTAGTGGGGCTCACAGTGAGGAAGACATTGGAGCCTAGGTTCATGCTGAGAAGGACAGAGACCAGCCGAACTTGTGAACCGGGTCGGCCAACTCTAGCGCATTGAATGACATACCCATCCCCAAAGAAATGTTTTTCTTCAAGTTTTGCTTATAGGACAACGCAGCCAGACCTGAATCTGTGATCTTTGCCTTGATCTGCGAGGTGGAATCGGGTAGGTACTTAGTAACGAACTCAATGTTCATACTGGGAGTTGCCTTCGATTGCACAGTGGCTTTAGCGCCCACTTGCAAGTGGCGGTTGACGTTCTGGAAGAAGGACGCGGACGTGAACTGCTTGTTGTTGGTGGACAATACGAAGGAGTAGTCGCTGGCAAGGTACCCCAAGGCCACGGCATAGCGTGCCAGGGCCCCACCGGGGATGTCGTAAGCTATCTCGGTACCGCCGACGAACCCGTCGTGGGCCAGAGTCACGTTTCCGACAAAGTCCTTGGTGTGCAACAGGTCCACGGACCCCCTCGTGGTGAAGAATTCTTGTGCAAAGCTCAGATTGACCTTGGCGTTCTTGATTGCCTGAGGCGTCATGCATGCATTCACATCGGCTTTCAAGCCAGGTGCAATCTTTGAGAACTCGATTCTCGAGTTCAACCTGTTTTGGTTCGACCAGCTTTGAGATAGCGAAACGCCCTCCTTCCTGTCGTAGAACCGGCCTTCAACGCTGGCCTGTATAGGGCCCTCCTTCACGGCCTGCTTCCCTCTCAGAGCAAAATTAACTCCATTTTGCGTTGTGGTAGACACGTTCAAAGAAAGCGGGCTAGTATGGAAAAAGTCCCTATTCAAAAGACCGTTGATATCCCTGGAGATATCGTGAAAAAAAGGTGGCGCCATCGTTAGTGTGTCCTGGACTCTCACTCACCACAGCATCTTTCTGCTCGAGGAAACAATAGAGCGCCATTATTTCTATTCCACTTTTTTTCACTTTCTACAATAGGAAGCGAGAAAAAAAGAGAAAGAAAGAGAGACGAAAAACCGTAGGCATTCGCAGTCACGTGGGCCGGCTAGTATTCCACCAAGAGACTGACCCTCGCCAGCAATACACACGCTAATGCGCTGGCACACACTTGAAAGCCAGAATTCGGTCTTGTAGTCATCCCTGCTACAGGGCCATGCATACCCTTCGCGTAGTAACTATTAGCACAGAGCCCATCTTCCAGAAAGAAAAAGGGTTTTTTGCGTTGTACGGCGCGGTCTTGGCGGTTCCTTATTTGGAACAGGCGATTTCCTCTTTGGGTGGCGTTGCGCGTAACTCTAATTCCGTTCTCATCCCCTTTGAGGTACACTGATTGCTATAAAGGAGCGAGTGGGACGAGGATCGGCAGCAGCGTTGGGGCACCATCGCACACCTGAACAGCAACACGTACGGCTGCAAAACACTGTAGCAACACTGTAGCAACACCCCAGCATGAACATATACACATCGCCCACACGGGCATCGAGCACCGCGAGGCCCTATCTGCCTGCGCTGACCACCGAGGGCAGGAGCACGGATAACAGCAGCAGGGACGATAACTGTGAGGCCGTGCCATGCCTAAGCATGGAAGTGTGCAAAGTGTACCCGAAGGGCCCGCTGCTCGTGCTCCCGGAGCGGATCTATCTGTTCTCGGAGCCCACGGTGGGGGAGATCCTGCCCTTTGATGTAGTTATTAACGTCGCCGAGGAGACACAAGACTTGCAGACGCAGGTGCCCGCCATCGAGTACCACCACTGTCGGTGGGAGCACGACTCTGACATCGGGACGGATCTGGTTTTGCTCACCAGCATCATGCATGCGGCCGCAGCGGAGCGGAAGAAGATACTGATACACTGTCAGTGTGGACTGTCGAGGTCCGCGACGCTGGTGATCGCGTACATCATGAAGTTCCACCACTTGAGCCTAAGGCGCGCGTACGACCTGCTGAAGTCCAGAGCAGACAAGATAAGCCCTCCCATGGGGCTGGTGTTCCAGCTGATGGAGTGGGAGGCCGCCCTCAAGGCAACACCCAGCGCGCAGGCTAGCGATTATAGAAAACTACCATAAACAAGTCGACACGATGTCTTCCTTTCTTATTTATTTGTTATTTTTTCACCACGTTCAAGTGGGCGGGTCTAGTCTCTGTTTGCAAGAGCAATGCTTGTATACTGCCTTTATAAGTCCCCTACTATAACTGCAATATGCAGTTTTGCGACGGGTAACCCCGCCTCTGCTATAATCAAATCAATACAATATTGAGAAAGCATGCAGAAAGTTACACAAAACAACAAAAGGAACACAGCAGACGTGGCACAGAGGAAGCGGTGTAGAGGTTAATGTCGATATGAGTGACCCCAATACAAAGCAGCCAATAAAGAAAAGATCGCTGAGCAGCTACCTTTCAAACGTCAGTACGAGGCGGGAGGAGCTGGAAAAGATATCAAAACATGAGATCCCAGAAGATGAAGAACCCGCCAGCAACCAGAAATCAGAAGAGCCGGTACCAGAAGAGCCGGTTTGGGAGACTCAAGACACTGACAGGCCGCTCGACACAGAGGCTGCAAGCATTCGTGATGACTCGAAAGAACGTAAAGCTCTCACCCAACCGGATAATGAAGAGGACGGAAAAGCAAGCTCACATGGTCAAGAAGATAGTCTTGTAGAGACGAATGGAGAAATGAATCACTCGACGACATTGCTGTCCAATGTAGGTAATTTGGATATCCAAAACCATCAACCTTTTTCAAGAGACCAACTGCGAGCGATGTTGAAAGAACCGAAGAGGAAAACCGTTGACGATTTCATACAGGAAGAGGGCCTGGGGGCCGTTGAAGAAGACGATATAAGCAACGAAGTTCTGGAAAATAATGTAATGGCACCAAGCGAAGGGGAAATGGATATAGAGTACAGTGGATCGGATAGAGATACGGATGATGTGGAAAGCGATGACCCCACAGCACCCAACTCTCCAATCAAATTGAGTCGCCGTAAATTAGTAAGGGGCGACCAATTTGATACCACCACAGGTTCCATGTTCAATAACGAGTCTGACTCCGAACTATCGGATATTGATGATACCAAAAATATCGCCTTGTCGAGTAGCTTATTCAGAGGTGGTTCTTCTCCCATTAAAGAAGCAAATAACAATCTCCCTAGTATGAATTCTTCACCCGCGCAGGTCGTAAAGAGAAACTCAATTTCTAAGACTAATACCAGCAAGAACCCTCATATAGCCGTTTCTAAACGTCCTAAACAGAAGAAGGGTATTTATAGGGATTCTGGTGGTAGAACGAGATTGCAAATTGCCTGCGATAAGGGGAAGTTCGATGTAGTCCAGAAAATGATTGAAGATGGGGGCTATGATATCAACGACCAGGATAACGCTGGTAATACAGCCTTGCATGAAGCAGCTTTGCAAGGCCATATTGAAATTGTGGAACTGCTAATAGAAAATGGTGCAGATGTAAACATTAAGTCTATCGAAATGTTTGGTGACACTCCCTTGATCGATGCCTCCGCTAACGGTCATTTGGACGTTGTCAAATACCTTCTTAAAAAAGGTGCGGATCCAACTATACGTAACTCCAAGGGCTTAACTGCCTTCGAGTCGGTCGATGATGAATCAGAATTTGATGACGAGGAGGACCAAAACATTTTGCGAGAAATAAAGAAAAGACTAAGTGTTGCCACCAAAAGATGGACTCATGGTATAGGCTCTCACAACGACAACCCCAAAAATGTCATTAATGCTGACACAACGGACCGACCACATTTGGATGCTACTAGCCTTTCCGAAGACAGAAAGGCCGATGTGTCCTCTCCTATGCTCTCTAATGTCGATGATAAGGCTCCAGAAGAAGAATTTTATTGGACTGATGTTACTTCTAGGGCAGGCAAGGAAAAATTGTTTAAAGCCTCAAAGGAAGGACACTTGCCATACGTTGGTACATATGTTGAAAATGGTGGTAAGATAGATTTAAAATCGTTTTTTGAAAGTGTCAAATGTGGGCATGAGGATATTACAAGTATCTTTTTGGCATTTGGGTTTCCAGTCAATCAAGCGTCAAGAGATAACAAAACGTCTGCCTTAATGGTGGCTGTTGGACGTGGCCACATCGGCACGGTTAAATTGCTATTAGAAGCAGGGGCAGACCCAACTAAGAAGGACAAAAAAGGACATACTGCTTTGTACTATGCCAAAAATAGCGTAATGGGAATAACAAATAATGAAGAGATTCAATTGATTGAAAATGCCCTAAACGAACACTCGAAAAAACGTTCGAATGATGATGATGATGATGACGATGACGATGACGATGGTGAAAATGAAACGGATAACCGTGAACCACACGAGACCAGGAGAGAGAAAACTCAATCACCTATACCAATAAGTCGAAAAAATACAATACCTAGAATAGAAGATGAAGAGAACGATGTAGCAGTACGTAATTCTGCCGACAATGGCATGAATAATGCTCACAACGTCAAGAATGTCCCACCTTCCGATTCCCGTAAAACACATGGAATTAACGAAAGTGATGGCATGCAGGATCCGCTTGATTGGAAGAAGCGTAAGACGATTGCTTCTCTGGATGAAGAAAAGTTGAGAAGCGTTTCACCACTTTCTATGGAACCTCATTCTCCTAAAAAATTCAAATCTACAGAAGTAAGCAAAATTCACGAAGAGACTGCTGCCGAGAGAGAAGCTAGACTCAAAGAAGAAGAGGAGTACAGGAAGAAAAGATTAGAGAAAAAGAGGAAGAAGGAACAGGAATTATTGCAAAAATTAGCCGAAGATGAGAAGAAAAGAATCGAAGAACAAGAGAAACTGAAAATCTTAGAAATAGAAAGATTAAAGAATGAAACCATAGAAAAAGCCAAACAAATGGAAAGAGAGAAAAAATTGGAGGAACTTTCTTATAGACGTGCTGTAAGGGACTTGTATCCGTTAGGTTTGAAAATCATCAACTTCAACGATAAACACGATTACAAAAGATTCTTACCGCTGTACTATTTCGTGGATGAAAAGAGCAATAAATTAGTGCTTGATTTACAAGTGGCGATTCTGTTAAAAAATATGGATTTGCTCTCAAAGGATAGCCACCCCATATCGGAGAAGTTTCCTATTGATCCAACCCACTTGGCCTCCCTTTGGAATATGTTGAAATTCATTTTCTTGTATGGAGGTAGTTACGACGATGATAAAAATGACTTAAAGGACAATAAAAGATTCGTAGTAAATTTTGACGGCGTTGATTTGGATACTAAGATTGGATACGAGCTTTTAGAATACAGGAAATTTATTAATTTACCCATGGCATGGATCAAGTGGGATGAAGTTGTAATTGACGATCCTGCAAAGAAAAAGGAAGTTGAACAAAGCATGATTCAAATATCAATAATCGAAGCCAGACAATCTCATAACAATAAAATCAAAGATTTGCAAGTACCTTCACGCAAAAGACGCTCCATGAAAATGCCCCCAGAATTGCCAGTTAAATTCCAACATCGTATGAGCATATCCACTATTCTTCAACAAACAGCCAAAGAGCCATTTTGGTAAACCCTCATCTATTCGTTCCCACCTATTTATACATACTTACGTTTTCCAATGCATTAGATATTATTTTCATTTATATATCTCCACACAGTTGTAATATTTTATATCATTATTAGTACTATCATTGCTATCACACAAATATTTTCTTTGTGCGACAAAGCATCCTTGACCGACCCCTGAAATCGCCGAGGAGCTCAGAAAATACCGTGGAAGAGGTGAAAAACAATAGATCTTGAAATTTTAATTTATATATTACTGCTTTAAACAATAGGCCTATTGTTTCTTTCTTGATTTCTTTGCAGCTACCATAATCATGGAAATTTCTACAAAACAATAACATCTTACATTCAAAACAAAAGTATGTATAGAATAGCTACGTTTTTGAAAAAATGTATAAAAAAAATTTCTTTACTGACGCGCAAGGAAGTTTAACCACAAGCTTGCAGTGTTGCGTATTTCCTTTAGTAATGTGACAAGAATAGGTGGAACACGGTTTGTTCAAACAAAAGCTCTTTCCAACGCAACATTGACTGATCTACCCAAAAGGTGGGAAAATATGCCAAGTTTAGAACAACAAGATATTGCTGATAATTTAATGGAGCGTCAGAAGCTTCCCTGGAAGAAATTAAATAGCGGTGAAATAAAAGCTGCTTGGCATATATCTTATGGCGAATGGGGACCCAGAAGAGCTGTGCATGGAGGGGGTGATATTGAGTTTATTACTAAAGGAGTTTTTTGGGGATTGGGCATCTCCTTGGGTCTTTTCAGTTTTGATAAGATTATTGGCTAACCCCGGTACTCCAAAGAAAATGAACAGCGAATGGCAATTGAAGTCCCATGAATATTTAAAATCAAAAAAAACGCCAATCCATGGGGCGGTTATTCTCGAGTTCAATCTAAATAAATAGACTAAAAAGTTAGGATTGTCTCATATAATCCATGGATGGGGCGCAGAACATAAAGTGTTCATTTGTATACATCTACTTCTCCTGTTTAATTGCGCATTAGTGATCGATTGTTTGTTTAAAGAGCAGTTCGTGATCTGGTGACTGGTTTCACTAAATATATTACCGTCTTCTTAAGATACACGATTCTGATATACGTCTTCCCTGAAAAAAAATAAAAATTTTGAAAAATGAAAAAGTAACGTTGAAAAAAAGTGCATTAAAACAGTCATCGAATTCATAGATATTTGGAACTAGTGCTGAAATACAAAGACTAGGACTTAATTTGCCGCCCAAGACATGTCATTTTCTTTCGGATTTACTTCTAATGATTTCGATGATGATGAACTAGTAGCTCAACCTGATGCCTCCATTGAACCAATACAAAATAATGGAGAAAACGACACTCATGCGAATCCATTGGATTCTGGTTTTTTATTGCAGTCCAATGTTGTCCAGCCAAAAGTGGAAAATCTAGAAACGCTATTACAAGGTCTTAAGGATGTCAGATTAACTTTTGAAGAGTTTCAATCTCCATTATATAAAAAGCCATTAAGTAGAAGAGAATTATTTGACGTCAAACACCAATTGATGCTAGAGACAGATACTGATTCCAGCAGTAACTCTACGGAGCTGGATATTTTACTTGGTGATACTTCTGAAGACTTGAGGAAGAATGTTTATGAAGGGGGTCTGAAATCATGGGAATGTTCTTATGATTTAGTTGATTTGTTGTCTGAGAAGATTGACAAAACAATCAACAATATTGACGCAGTCCTAGAAATAGGCTGTGGGACGGCACTGCCCTCAGAATTTCTGTTCAAATCAGCTCTTCTACGGGATGACAGATCCAACAGTTTGAAGTTCATTTTATCTGATTACAATGCTAGTGTATTGAGATTGGTTACTATACCGAATTTAATTATTACATGGGCTAAAACAGTTTTGACAAACGAAGAATGGTGTGCGTTGCAAAGGGACGAAGGCGAAGATATTCCGGTAAATAGCGAAGAATTGCTTTTGTCTTCCAACCTGTTAACCGCCTTTTATGACGACATCCAAAGAAGAAACATTACCATTGTTCTTATATCAGGATCATGGGGACGCAAATTTAACAATTTGATTCATGAGGTATTGTTAGACAGCAAAAAGGTTCTATTGTTGACCTCTGAAACGATTTATCAACCCGATAATCTCCCTGTTATTGCGGAAACAATACTTGACATACACAGCACACCACAAACAGAAGTTCAAACTTATGTTGCAGCAAAGGATATTTATTTTGGTGTTGGCGGCAGCATTGTTGAATTTGAAAATTATCTGAATAAGAAAATAACATCAGGAAACTTACCAATCCGGTCTGAAAGGTTTAAAGTTAACTCTGGCTTGAAAAGGTCAATAATATGCATTGAGACAAACCAAACTGTATATTAATTAGTATCTTTTGTTTCCTTTTACTTGGTATATAAGCTTATTATTCAAATCATTTATCTATAATATGGACAAAAAATAGAAAAGAGATATAAAGGTAAAAATTAAAATAATCGTTCAATATACATAGTTGATTTAGAAAGCATTTTAGAGATGTTAGAAAAGCAAAACATGATAGGCTTCCGTTTTCTTTTGTTTTCTTTAACTTTATTTACTAATTCTAGCTTTCATGATTTGTAAGAACTCTCTGTAACTTTCGTTATTTAAGATCTTATCCTCTACTAAAGTGCTCGAAGCCCATAGTCTTAGGGTTGCGACTTCCCTAGCAGATGCATGGTTAACAGGTTCACTCAAAGAAGCACCTCTAACAATATACAATGATTGGTAAGTGATAATATCGTCATGGTTTCTTAGCTGGTTAATAATGTTTCTCACTCTTTGGTTAAATTCTGAATTCTCGACAATTGGTATTTCTTGTTTGCCAATTGGAATGCCAAAGATATCTTGAGTGCCAAACACATCAAATACTAATGCTGGAACAGCATCACCACCCATCCACAAAAACAATTCATTACCATTATCTATCAAGTATAACCCGTATCTTTCAAACAATGAAGAAGTGGCATTGAGAGGTTGAGGCAAAACAACTGTGGCGGTGGTTTCACCATCTTCAGTTTGCAATGGTAGCCCAGCTTCATCGGCCATATCATGCAATGAGTAGACATCGGGGTAGATGTTCTTGATTAGGTATTTCAATGGTAATGATTCTAAGATGTTCAAAGCGGAGGCACGATGATCACTTGGAACAATACCTGATCTAAATGCCATATGCTTGGTCAAAGAATGCATTAATAATGGGAACATTCTCAAATTGGCACACAATCTCAATGGAGCACCACCTGCAGTGTTGGATACGACGATTTCCTTCTTGTATGTGGCTAAGATATCTTGTACAGATTTGTTGATCAATACTCTTGCCTCATCTAAACTGGAGTTCAATGCCTTTTCCACTGCCTTGGAATTATAGAATGACGCTATAGCCAATTGATCAGCTGATGCATAAACCTCGGCCAGGGATTCTGTGGTGGGCATGGCTAAAGTGATGATTCTAATTCTACGTTGGCTGTTATTCAAAGATAATAGCACCGCTACTTGAATGTAACAGTACTCGGTCATGATAGATTCATCGACATTGACTTCGAACAAATATGATTGATCTCTTGGCATGGTAGAAAAGGCACATAAATCAGAGGATCTGTTAAAAAAATGACCATAAAATCTGCTCATTCTTAAACCTGTGGAACCACGAGCTCTCATAACGGTTTCCATACAAAGGTCCATGGAGATGTGTTTGGCAAATTCAGTAGAAAATTTGACAATATCATTTGGATTTTTACCCGAAAATCCAGGATAGAAGTGAGTTTGACCGGCGGTGAAACGACTTAAATTGGACAATGATGCAACATCCATGTAATCCTCAGAAGCTAAGAATAAATCCACGGTAATTTGCACTTTAGAGCAGTCGATCGTGAAGTTCTTGTAGAATGAGTCTTGACATGACAGTAATTGGGCAGTTTCCTTTGATGTGTTGACGACACCGCTTTCGTTTCTTCTTTGTAGTTTCCCTATGCCCAAGTTGGGTAAAGTTCCTGAGACAACGATGATCTTGCCACCGACGCCACCAATTAAATGATAAGCTGATTTCAAAGCGGGGCCCAATGCAAAACTTGTGATCAAATTGGATTGGAATATTTGAGGGATCTTGGTCAATAAACTTTCAATATTTTGTCTGCAAGCCTTCAAGGAGACAACCATGGAATTTGGTCTGGGCAAGAAAGGTTCCTCTAAGTCGGCAATGTCCATCATATTGATTTGGTCGGTCGATCCTTCATTGTTATCGGAATCCAATGGGATCTTGAAGTAGTGGATGGCGTTGTCCACACATAAAATGGAGATTCTGGTTCTTTCGTCATGGTTAGGGATGGAGTCCAGGTTTTGTAAAAGAGTGTTGATGGTGGTGGCCAACAACCCGCTTTTGATGGAAGCCTGGGAGACATCGATCAGGAAACAGTAAGTAGCTGGGGGAGGCTGTCTTAGAGTGTATTCCTTGGGAGCCATGTATTCCATGACGGCGCATTTGATTTCGTTTCTGTCGTACCTGCTCTTTGGGTCGTTCGGGTCGGTCTGGTCCATTTGCATGGGGACGTCATTGGCCAGGCGACAGAAGTTACATCTCCATCTCCTGCCTTGTTCGATAAAGGTGATGAAGGGGTTCATGTACGAACGGCAACGACGACACCGAACGATCAGCCCGTCTTCATTGAGTGGAGGCGGGTCGATATCATCGTAAAGGTGCTGGTATGGTCTGATGACCAGTCCGAATGGCAGCTTGGACTTCTTCAGCAAGGAGCTGTTCTTGGGGACGGCGTTCAAAGTCGATCTGATGTAATCTGGCGACGCGTTGGACACCTCCGATGGAACCAGCATTTTCTCTGGTGGGATAACCAGCGGTGGGGGAGGCAAGTTCAAGTCGGTGATTGGAGGTGGCAATTCCGTTAACAGGTCGATCGGATACAGCTGGTTCATGGGTCTCATGTTCTGGCCCATGGCGGCGCTAGGCTGTCCGTAAACTTGTGCTGGTAGCGACTGTTGCTGTTGCTGAAACGGCATGCCGGCCTGTGCGGGGACCTGCTGCTGCATGTAGGCATTGGGGTCGACCAGAGGCACGTTGTGCAAATGCATATCGTTCATGGAAGTGGCGGCCTGATCGATCTGCTGGTGAAGCTGTTCTTGAGCAGGGGTCAGGAATTGCGGCTGGCCCATGGGGGCCGCCGCACCCTGCGGCGGCATACCCATCTGTGCGTAGCTCATCCCTGCAGCTGCCGGGTCCTGGGGAGGTACTAATTGCGCTGGCTGTTGCAGAGGGGTGGCGCTCTGCCCGTACTGGGCCTGGGCCTGTGGGTAAACACGTTTCTTGTGGTGGGACATCTCGTGTGCGGTCTCCGTCTAGGATGTTATAGCAGTCTCAATGCGGCGGAATCGGACCTGAGCTTCTCAATCTGGGGCTTTGGCCTGCTTTCTAATCTGCCATCCTCCTCACACTGTTTTGTTTTCTTCATTTTCGTTCTTCCAAGTTTCGCAATTTCTTCCGCCGTAAATGGAAAAAACGAAAATGAAAAACAACAAGTATAAAACGACAGAATATCACCCCAGTGGCAACGCTGGAAACAGTCAACCTAGCACCCAATTCCACCTGGAAGGGTCCCACTGGCCTAAAACATGTGCAACGGTTGTATTCAGTGCAAACGCAGGCTCTTTAGGGCCCTGCACTTCAGCAGAAGCGGTTCTCGCCCAGACACCGCACCCGTGATACCCCCGTCACCCGGCGCGCCGCTACTCGAAATTTGGTGAAATTTTCCAAAAATACGTAAGTCATTGTTCTAATGTCCATAATGCGGTATATAAATATAGAACAGGCATGCAGTGGTTGATGCTGCTGTTGCCTGGAGGGTGTGTATGTCTTGGCGTAGTTAGTTTTCTCTCGAGCACCGTTTATGTTGGACGTTTAAGAGCAGCCGACGCCGCAAAACAGAAAGAGAAAAAGAGACTACAGAATATTGTCTTCCTTCCTCTTCTTAATCTATCGTATACAGGACACGCAGCAAGAAAGGAAAAATGGTGGGCTCGAAGGATATCGATCTATTCAATCTGAGAGAAAACGAGCAAATCGTGTCTCCTTGTCTTATTATCCACGGGAAATGCAACAAGCAGAATGGTGCGAAGACCGTGCAGGTGCAGCATCCTCAGCTGCCTCCTGTGACCTACCCCATACATAACCAGTTCTTCAAAGCCACAGTGCTGCTAACGCCCGGCGAGAACAAGCTGACGTTCATCACGGACACGAACACTGCCAGGACTATTGTGTGCTACTACACGCCGCTGTTGCAGAACCCTCCGGTGCATCTTTGTTTGATCTTGGCTAAGGACTCCCCTGAGCAGTTCGATTCCCCTCAAGAGCAGAAAGGTAGAGAGGGCGGGAACGGTCTTCAGTTGGCCATCAAGAAGCTCAGGCTCGGGGCCAGGCTCATGCAGGCTTACACTAACGAGCAGATGCTCAGGAACGGCATGGGCAACCGGACCTTCCCCTTTGTTGAGGAGTTTGCCTGGGACACGCTGTTCGACCAGCCTGGGATGAGAAGCACCATTAAAGTTCATGTGATTCGCTCCGAGAAGACACTGAAGGAGATCCAAGACCCCGACGTGGCTCAGCAGAACTCCAAGGGTAAGAACACGGGCGCCCTCTTTGGCATCGCCATGGACGCCCTGAAGCGCTACGGTGGGCCCTTCACCAATAACGAGAAGCCGGTCCAAGCAGCGTGTATGTTCATGGACACCCACTGGGATGGGAAGCTGATCAGGGGCCACGCCGCCTTGGGTGGCGGTGACGACAGCATCAAACTGGCCATCTTCGGGTCACACGGGCTCTATTCATGGCCAAGCTCTCTTGAGCAACTCGTGCCCTACTTCACCGATGAGACAAGGGCCTCCATCAGCGAAGTGGCCAATGATTGTAACGAGTGTGGTACCTACTGGGAGTGTTTGACCATCACTTTGGGGGCATTCATGCACGAGATTGGCCACCTGTTGGGCTGCCCTCACGAGGAAAGCGGTGTCATGCTAAGAGGCTATACCACTTTGAACAGGTCTTTCCTGACTAAAGAGGCATACTCGGAAAGAACAAAATCCAACGGTGCCAGCCCACCCATTTTCCCCAAGGAGGAGTGCACATGGCATCGTCTCGACACTCTGAGGTTCTTGTACCATCCCTCTTTCACTTTACCACAGGATTTCTACGACCCATCGTTCATGAGACCTACGAAACTTGGCGGGTACCCCAATACAAAACATTCACTTTACCCAATGGGAAATGGCACCTGTCGTATCTTATCCCCGACGGGTATTTATCTGATCGAGATCATCTGTGATGACTTGTGCAAGGGTCACATTGAGTATTTACCCACCTCTTTAGGTGGACCAGGTCCTCAACGGGAAGTGGTGGTCACTTTGCAAGATCTACGTGGCAGATTGCCCAAGAGCGAACTTGCCAAATTCGGCGACACTTTTAAACTAAAACTCCACTCTGTTAACGCACCAGAGATTGAGTTTGATAAGTTCCCATCATTAGTGAGCGTTCAGCCATTGGACATGTCCAAATATGGGTTTGCCAAGAACGTTCAAGGTATTAAATCACCACTGTACGGTTGCAGTGATAGGGGCGCCGACGCTGGCGTTATAGCCTTTGATGTAAGATTAGTCACTGCTGTGAGAATATATCACGGTTACGCACTAGACGGTGTAAGATTCTATTTCAAAGACAAGCACATATCAACCAAGGGTTCTCCCGTTGCCAAACCATCGGTACCACCAAGAAACTACTTTGCAAAAATTACGCAGACTGTCAAAAATCAAATTGCAATAAATGATGAAAATTTGAAAAGTGTACTGTTTGGACACGAAACTCAAAACTTCACAGATGCTACATTAGAACCTGGTGAAATAATCATCGGATTCAACCTAAGATGTGGAGCTTGGATCGATGCCATTCAAATGATTACAAGCCATGGTAGAATGACCGAAATGTTCGGTAATAAAAATGGAGGTGGTCTAGCTGAATTGCAACCACCGAATGGTCAATATATTTTGGGTGTGATAGGTAGAGTCGGTCAATGGGTTGATGCCTTTGGGATTGTCTATGGATCTTTGGAATAATATAGTCTAGTGTTGTTGGTTTTTCCTGTTTCTTTCCGCTTCTCTTATTATTTTTATTTTTTCATGTATTCGTCCTATTTACTTTATTCGTTAATTTATTCATACCAATATATCTCTATATATACAATCGTCAATCGATTGTTTTCCTTACATGCGTACATTGTTTTCCATTAGCAGTTTTTTTTTAAGGAAAAAAAGAAACCAGCTTATAGAAATATAAACAATAATCGTTATGTTTAGGAGTAGCGTAAAGCAAAATATTTCGAAGGGAAGGGAAAAAAAATTTTTGGTGTTTTCATTTTATTAATCTATTTAGATAACTCGTTAAGTTTGGCTGTTCTTTTTTTTTGCATGTGCCTTACCTTACTTTTTCTTTGCCGCCCTCGATATTTAAACGTGGCTTTGGCTGCGAGTCATTGTTTTTGCCCTAATATCATTGTCGTCATTATCATCATTCTCCGTAGAGTAGTTTTGGCCATGTAATTGGAAGCTTTTATTTTTTAACATGGATAATTTCTCGTCCACTTTGTCTATTTCAAACATTTGTCTTGCTGTGGGTTGTGTTTTCTTCAAATTGACTGTGTTAGAAATTGCGTTACTATTGTTAGCCAATAGTGGATTCACATTATTTTGATTTGGAACAATCCTTGGACGATGGATTGAAATGGAGGTACCGCCACCGTCTAAGATGTTAGTAGAAGCATTAGTAGTCATTAATGGTGCAGACAATGGTATTTTAGAAGTACTATTATTATTGCTGTTGCTGTTGCTGTTGCTCCCTATGATTGTGGTATTATTACTACCGGTTTGAGCACTAACAGTATTTTTGGGTCCCTCTGACAAATCACACTGGGAAGATGACGCAGAAGTTACATTGGATTTTTTCCTCGATAGAAAGTCACTTGCAAAGCTGCTTCTTGCGCTGGGTGGAGCTGTTGGTATAATAGAATATCTTCTTTCATTATAAACAAGACCAACTTCTTTCACTCTTGTAGTATTCAAGTCCGTTTGAGGCACCTTAGAGAAGGAGTCTGATGTTTCATCATATTCCCATAATGACCAAGTGATTCCATAAGGCTTTGGTTCCAAACAGTAAACACAATGTAATGGGACATCCAAATTAGCAATGATGTCCATACTTAAATTCATGAAATACCCCAATAGAGCTCTTGCTACCACACGATGTGTTATAATAAGAACATTATCCTCAATTCTCTCTAGTTCAGTAATCACAGGTCTGAGTCTGTTGATAACATCCATGTACGATTCACCGCCAATACCGGGGTATCTATATCTTAATTTGTCCTTTTGCCGCTTCTCAAATTCTTCCGAGAAATTGTTTTGGATCTCCGGATACGTCATACCATCATAATCACCTGCGCTTAATTCGTCTAACATTTTCATTTGTTTAATCGGATAATCATCTTCGTTGAAATATTGAGCAGTCTCGATGGTCCTTGCACGCATACTGGTCCAAACGAAAAAGTCATTATAAAGATTCTTGCCTGGATTTTCAATATTCTTCTTCTGCAGTATAAGGTTTTGATAAAATATTTCTCTTTGCCTGGCAATAAATTTGGGTAAGCTTTTGGCAAATCTCAAACCTCGAGGTGTCAAATGAGAATTTCCACCAATACGACCACTAACATTATCTTCACTTTCACCACTTCTTGTTATCCAAATTTGCCTATCAGCTAAATTGAAATTCAACAAGTAATAAACTGTCTGTGAAGCCAAAAACCCTTGGATATTATATGCAATGACTTTTTTCCCCACATCTATCATTTTAATGTATTGCAAGTTTTCGTCATCTTCAATAGGTTCATAGGCTTTCAAGTAATTTGCTAAACGGCTTTTAAAATCTCTCAGAGAGCTTTCAGGATCTTTTCCCTTATAGTCTGGGCCAAAGAGCTTTAGTCTGATATTTTTCTGTACTAACGCATGATCAGAGCAGACAGATTCTAAAAACAAAACCTTTAAATGAGGGCTTCTTTTTCTGATCTTGGCCAGTACATTTTTCCTCCTTTCTCTGGAAGTGTTTGTCGCATCAAATATTCCCACAGATCCTGCGCCTTCCAACAAATAGTCTAGTAATTCGTCGAGGGTATCCATAGCCCATTTGTCTCTTAGCCTGGTAGACTCTGAATTATTTGGGTCAAAAAATTTTGAATCTTGATCTTTCAAACCATGATCCCTAGCAAACCTTCTTCTAGTGTTACCGACATTAAACACTTTACAATAGTATAAAGAATAATTTAAAAACCTTGATAACTTATTTGTGATAAATGACTTCCCTGTAGCGGGCAACCCGACCATAACAATGACTAATTTGGATCCGCTGTCTTCCTTGGATATGAGGCCATCTGGGGAGGTTTTGGATTTTGTCAATCCAGGAACGTCGATCGTCGTGGGTCTTCTTTTATGATGTCTGGAGGGCGATTTGATATCCTTTAAATCAATGCGAGTGATTTCATTTGCTTCATTAGATGGAGGAATGTAATCGGCAACGTCGGCCATGGGAATATTAACATTTTTCAACTTGGTTTCGTCGTTAATATGTAGTCGATGGAGCGACTTCAAATTTGTAGCGCTATTTTCAGGAGAGTCTGAAGGGGTATTTTCTTCAGTGATTCGAGGAGAGGTCCAATTGCTCGATATAGGAGTATCGCTCAGAGGCCTTTTCTGGAAGAGTGGTAAGTGCTTAGAAAGCTCATCGTGTGGACCTTTTTCAACGTCAATTTTATCATCAGAACCCCGGGGTAAAAGTTCATAATTGGAGTCCTGGCTTGACCCCACATGGTGTGGCGATTGTGTAGGGGCAAGATCGTTATCAGAGCCAGGCGGGACAGGAGATGTTTCTGAGAAATCAACTGTCTTGAACATTAGGTTTTGTTCCTTCTTCTTTGCTATTTTAAAGTAAACTTTCTTTCTACTTTTGATATTCTTTGATATTTAACTTCTTGCACAAAAGCACGCACGTAGACAACAATAAAAAAGAAAGCAATTCTTTTGTTTACCAGTAACGGAATTCTTCAATATGCTCTACTATGTATGTATAAAATGTATATGTATTAATAGTTTAAAATAATACACGCCAACAATCCTACTAACAAATGATTTATGCACTCCACTATAAAATCATTAACTATTGTCAGCTAAAAGGCGCGATTAAAAATAAAAACAAAAATAGGAATCTCTCCTCAAAAAAAAATCATAATGTCCCCTAATTTTCGTATAACATGATCAAAAGGCTTGGCACGTGAAATTCACGTGTGTAGCTCATATCGGGCGGGTAGCTAAGTACGTTTGTAGTGATAATTATATCTCTTAAACCTCAATGCGGGTAATTAATCGTATTAGATGACAGGATCCTTAATGCGAAAAAGGGTAACGGAAATTCCCAAAGAGGAAATATCAAAACGTTTGAAAAACTACTATGATAATGGCAATATACTATTGATCTGATGAAGGCTGGATAACTTTCACAAAACATGAATATTTTTGATGTGCTTGTAAAGCAGGCTTGGTTCTCATCAACACTATTTACCTTACATTTTCACAGCGCATAAAAATTTCAAGTCTAAATGTCCTTCCTACAAAATTTGTACGTTATTGTCTTTGTTTTCATCTCATTCCTATTGTTTACTTTTTACTAACAGAAGAACGTGTCCGTTGCTCTCAAAAACAGTCATATAAGTCCCGGTCAAACTATAAGATCTACCAGAGGTTTCAAGTGGAATACGGCCAATGCTGCTAATAATGCAGGCTCTCTATCACCCTCCAAGCTAAATCCGGATAATAATGATACCAATAACAATAATAATATTAATAATATTAGTGATAGGCCAGCTTTCTTCAATACTCCAGCAAACGAATACAATGAAAGTGACCACGGAAGGATGTCTCCCCTACTCACTACACCAAAAAGGCATGCCCCCCCACCTGAACAATTACAGAATGTAACGGATTTCAATTACACTCCATCGCATCAAAAACCATTCTTACAACCACAAGCAGGCACTACAGTAACGACACACCAAGATATCAAGCAGATTGTGGAAATGACGCTGGGATCTGAAGGGGTACTCAACCAAGCTGTGAAATTGCCGCGTGGTGAAGATGAAAATGAATGGCTAGCCGTTCATTGCGTAGATTTCTATAATCAAATTAATATGTTGTATGGGTCCATCACAGAGTTCTGTTCTCCACAAACTTGCCCCAGGATGATAGCGACGAACGAGTATGAATACCTTTGGGCTTTCCAGAAGGGCCAGCCTCCTGTTTCAGTGAGTGCACCCAAGTACGTCGAATGTTTAATGAGGTGGTGTCAAGACCAGTTTGACGATGAATCTCTCTTCCCCTCGAAAGTAAACGGCAATTTCCCCGAGGGATTCATTCAACGTGTTATTCAACCTATCCTGAGGCGACTGTTCAGGGTTTATGCTCACATTTACTGTCACCATTTCAATGAGATTTTAGAATTGAATCTACAAACGGTGTTGAATACGAGTTTTAGACACTTTTGCCTTTTCGCTCAAGAATTCCATCTATTAAGACCGGCTGATTTCGGCCCATTGTTAGAATTAGTGACAGAGTTAAGGGATAGGTAGTGTTGTATATTTGTATGTACGTGCTTATATGTTTATTTTCCAGATATGGGACACATATTAAATTCGGAGAAGTATTAATATGGGACACATATTAAATTCGGAGAAGTATTAATATGGGACACATATTAAATTCGGAGAAGTATTAATTACATTGTGGGAAAAAGAAAAACTGTTTAATATACTATATTTTTATTTATGATTTGAAATCGCTTATTGGGGTTTGAATATAAATATTGGGAACTTGATCCTGTAATTCAGAATCATTGGTGTTAGGTAAAGACGACATGGATGTGTTTGTGTTCGTTTGATTGTCCAATTTGGGTGTGATTGTGGACTCCACGTAATTACTATTTATATCATCGTTTTCGTCATTTGCCATCGTTGTGTTATTAGTATTATTTTGTTGGTACTTGACGTTACTGAAGTTATTATCATTTGCTTTAGGTTTCCCATCTGAACTTAAGTTTAACTTCTGAGTAATAAACTTATATTTGTCTTGCAGAGTTGAAGTAGATGTTAAGATCTTCAGATTATCAAACCAGGACATCATAGTTTCATAAGAGTCGGCTTTGAAAACCCAATTATGACCACGACGGATTATACCATTTTGCTTGGCATGTAACACAAATTTAGCATCCGAACCAGCCGAATTTGGTGATGATGTAGTGTTTTTCCTGGAATGTTCTGTCACGGTACATTCACTTAATGCTAACGACATCACTGGAACTAAATCCTTTTTCCTATCCGCCGTCTTGAATTCATGTAAGAAATTTGGTGTTAGAACGTAATAACCCTTTGAATAAGACTTTAAAAATTTTGATCTTCTTTCCAAAAACCCAGATTTGATTTCATAAGTTAATGGATCAAATTGATATTTGTAAACAATTTCTTTGAATGTTCTCATTGGCAAGTTAGGTAATAGAAAGTTAGGGTCTCTTGAAATGAAATTATCCCATTCAAATTGCGGATCAATATTGAAAAATCCAGAGTCCAATTTGGATATTAATATATCAAAAACTAACTGCGCTTCTTGTCCCAATAATCTTGCATATATTGTTAAAGAGTTTTGAATTTCCATAACTACGATTTTCTCTAATTCGGCACCTGAAGTTTCTAAATTATCGAAAGCTTCATGCAGAAAATTCTCTTCTTGGAGTTGTCTTTTAATTTGTTTATCCAGGGCTAACTTGGTTAAAAAGGGATCCTGTTTAGGTACCGAATAGCGTGCTTCCTTTAACGATTCTTGAAATTGTTTCATTGCCTGTTTGGTTTGTTGCAATTCTTTAGAACAGGAATTTTTGAAATCCGACTGCAGCGATTTTATTTCCTTTATCTTTACCAATAAGTCTCTTCTCAAATCCTCTAAACGGGGGATAACATCATTGGTCAACTCTCTCGATGCCTTAGACGCACTGGATGCCAAGGATTCGTGATATTGGTTCAGAATTGTTGGTAGGTCCTGAACCGAGCCATTGCCCAAAGGTAGAAAAAACTTTTGCACCGATTTATCCTCCTGTGAGCTTGGTTGATATTGATTTTCGATGGAAAAGAATGGAAATTGTACGGCATGTGATAGTCTCAATTGTTGTCTGACGATTTCATCTTGAATAGAAGCAATTTCTGTCAAGTAAACTATCACTGACTTAATAACATTTCTCCAAGCAGAGAATCTTGCCGCAAGAATATCAGTTGGTTGAGCCGCAGTAGGCACTAATATGACCAATGGCGATCTGGGATCCTGTTGTTGTTGTTGCTGCTGGTTAAGTCTTTGACGTTGCAGAGAAGATCTAGCTCTTGATAGCAATGAAGTATTTGTTAAGGAGTTTCTACCTTGTAATGGCTTAACGTTATTATTGTTCGCCTCTGTAGCGGCAATGGTAACATTGGTACTTGAGTCGATGTTGGGAGCACCATTGGTTATTGTACCTTGTAACCCTCCAGAATTCATTGTTAAAGTTCTATTATTTTGGAACGTAGAGTTGCTAGCAGAATGAATTGGCTGGCCATTCAAAAAGTTCTGCTGGTTTATGTCAGCAGACGTCAAGCTGCCATTACGAAAGCTCGCACTCTGTGCCTGCTGCTGCTGTTGTTGTTGTTGTTGTTGTTGTTGTTGTTGTAAAACGTTGGCGTGGTCTGCCGAAGTCATACTCCTCGTATGTTGTTGCAAATTGTGCAGGTGTTGAAGATTCAGCTGTTGTTGTGACAGCAGGTCAGAGACCGCAGATGTCATTGTATTGTTTTTCGACATTTTTTGGTTTTTTTTATAATGTTATATTCCTTTCTTGCAATAAGCTTTTTTCGGAAAAAGCTATAAATGGGATAAGCAAAAGTAGTATGGGAACACTCTTGTAGGCTGTACCGATTCAAGTGCTCAACAACCGTCCTTGTCGCCTTTGTATCTCTCAATCTATAACTCTCTCTCCTTTGGTCTCTAGGGCTTAAAAGTCTTCTCCCTTCTTCGATGGAGTACGTAATGCTTGAGGGGAAAGCCGCGGTAAAAGAAGGGTAATGCCATTTTCGACCGTTATAAAGAAAGTCGCTTATATAATCCATATTTACCATAGTTATCTATGTTCAATATTTGAGAAGAGTTCATTGCTGGGGCTGCTGTTGTTGCTGATATTCAGACTCGGCAAGGATTTCCATTTCCCTGAGGCTCAGTGTCTCCCACTCTGGTTCGCCGGTTTGTTCGTTGAACGAAGCAATGCACTCGAATTCGATATCCTGCCTGTTAACCGAGTCTTGTTCTTTCCTCATCTCCAGGGCGAGACTTCTTATGACGTTCTCACTACCCTGAGAGATGAACCACGAGGTCAAATCACCCAGAAGCACTTTTTCGTAGACGTAATACACGTCGTGGAAACGGAATGTCTCATGAATGTCCAACAATGCACGTATGACCAGTCTCTTACCACCACGTAAAATATAGTACACAAACGTCCACGCCTTCATTGCCAAGTCGTAATTTCTATGTAGCGGGTAGCTCAGAGCTCTCCTGATACCTGTTATGACAGCAAGCTTGATGATAGAAACATCTTTGCTTTCATCGGATATTTCCTTCAATCCATTCTGCAGTTCACTTGTCTGCTTCAGCTGTTGATCTAGAAACGATATTTGCGGGCATAATTTCCCCATAGTCCAAGCACTTTCAGTGGTATGCGTGCCTTCATTTTCAATTAGTTCAAACATGTAACTGAAAAGAATATTGAGTATGGTAATGTAAAGTGGTTTGACATCTTCGACGAGGTAAGTCTTCTTGGGTAAGTTGTCCTGCATCTGCTTTTGTTCCTTGTCAGTAAACTCTACTGGCATGACAAGATTTGGGTTCGGACTGTCCTTGTACCATTGCAAGTATTGCTTAACAATGGAGGGTGTGTATTTAAGTAATTCTTTGATGCCGTTAATTTCTAAATCTTCCTCATTCCCGTATTTGTTAGTCATGTGTTCAGAAACGTAATACTCAGGGTCAAATTTTAAACTCTCCTTTCTCAACCTTTCAATGACTCTATCGTTGGCTTTAGTATGTTCAGGATCGTCCAACTCATTGATATCGTTCCCGTTACTTATTGATATGGATATGACTGTGTCATACAAATTATCAAACCCATATTTTGTTTTCAGTAGTCCATCGTCCAAAGTGGAATCCATTTTTTGCTCTATCTCCCAATTGAAACCTTCCCCCATTTGACCAATTGTTTTCACATCTTCACTGGGCGTATTATTTGTATCATCGCCACTAATTTCTTGAATAAGTGGCTTGTGGTTTTTCTTTTCATCGGGAGTTTCAGTCAATGCATCAGCGCCCACAAGGTCGCCTTGCCTGGCCAATAACTTTGTTGGTAAATCCAGATCTTCAAAGTATTTATCTTTATTCAGCTTACCTATTTTCACGTTAATACACTCGTCCTTGGAATCGTATTGTGCTGTAGACCTCTCGTCATCAACTAATTCGTGAGGGAATCTCAATCTTAAATAGTATGGCGCTAAATGGAAGACGACCATGTTTTCCTGGGTGACGATTTCTAACCCCTTTGCATTAAACCTGATATTACTTATAAATATCTTGAGGAATATAAACTCTCCATCCTGTGTTATACTGAATCTCGGTGTTATCATTCTTGTTTGAAGAAGCAAAACGATTGTGGGTGTCTTGTTGAAGCAAGTTCCAGGTAATGATATTACTACTGTTAGTACTAATATTATGTAAAAATATTAAATACTTAAAAATTTTCACTTTTGCGATGCGATGCCATGAAAAAAAAAATTCAATTAAATAATAAGCAGTATAAACAAGCAAGGTGGCTACAATAATCAGAACTGTGGGAATAACAAGGATACATCGAGACAATGAGTGACTCTACGGAACCCAAGAAACAACCAAGAAGGAGATTTATTGGCAAAAAATCTGGCAGTGGGAATACCGATAAACTAACCACGGTTGCTGAAAATGGTAATGAAATAGTCCATAAGCAAAAGAGTAGAATCGCCTTGGCTAGGAGTATCAACCATGTACCTGATGATATTTTAAATGACAAAGAACTGAATGAAGCCGCCAAATTATTGCCTTCCAATTACAATTTTGAAATTCACAAAACTGTGTGGAATATTAGAAAACATAATGCCAAGAGAATAGCACTGCAAATGCCCGAGGGGTTGCTGATTTACTCATTAATTATTAGTGATATTTTAGAACAATTTTGTGGTGTAGAGACTCTAGTAATGGGAGATGTTTCCTATGGTGCATGTTGTATCGATGACTTTACTGCCAGGGCATTGGATTGCGATTTTATTGTGCATTATGCTCATTCATGTCTAGTGCCTATTGACATTACAAAGATCAAAGTACTATATGTGTTCGTTACAATAAACATTCAAGAAGATCACATCATTAAAACACTACAAAAAAATTTCCCCAAAGGATCTAGGATTGCCACTTTTGGTACTATTCAATTTAATCCTGCGGTACATAGCGTGAGAGATAAACTACTTAATGATGAAAATCATATGCTTTACATTATTCCACCTCAAATCAAGCCTCTGTCGAGGGGTGAAGTGTTGGGTTGTACCTCTGAAAGATTAGATAAGGAACAATACGATGCTATGGTTTTCATTGGTGACGGTAGATTCCATTTAGAGTCTGCGATGATTCATAATCCAGAAATTCCAGCGTTTAAGTATGACCCATACAATAGGAAGTTTACTAGGGAAGGATACGATCAGAAGCAATTGGTAGAAATTAGATCAGATGCTATCAATACGGCCCAGAAGGGGAAAGTATTTGGGCTAATTCTTGGTGCATTAGGTAGACAAGGTAACCTGAACACTGTAAATAATCTAGAGAAAAACTTGGTCGCGGCAGGTAAAACCGTGGTGAAGATTATCCTCAGCGAAGTTTTCCCACAAAAATTGGCCATGTTTGATCAAATCGATGTCTTTGTTCAAGTCGCATGTCCTAGATTATCCATTGATTGGGGGTATGCCTTCAATAAACCACTGTTAACACCATATGAGGCTAGTGTTTTATTGAAAAGGGATATTATGTTTAGCGAAAAGTATTACCCAATGGACTATTATGAAGCTAAAGGGTACGGACGTGGTGAAACCCCGAAGCACGCAATTGAACATTCTAAATAGTCTCATTTTCTCTTTCTATTCATTTAATATCGTTCCTGTTACATATATATAGATAGGCATTATCATATTCTTTTAGACGTTCTTTGAATACTTTAGTATCAAAATAGTGGCTTGAGCATCTCCCACTTCTTGAAGATGAAAGTAAAAATTTCCTTTAGTTGAAAGGGATTTCTCTGACCTGGTACAGAGGACGTGGTAAATTTTGGTATGAGTATACTATTGTAACCATGGGTGGCTGTAAGTGAGATACTTCGTTTAAGAAGGGAAGTAATTGTGCTCTAAACTAAGTCTTTTTCTTTTTATCGCTGCATAAAAGCAATACACCTAACACAGAGCCAGTTAAAGTAAAGCCAATCAAGAGCAAAAAGATTGGCAAAAAGATAGCAACGTCGCTAGAAATGGGGAACAGCAAACGTATAACTGGGTTAGAGTTCTCAATTTCAAAAATGGGCAGAAGTGACCATATGGTGTAATAAGCGAAAAAAAGACAAATAAGTACGAACCGGTTCATGAAATTGAATGGGACTTTCGCGTGCTTGATTTAACGGTTTTTGGATGGTTTGAATTAATCTTACATCTAGTATATGTGCATTCATAATGGCACATTTCTAAGTGGTAAGCGTATATCACATTCCACGATATGTATTTGGTTGAGAGACAATAAGAAGACAGCCGTAAATGCTAAAAGGCTTCTCAGCTAAGAGTTGTCTTCTTCATTGAGAGTTCTGTAAACACGAAAACTGGTGGCCCCTGTTAGAAGCCCCGATTATGCTTTTAGCTGTTGCATTTCTGCGTACTCCACGCTGCTAAATGTTTGAATAACCCTCACACTCTATAAAGGAAATACCGCGGGAAGGGTTCCGATCATGCTGTCATCGCTTTAAAGAGCTAAGAAGAGGGGAGATTCGTTTTCAGTGCACCTGGTAGGGTTTTAACAACGCTTGGTTCAGTTGTTTTACTTTGTTTGGGCATATAATTTAACTTTTTATCTCACAAATAGAAGCTTCTATGGCCAAGTTGGTAAGGCGCCACACTAGTAATGTGGAGATCGTCGGTTCAAATCCGACTGGAAGCATTTATTTTTTTCATCTTTTTTATATACCCCAAGATATAGACGATGAACCAACTCCCGCATTAAATTGAAGGCGACTGTTAATCTTCATCTTTAGAGCTTTGATTTATATTTTCTTGTTCGAGTACCTAAGAACCGTCTTTTTGAAAAACGTTTTAAACAATATGTAAACTATGTAAAGAAAAAAAGATATTACACATAGGAAATACAAACTAAACCTAAAATGATATGAAGAAAGAAGAAAACTAAAATTAAATAAAAACCTGGGGGGAAAGAATATTACTAGAAACAATCACCGGATGATCTACTGCTTGGAGTTTGTTTTGAATTTGAGATTGTTCAGTGAATTGTTCGCTTTGGGGGAAGAAGTGGTGTCCGTATTAGCGTTTGTATTGTTAGCTGCTTGGTGATTGCGTTGTTTGTATACTTCGTTCGCATATTTGAGGAAATGGTAGTGGTCGTCACTGTACGTTTGAGGAAAGGTGGGGGGTGCCGGCGCCATGGGGGAAGAAGGGATGTTGTATTGCCTTGGAGACTGGTATTGCGAGGGAACCGGGTGGGTGTGGTCATAGGTGTAGTTCTGCTGCCCTTGTGGCGAGGAGAGCTGACCTGACGCGGGCAGAGGGTATTTTTGCTGTGGGATGTAGATGTTTCCCGGGTAGGAGTACCTATGGCCGTGCGTGTTGTAGAAGGACGCCAAGTTTGAAAGAATTTGCACCGTGGGGTCCTTGGGGCCTATGGGGGAAGTGGAGGGAGAGGAGTATGTGGAGGACTTTTGCCTTTTGTTCCTCTTTTCGATGAAGTTTTTGTCGCTGGACGAAAGACCCAGGTTCTCCACAAACGAGTCGAACGAGGGCAAGGCGTCTTCGATGACAAGCTTCTGGGCTTTGGAATGGGACATGGACGTGGACCTTTGTTTTGGCCTGGGCCGGGGCTTCTGCTTGGGTTTTGCCATGGCAGAGGTCGTTGGGGTAGTGATGGTGACGTTCTGATGGGCCAAGTACCAGGCTTCGCAATCTCTTGGGAACTCCGGACCAAAGATGGGCACCAGCAGGTACCTTATGGGGAAGCAAAACCTCAGGCAGAGAAGTCTTGAGATTTCCATGGGAAGCCACGTTCCCTGGATCTTGATGTAGCCGCCTCTTATCCTCTTGGTGAAGTTTGCCGGATTCAAGTTGGGCAGGTCCAGTTGGTCCGGCCCCAGCTCGTCGACCAGGAAGTCCTTGTACGACTGGCAGATGAAGTCTCTCAGTTCGGGCTTGATGTTGTTCCAGTGGAAATCGATGTAGTTGTTTGCCTGGGCAGAGGGCGTGGCAGAAGAAGAGGAACCGGGGTCCAAGAAGGCGGACCCCGTGGACTTCCGTCTCTTGGGCGGCGACGCGGACGTCGACGACAGCAGGAGGTTGGAAGCGTCGTCGGAGGGGAACGAGTTGTGGTTGTAGAAGCAGAAGGACAAGATTTTTTCGAACTCGGCCTTGCAGAGGAACTGCTGCTGGCTGGCGGCCGCGGCGTCCTTCCTGGGCAAGTTGATGAGTCCCTTCATGACGTCCTGGTACAGCCTCCAGATGCCCGTCATGAACACGTAGCCGGAGTCGTGCGACCAGATCACGCAGTTGTTTGGGTTGATGAGCTTGTCGTTGATCAGGTTATGGTCCATCTTGGTCAGCTTGAACTGCTGGTTCTTCGTCAACGAGGAGGGGCCGTTCTCGCGCGAAGCCGCCGATACCGACTTCCTCTCCTGCTTGATGGGCGACACAGACATCGGAGTCTTGTTAGTGCGGGAGCCCAGTATGATCTTGCCCATGAGAACGTTTTTGCCGTTCAAATGCAGCGGTGGGTGAGAGGCGGAGGCGGCGGCAGCGGCGTTGGAGTTGGACAGCTGGGCGAACAGCACCTGCTCGTGATGCGAGCTCTGGATCGTCTGTAGATTGGGGAACTGGTACTCGAAGCAGTTCAGGACGTTCTGCGGTGCCCGCCCGCCGCCCTCGTCTCCATCGTCGGTGGCGTCGCGAGATCGGACGATGAAGTTCGGGTGCGTAAACTGCGCAGCAATGGACGACTTGTAGTTGGCCTTCTTGATGCTGAGCCCGCTGCTGAAGCTGGCGGGGGGCGAGTTTCTGTCGAGCACGCTGACGAGGTACAGGCGCTGGTAGTCGTCCAGGGGGCTGTCGCTCAGACGCACCGTGTCGGTGTCTATGCTGAAGGCAGGATACTTCATGTTGTGGAAAGCGTCTGTGGTTTTGTCGGTGGCAAAAGAGAAACAAGCAGACATACACTACTACACGAACGCAAGTATGTATATACTTATATATATATATATATATATATATATAGAACGCGCACGTACACGCACACGCCTCGCCCTCTCACATGCGCATGCATACATATATATATATATATATGTATGAATGTATGTAAGTGTGTATGTATGGAGCGTTCGCTGCGATGGGGGAAGGGCGGACAATAGCGATGGATAGGATGCGGTAGAATACAGGGAAGGCCAAGTTGTCGATCGGCTAATTCGAGGCCCAGCGCGAGGCAGAAGGGGGGGGGCGTTCTTCGAAGGGAGAAAGAAGCACCGAAAAGCGAAGAAGCCGAATTAGGGGCGGCGGGCCGGCCATAACACCCACGCCCCCTCGCCGTACGGCGTGCTCGTGGGTGCGGAGTCTTCGGATGAGGGGCTGAGGGGCAGCAGGCACCGCGGCAAGGGTCCCTGTCCCCTGTTTTTTCGTTTCTTGTTTTCGTTTTCTTGGCCCTGAATCCCGTTATCCGTTTCGTTGTTACACAAGAAGATGTGCTGGTGATCGACGTGCAGGGCGAAGACCCAAAAGCAGTACAGCACCGCATGGCAAGACCAACAATGAAGTTATATAACAAATTACTCGGCACGCTCGCCGTGGGCATCGGATCTGTCTGGGCGCTCGAAAACACGACGGTCTACGAGTTCGAGTCTGTCAAGGGCTTGTTCGAACAGGATTACCGCAGCGTGTTCTCAGACAACGTCTCGCAGGTGCAGTTGCGGGACAGCGTCGTGATGAATGGGACGGTGGTCTACGAGGCCGGCGCAGGTTGGAACGGCGGGTCGCTGGACGACTGGTTGCAGGAGCAGCGGAACGTCTCCGTAGAGCGGGTCTTCGATAACATCGGCCCCAGCGGGCCACATCCCTCTGTGTTGCCCGGAGTCGTGATTGCATCGCCGTCGCAGACGCACCCGGACTACTTCTACCAGTGGATCAGGGACAGCGCGCTGACCATTAACAGCATTGTCTCGCACTCGCCCGGGCCGGCCACGCACACGCTGCTGCAGTACTTGAACGTCTCGTTCCACCTGCAGCGAACCAACAACACCTTGGGCGCTGGGGTCGGGTACACCAACGACACCGGGTCGCTGGGCGACCCGAAGTGGAACGTCGACAACACCGCATTCACGCAGGACTGGGGCCGCCCTCAGAACGATGGGCCCGCCCTGCGCACCATCGCCGTGTTGAAAATCATTGACTACCTCAACGAGACGGGTGCCGATCTGGAAAGCGAGTATCCGTTCCGGTCTACCAAAGAGGTCTTTGACGACATCGTGCGCTGGGACTTGAGGTTCGTGATGGACCACTGGCAATCGTCGGGCTTTGATCTGTGGGAAGAGGTCACCGGGCTGCATTTCTTTACTCTGCTGGCGCAATTGTCCGCCGTGGACAAGTCGCTGCGCTATTTCAACGACACAGAACAGTCGTCCGCATTTGTCAAGGAACTGCGCCAAACGCGCCAGGCCATCTCGGACTTCGTCTTGGACCCTGCGAATGGGTTTATACACCCTGAGTATCACTACGTGGTTGAGACCCCCACCATCGCCAACACGTTGAGGTCCGGGCTGGACATCGCCACTTTGCTAGCGGCAAACATCGCTCACGACACTCCGGCGGCTTCCGGGTTGCCCTTCAACATTAATGACCGTGCAGTCCTGAACACTTTGCACAACCTGATGTTCCACATGCGTTCTCTTTACCCGATCAATGGCAACGGCACGGGCATCGCCCTGGGCAGGTACCCTGAAGACGAATACGACGGGTACGGATTGGGCGAAGGCAACCCGTGGGTCTTGGCCACTTGTGCCGCTTCCACAACGCTTTACAAACTCATCCAATGGCACATCTCCGAGCACCAAGACGTGGTTGTCCCCATGCACAATGAAAGCTCGAACGCATTTTGGGACCAGCTGGTTTTCTCCAATCTCGCGACCCTGGGGGGCGACGATGGGTACTTGATTGTGGAATACAACTCCCCCGCCTTCAATCAAACCATGCAGAAAATCTTCCAGTTGGCGGATTCGTTCTTGGTGAAACTGAAAACACATGTGGGCGCAGACGGCGGGCTGAGTGAGCAGTTCAACAAGCACACGGGCTTCATGCAGGGCGCCCTGCATCTCACCTGGTCCTACACCTCATTCTGGGACGCCCATCAAATAAGACAAGAAATTCTAAACACCTTTTAGCCATAACAACAACAACAACAACAACAAAACCGAAATTTAGCTTAATTATTTCGCACTAATATTTACAATACATATTTACAAAATCCTCTCACACATGCGCGCTATGCCGGAACGTCCAGCCCAACGATGTTTGCAGTTCTTTTGATCTTCTCGTCCTGCGTCAACTTGTTGCCGGGGTTGTACCTGTCAACCAGTTCTTGGTATTCTCTTTGGTTGTCCAGGAATTTGATAACGTCGAAAGTGTGCTCGAATATCTCGTCCACACTCTGTCCCTGGACAATTTTCTCGTCCCACTTTATATCGTTCTGTAGTATAGAACGCAGCTGTTTAGAATCGGATACGTACAAGTTCAAAGATCTGTCGTTGACAGGATCCAGTTTCTTCCAGCTTTCCAGCTGTTTGTCGGTATCCTCGTGTGACATTTTCGGATTCTGCTTCTTGAAATATTCCAATTTCGTAATCATTGTCTTTCGCAAAGTCCCCCAATTAGCCACCTTGCTGGGCCTTTCATATTTGAGAATCGCCCTTATAAGCCCCTTGTAACCGTGCAGCGCTCTTGCTCTATCCATTTTGCCCGGAGGTTTCTCTTTGCCTTTTGCTATTTCGAATATCGCTGTCTATAACAGTTCTGTCGTTGTAAGATATTAATTTTCTATAAAAGCGGAGACAGAAGGGGGTAGTAGGTGAAACTTCAACATCTACGTACAGCAAGGAAAGGATCGAAGCCGCAAGGTATTGAAAACACTATGGCAGAGAAGTCGATATTTAATGAGCCTGACGTGGATTTCCATCTGAAACTGAACCAGCAACTATTCCATATTCCTTACGAACTACTATCAAAATGCGTTAAGCATACCCAAGCAACTATAAATAAAGAAACCAAATTTTTGCACGAGCATATCAGTACGCTGAACGAGATCTTTGAACATAACGATGTCGAGCATGATAGATTAGCACTGGCAAAGATAAACGAACTGATCAGAAAAATCGACCATATGGAAAAGTTCTTGAATATGCAAACTAAATCATATTGTGAGATTTTAAATAGAATAAAGAAAAGACTAGAATTTTTCCATGAATTGAAAGATATCAAATCCCAAAACACTGACAGTTCCCTAAATGAAAATCACCCTGATACGAGAAATAAACTGATTCAGTGGTATCAAAGTTACACAAACATTTTGATTGGCGATTACTTAACCCGGAATAACCCGATCAAATATAATCCAGAGACAAATGAACACTGGAATTCAGGGGTAGTGTTCTTGAAACAAACCCAGTTGGAGAACCTCATCGACTATGATGTTCTCTTGGAGGCTAATAAGATTTCCACATCATTATTAAATGACCACGATCTTTTACTCCTGATTTCTTGGATAAATGAAAATAAAAAGACTCTGACCAAAACATCTTCCATGCTAGAATTTCAAGCAAGACTACAAGAATATATTGAACTGTTGAAAGCTGGTAACTATATCGATGCTATCATTTGTTTCCAAAAATACCTTCTACCATTCATAGAGAGTAATTTCACAGATTTGAAATTAGCGTCGGGACTTCTGATATTTATCAAGTATTGCAACAAGCAAAAACCGAACCCGTCTTCTAGATCTGGATTCGATACTGAAGAGATTAAATCGCAAAACCTGCCAATGAACAAAGATCAAATATTCCAACATTTCTTCCATAAATGTCTACCGAGGGATACTTCCAACACAGAGACGAACACAACCGATTACGATAAGAGCACGTTGATAAATTCACATAATGGTGACTTTGAAAGGTACTTGAATCTGTTAGATGATGAACGATGGTCAGTATTGAATAATCTATTCTTGAAAGATTTCTATTCGATGTATGGAATATCACAAAATGACCCATTGTTGATATATTTGTCACTAGGTACATCATCCCTAAAGACAAGGGATTGCTTAAATCCTTCAGACGATGAAGAGGGAAATGGAAAAACAGAAATCATGGTAACACCAGAAAATGATGCTGAACATTTACAAATATTTACTTTGCATTCATTAAAGAGGAAAAACTGTCCTGTTTGTAGTGAAACTTTCAAACCAATAACGCAATCTCTACCATTTGCTCATCATATTCAGTCACAGTTATTTGAAAATCCAATACTGTTACCGAATGGTAATGTTTACGACAGCAAAAAATTGAAAAAACTGGCAAAAACGCTGAAAAAACAAAACTTGATATCCCTAAGCCCAGGCCAAATCATGGATCCAGTTGACATGAAGGTTTTCTGCGAGTCAGATTCTATTAAAATGTACCCCACATAAATTGGTTTTGAACCACAAATGCACTTTTTATTTCAAACCGTTTGACGTGGTTTTGTAGTGGCTTGAAAAATACTTGCGTTACATATGTACTTATGAGATTTTCAACAATGCAAAACAAAGAAGAAAAGGAATTAACACATTTATACACCTATACGAGTATTCTCTCTTTATAACCCTCAATCAGAATCAGAATCGGAACCGTCATCACTTTTACGGTTACGTTTTGAACTGTTTGAGATATATTTACTAAATATATAAAATCTAGCATCACGTTCCTTCGCAGGCTTTGTGGTATCTTGTTCACTGTTTGTTCTTCTATGATGATACCCTGGAAAGTTTTGCCATTGGAGTTTGCTTGATCTACTCAAAGTTAGCCCATTTTTCCTGGCTAATAGCTTGATTTGCCATGAATCGTAAGGTTCCCCATCAAAAACAGACAAAATGATGTTTCCATAACCTTCATTGGTTAGTTTTTTAGACTGGGGGGTATTCTCATTAAGATCATAACCCTGTGTATAACGAAAAGCATCATCTTGAACTTTTGTGTTTATGAGATTGAATAGCTGCAAAGAGTTTTTGAAAAATGCAAAAACTAAGTCTTGGTGCTCTCTTATATTTCTATCTTGATCTTTGATACCCTTACCATTATGGGGGAAGTTAAAAAGAATATTTTGTAAAGGCTTGTTGCCCCATTTATGATCACTGAGTCTGTTGATTGTCCTAAACCAAGTATTATTTCTGGAGATTTTAAAGCTTTTGACTAATTTGGTAACATCAATTTGGAAGAACATTGGAATATTCAAATCTTTTAAAAATTGATAATTTTCCTCGAAAGTGTGTGGGTATTTCAGTTTCAGCTCATTCACAGAATTGTCGTAGCTTGTTATAATCAAATTTCCACTTTCGATATAGCCTTGTTCCACAATAGACTTTGCAAATGAAAAATCTCCCTCACCACATAGCATTAAAGTTTCATTTTTTTCAAAAGGTATAACCTTTTCCTGGCTGAGTTTTTGTAACTCTTGGTTTTTTTTGACTTTTTTGTTATTAGTATTAGGGCTTTTCTTCCTCAGTTCATGCTTTTGCTTGCTTTCTATATTTTTCACCATTTTAATCTTAGCTTGATGTCTTAATAATGCACCTTTCAGGCCTTTACTGCCGATCTTTCCTTTGAGTTTCCTAGACATTGATATTTTATAGTGTTCGCCAGTCTTATTGGTACTATTACAAAGTTACTGTAAATTATATTGAGAATATGGCAAGTTTTTTAAATATTGAATGGAAATCTTCGAAGTTTTTCAGCTCATCGCATCACTATTTTTTTTAGTCTTTTTTTCCCATATATTTTTTTCATTTTTTCTATAGCAGAATTTGCAAAGGAGGACACACAGTAAAGTAAAAATATCAAAAAAAAGAGGATAATACTGAAGCACGTAAATGCGTTAGCGAAAGTGTCTTGCTTAATTGAATACTCTTCAGTATCACAGGAAAATATGGGAAGATAAAAAATAAATGGTCTCTAGCGGGATCGAACCGCTGATCCCCGCGTTATTAGCACGGTGCCTTAACCAACTGGGCCAAGAGACCACTAATTTCTTGGAAATTGATGAACAATTTAACCTACACAACTAAAAATAATCCAAAAAGTATAATCATATTTTTAACGTCTATATTAAGAGAGTACGATACTTATGATTATTACGAGAATGTAGCTCAATTCCTGCTGCTGACCAACACTCTGTCAGTGAACTACAAACATAACAAAGTAGGCATATATAGAGCGCAGGGAGTGAAAAAAAAGAATTTACAAAAAGTATATTAAGCAAACGTTAGAAAAGAGGCTCTGAAGAGTCTGGCTGTAGGCTTCTATTAAACGTCAATTGGTCCCGCTTAAAACGACAGCATTTTAATTGTGGGCTGGTTCAATTGCCCTTCCTCAACTGTTATATTTTTCCTCGCATTTGTTTTTCGTTGAGGTGTTGATCTAAATTCCTTATAACCTCCTATCTTTAGTTTTAGCAACACAAAAGCAATGAATACCCCACATATCAGTTTGTATGAACCTGGGACAATACTGACCGTTGGTTCACACCACGCTAAGATTATCAAGTACCTCACGAGTGGTGGGTTTGCGCAGGTTTATTCTGCTGAAATTTCGCCTCCAGATCCGTATAGCAGTGCTAATATAGCCTGCTTAAAAAGAGTTATTGTTCCCGATAAACAGGGTTTGAATACCCTGAGAGCTGAAGTGGACGCTATGAAGCTCCTGAAAAATAATAAGCATGTGGTTTCTTACATAGACTCACATGCTGCGAAGTCCGTAAATGGTGTAGCATATGAAGTATTTGTATTAATGGAATATTGCGAACGCGGTGGTCTTATAGATTTTATGAACACCAGATTAAAGAATAGATTACAAGAGTCTGAAATATTGGAAATCATGGGCCAGACCGTTCAGGGAATCGCTGCCATGCATGCTCTACAACCTCCTTTAATTCATCGGGATATCAAGATTGAAAATGTACTTATTTCACACCAAGGCCTATATAAAGTTTGTGATTTTGGTTCCGTTTCTGGTGTGATAAGGCCGCCCAAAAATCCACAGGAGTTTAACTATGTTCAGCATGATATCTTAACAAATACTACAGCTCAATACAGATCGCCCGAAATGATCGATTTATACAGAGGTTTACCCATTGATGAAAAGTCTGATATTTGGGCCCTAGGTGTCTTTCTTTATAAAATATGCTACTATACTACGCCATTTGAAAAAAGTGGTGAAGCCGCTATACTACATGCTAGATACCAATATCCATCCTTTCCCCAATATAGTGACAGGTTGAAAAATTTGATACGTCTAATGTTAATGGAAGCTCCATCTCAGAGGCCAAACATTTGTCAGGTTTTAGAGGAAGTTTCCAGACTACAGAATAGGTCTTGCCCGATTAGAAATTTCTATCTGTTAAGAGCTATGAATCAAAATGCACAATTGGTGTCTGAATCAACTTCGATGGCATATACGCCAGCACAGCAACTTGTTTCTCCACAAAGTTTTCAAAATATTAAGGCAATGCCTAATATTGTCCCTCTAAGTAATATCAAGACTACCCCCAATTTAGACTCGGCATCAAACTTCGTTAATAACAATGACAAAATGGAGGCTATATTACAACTTCGCAATCAAAAACTCGAAACCGGTCCAAATTTTTCAATTCCGTTAACAAAAACCAAATCTGTTCCGCTCTCTGATGATTTCACATCACTATACTACAAAGAATTGCATCCTTTTCAAAAGCCACAAACTTTCAAATCAGTAGAGAGCTTCCAATCCCCACAAAAAAAATCGACTCCAGCATCTCCATCTCCGGTTAATAGCAACAATTATGATAGAGTTTCTACAATATACCGTCCAAATAACTATGTCGACTCAGAGACGCAAACTTTAGATAGTATAGTTACTCTCAACTTAAAACCATCCCCTACTATTCCCAATAAAACAACAAGTTTCTCGAAAGAGTCTACTGTCCCAGAAAATGTAACTGGAGGAAACATTGTACGTTCGCTAAGTTCTAAACTTAAAAGAGTTATTACAGGAGAATCCCGCAGCAGTTCTCCAATCAAATCGAGACAGAATACTGGTGATAGTATTAGATCTGCATTTGGTATGCTTCGTCATGGCTTTACTGGGAATTCAATAAATAATAGTAGATCAACCTCCTTCGACAATAATAACTCCAACAGTGTGAATAGGCGACTAACTTCGTCTTCGTCAAATCCACCATCTTCCAATTTCAATTCAGACGCTAAAAGACAAGAGGAGTTGGATAAAAAACGAAAATTGGAACATCGTCGCAGCATGCCGCCTTCAATATTATCAGATTTCGATCAACACGAAAGAAATAACTCAAGAACCGAATCGAGAGATTATTACAGATCCCATTCCCCAGTGAAAAAAACTCAAACGACGCCTACCACAACAACGAGACCCACTCCCAAACCAAGTAATAGCGATATTGACGTAAACCAAGAAAAGAAGGAATCAATTCAAAGAAGAGTTCATAACTTACTAAATAATTCTGAAGATTCCTTGAGTTATAAATCTGCATCAGGGTATGGTAATTATACAGATACCGAGGCAGAAACGTCGAATCGACAGTCGAGCGTAAGAATAACGCCAATCACTGAGGAAAGATTCAATAACTATCATAGTAGTAATGCAATGAACCACCATACTAGTAGCAAAGATAGGCCTAAAGCAAGACCACCACGCCCGCCACCAAAACCGTTGCATTTAAGAACAAAAATTCAAAATACAAGATGTTCCAGTAATTTACAATTAAGGAAACCCCCAATGGAAAGAATTTCTAGTGAAGCCACCGAAACGATTGTTGATGTTAATGTGGATGACTTAGAAGCTGATTTCAGAAAGAGGTTTCCCAGCAAAGTGTAAAGGGTGGCCTCGCGTATAATAGACTATGTAATATTAATTTAATATACAGGTATAATATTTTCTGTTCCCTTCACTAAAGTACATTGTTTTTGAGATATTAGTTACTGGCCTTCTTTACTAGTATTTAAAGACTTGAAATGTACCGTTCCATTCGTTTATTTGATTATTCATTCATTTATTTATTTATTTATTTATTAATGTTTTGATTGACTCACAATCTCGACAAAACGTCATCGACCACTTGTTGGGTAGAAGCCTTACCACCTAAATCAGGAGTCGTGATGGCGCCTTCTCTCAAGTTAGCGTCGACGGCTTTATAAATGTCTTGGGCAGCATCATTATGGCCTAAGAATTCCAACATCAAGGCAGTTGACCTTATAGTAGCAATTGGGTTAGCGATACCCTTACCAGCAATATCTGGCGCAGAACCATGGCATGGTTCACCAATGACGATATCTGGGCCGACGTTGGCACTTGGAACAACACCCAAAGAACCCACTAATGCAGCAGCACCATCTGATAATATATCACCGTATAGATTAGGTGCGACTATCACATCAAAACATTGTGGTTCTCTGAACAATCTGTAGACCATGGAATCCACAATTTGTTCGTTGTAATTGATTTGGCCATATTTGTCCTTGTTAGATTCGTAGACATCCTTACAGATCTCTCTAAATAGACCATCACTTTGAGACAAGACGTTTGATTTGTGTGTCACCGTTAAAGTGGCTTCACCCCTTGTCTGTAGTCTTTGCAAGGCAATGTCCAATGCAATTGTTGCAATTCTTCTTGTTGCAACTTCGGATATTCTTTTGATAGCGTCAGCAACTCTTGTCCCTGTGGCTTTATCAATGTATGTCTTTTCGATCTTGATATACAAATCCTCGGTGTTTTCTCTCACGATAATCATATCAATTGGTTTGTCCTTAGTTCCTTCCACAGACTTAACAGGACGGACATTAGCATATAGTCCCATTTCCCTCCTCAGAGCGACAATGGGTGAGGAGTAACCTTCCACTTTGGTAGTAGGAGACTGCACTGCACCGAAAAGAGCACCCTGACATTGATCTTTCAATACTTTAATAGTCTCGTCAGGCAACGCCTTACCGGTCTCTTGGAAAGTTTGGAAACCAGCATAAAGATCAATAAAATTGAAACTCAAGCCGTGCTTGGAGTTCAGGTTTTCCAAAATCTGTTTACCGGCAGGAATGACTTCTTTACCTATCCCATCACCGGGGATAAGACCAATGGTAAGCGATTTACGGGCAGCATTGCTTGCCAACCCACGGCAAGCAGATATTCTAGTAGCGACGGATCTAAACATTATTTTCAGTTCGCTGTATTTGAATTGTATGGTTACCACCTAAGACCAAAAGGAACAGCAAACACAATAGACCTGAAACCCACTCTAGAACAAGCTGAGCTGTCCTTATATAAGTCCTGCCCCAGGTCAGGTCAGTTTGCTGTCTTTACCCAATTTGAGTCATCTCAAGGAACTTTTCCCGTGGGAAAAAGTGAAAAAAAAAAAGTGAACTTCCACAGTTTGGTGGAAAAATCGAGGTGGAATTTAGAGAAAAGCGGTCTATTTAGCACTACATGTGTGTTGTTTGTTTTTAATATATACAGGTTGGTTTGGTGATGTTGAGGGAAAGAGAGGATGCTAGGCTAGAAGTGGAGGTTCTCTGTGGTGACGGGTTCTTCGTCTTGCGCCGTATCCAATGTAGAATCATCCTTCCACGACCCAGCAGGATTGCTCGACCTTGCTGCCATTAGTTCTGTTTCTTCAATGACCTTCTTTTCCCACACGTCTAGAACCTCTTGTTCCTTCTGTATACCATGTTCGATGGATGAAACTCCGAAAATGGATCCGAACATCTCTGCCTCTTCAAACGCTACTTGCTGTTGTGTTTCTTCTTGCATCCTCAACGCATAGAATTCGTATCTTGCATGGTCGTATGCCTCGACCATGTCCTTATACTGTTGTGTTTTGAGTAAGTGCATGGTCCGCTGAATGACACTTTCCCCATCTAGTGCTTTACCCAGTTGGAGCATGTGGCTCCAATCGTAATTTTCATCACCGACTTCATTTTCCACTAAAATCTTGGGTCTTGACAACTCCCAAGGGTGTTGCTTGTAAAAGAGGACTCTGAGTCTGTCCTCCACGTAGGTCAGCTTGGGAGGCTTGTACAGTTTTTTCACGCCCACCCTCCTGTCGTTCAGGTTGGGTCTTGTCTTGTAAAGTCCATTGGCGTTAGCTTGCTGCCTTTCTGTCACGTCAATAAGCTTCCCTATGATGCGCCCGTTGGAGGGGTTCTTAAATCGAGGTTCACGGGTAAACTTAGTAGATGGTGGGATGGATGCCACGACATTGTACCATGCAGGAGTTTCTTTCAGCAACCCTGATTTCAGGTAAGCAGATGTCCGTTGAAGAACATTTACGGCGTTTGTCTGTATCTTCATTCTGTTTGGATATCAAGGCCTCCTGCTTTTTGAATGATGTCAACTGTCCTTCGGTTTTCTTCAGCCCTTAGGAGTACAGCTTTCTCTTCGTGTACAATCTATAGTGTTTTGTTAATTAATTGCTTCCAATCTGTTCTTTTCTGCAATTGCCGAAGTGTCAAAGAAATTTTAATTCCCTTCACAAAGGAAGTTGCGTAAAGGAAACCCCGGCTATAAATACTACACAAAGGCTGTATATTATTGTGGTGGGTGGTGCCTATTGATCTTTATACCTTCATATTGTACCGAAATTTAGTTCCAAGAAAGAAACTCAAAAAATATGGTAAATAAATCAAAATTCAATGGCGGTAATGGAAACGCACCATCGTCACGAAATAACAAGAAAAAATACAATAACTACCGTAAGAAGAGTGCAGCATCATCTGTACGGTGTGAAAATTTTGGCATCGCAAGAACGGATGATGATGGGAAGCAGGTTTCTAGGATATTCGATAAAATGAATCATCTGAAAAAATTTAGTGCTGAAGAGGACGACGATAAAAATCTCTTTGTTCAATGGTCAGATGACATAACAGACACTTTATCCGGATTATGGTGGACTGGAATTTTTTTGAAACTTCTAATAAGCTCTGCATTGACCGGACGTGCGAAGAAATGGTTTGATTCAACTACCGAGGGCATCGATGACCATTCAATAAGGACTTATACTTTGGAAAATTTTCTTGCCTTATTGTCAGGGGAATTTGATGGCGTAAGAGTTTTAAGAAGAGAAGGGTTTGCTGAACTATTGAAACTGTCGATTAACTCTGAGACGTCATTGGAAAAATTCGCTAAAATATCTGAACTTCTGACTCCTTATTATCTATCGTCCAGTGCTGCATTAGATTTATTTCTTACCAAGTTGGAGCCTTGCCTGCAAAAGCAGTTGGAGGATGCTGCTTTCCCAATGACTTTGGATATAGCATTATTAGTAGTTGCGTGTGAATTTGCGAAGGGGACTTCAGAAGAAAGAAAGGACAAGAATGCTGAGAATGATAACAATAATAATAGTAATACCATAGATTTAGACCCTAGCGTGCGGAAGAAGAAGAATACTATTAAAACTAACAAGAAATGCAAAAACAAACCTATACATGAAAATATTGATAATGCCATCAATAAGAGTAATGGTAAAAAAAATATAAATGAAGAGGGGTTACAGGTGCTTCATCCTAAACGTCGAAAACAAAATGAATCTGGAAAGCAGCATTCCCTCTCCACGTCAGCACTTGCAGATATACTACCATTGAATCAAAACATATCCAACATAAACGCATCAAATAAGCAATCCAATGCAAGTGATCCTTTGGATTCTTATACGTCCCTTAAAAGCAATGGCTTTCAACATCACTCGATAAATGAAGTGCCAATCTTGGACAGTAACAGGTCCTTTCCAATTACAATTCCTGCTGCCGCTACCCTCGCATATGATAAAGTTGAAAATATAAAAAATGAAACCAATATTCATGATGAAGCAATAAATGATATCCCGTTGTCGTTGACCAGTAGTAACGATTTTTTGAAAAGAGATGTAGCAGAGTCCGTGAGCTGGAAATCTATTAGAGGTAACGTTAGAGTGTCAGATTCGAACGTGAAGAGCTTTCTTAGATGTGATGAGTCTAATCATCAAATGGCTTGTCGAACCGATGCGACGCACGTTTCTTCACATTCAAACACATCTGAACCTGTTCAGACAGCATGGTATGATTCAAATAGAACTAACTTTACTGAAACGAATAAGATTGGAGAAATTAGTAACCTCAATCCATTCACGAAAAACGAAAATATAATAGATTCGGATAAATCAAAAGGTCGCAAGAACCCCATAAATTCCATGAAAGTAAATAAGCCGGGCTATTTCATTGATCTTGAAAAGCCGCAAAGTATGCATAACGAGAATAGGAGTGTAGGATTGTTAGCACAAAAAAGCTACCCACTTCATAATTTTGCAGTGCGTACAAGAAATGCGCATTTTAATGACCGCCCTTCTAACTATACATCAGCACATGGAAACTTGAATGCCATCCACCCTTTGTCTTTAAGGATTAATAATATTCAATGTTTGTCCAAGCCCAAGCCTGGTAAGAGGGAAGCAGACACTGATAAAGAAGTAAATGTACCGAAGATGACAGTTAAAGAAAAAGGAACTGTAAATAGCGTAATTGCGAAAGATAATGATGGGAGATCCAACATTGTGGAAAACCCATTTCTCGGGAACGCGCTGAACGAAACAAAACCAAACAGCTATTATATATAAATTACCTGCTCTTTATTACAAATCTTTACGTATAATTACTATAGTAGTGCAATTACTTGAATTCATATACTTCCTTTTGTGCATGTGATAATACACCTGCTCTTTTGGTACCCACAATTCTTTCCAATGAAAGACCATCTAATTTACTGTAAACACACCTAACAGTGGATATATTCAAATCAGTGTTACCCAAAAAGGCATTTTTACCAATGTATCTGACTGTTTCATTGTAGAACTCTGGATTGTTTGGTGGCTTATAAAATACAACATTTTTCACACCTTTGATTTCATAACGTCTATAATGGTGCAATCTCTCTGTATATAACAGAACTTTCACGCGACCCTGTTGAAATAGTGATCTGTTGGCATTAAGTTGTTTTTGACTAGAATACTCATTTATATCGCCAAACAGAATCGTTGTCTTTTCCTTCATGTAGTTTCTAATACGGATAAAGTCTGTATAATCAGGAATATAAATCAGTATACCATCTTCATAGCCCGTAGATTTAACAATACTGGGAATAATGACACTTGTGAAAAACTTGAATCTATAATCGGGTTCTTCAATAATTGAGTTACCGATTATGTCAAATCTTTGAAAAATTTGTCTAATCTTCAAACCCAATTGTCCAATACTGGAGGTTTCTGATTCTATTACTTTGTGATTTTTCCACCTACCAGCCAAGTTACGGCATCTCCCATTAATCAATGAATTGGCCGCTGGTGAAATGTATTTGGTAAATACCATTGTTTGTCTTAAGAGTTTAGCTTGTTCATTGATATACCACATCCGAATTCTACTAAAATCAGCTTCGTGTTGTTGATCTGGAATTTTGTTTATATGATCGAATATGGTGAAAATATGAGATATGTTCTGGTATTCTATAGAATGCAATTGATCGATGACCATTAATTCTATGGAGGACAAGAAATCATCCTGTCTTTTCTTTTTATCCGTATTTTCCAAGATCATTTGAATACCCAAAGGCGAGCATACGATAATATCAGATTGATAGAAGTTACTATAAAGCTTTATAGCCTTTCTTGTGAACTTAAGACCAACAACAAAAAAATCACTGGTGTTACCTCTGAATATATGTTGAAAGGATTTTGGTTTAGAGCTTGGTGGTAAAGAATCATCACGAAATTGATCGTAAAATTTCCCCTTCTTATCGACTTGATCTATACCGGATTTCTTAATTATCTTATCAACGACATGATATGCTGCGTCTCTAGTGGGAACCACAATCAACACTTTTGGTCTTGTGAAACCTTGGTCTAAGTGTTCAGTGTCTGGGTTATCTTGCAATCTTTGATTATTTTTCAAGATTCTATCTCTTGTCTTGTAAATGTGGTTCAATGCGTGTAAGGTGTACAGATCTCTATACTCGTCTTCATCCTTTTCGTAGGAATCGTATTCGTACAGTATGTCTTTGTACTGAAACATAGGGTCTACTAATTTTTTCTGTAAAGAAGTCAACGGATCGATTTTCTTGTCCAGTAGCCCACTTTGAATTTTCAGTCTTTGTTTCAAAAAATACGAATATATGGAAGACGACTTGTATGGGCGTTCAACAGGGGTCTCGTCGCCATTTACTATTGGCTTGGAGTATATGTACGATTCATCGTCACCTAGAGGAGACTTGACGGATTTGTACTTTATGTTATTGGCCTTGAAAGCATTAGACACGTCATCGACGTACTTCTCTGTAACTTGATTGAAATGTGACTCAAATGGATCCTGCTCATCCTCACTATCCACTTCATCCTGCTCGTTTTCGTTCCCGTCAGAGTCGCTATCATCTTCTTGATCGCTTAAAAGGCCATTCTCTATCTCTAGCTGGTCGTCGACTGGTTCAGAGCCTGTATTCTCATTCTCGCCGGTTTGGTCAGCAGCCTCATTGTTCTCGCCAGCCTTTGTCTTCTTCCTCTTTGGCTCAGGGTGTTCGGACTTGAGAATAGTCAGTAAGGCGTCATAAACCTTTTCCTGCTTCTCTTCTTCATCCCCAATGTCAAGATCTGACTCGGTTCCAGCATCAGAAATTGCACCTTCGTCTTTTCTCTCGACGGATTCTTCAGCTACGTGGTCTACTTCATTCGTATCCACATCCTCAGTTCTTCTGGCAGTAGTTCTTTTAATCTTCCTCATTTCCTGTCTTCCTCTCTTCCGATGCCCACGAAAATGGTCATCATTCTCCCTCGCATATTTGCCGCTCATTCTAACCTTCCCTGTAACTGTACCGTACTCTACTTCTGCTTCCACTCGAAAACTGCAACCATTCCATCTTTATCACTATACTATTTTATGCGATGAGCTGAGCTTATACTAGTCGCGCAAAGGAAAAATTTTTCAGATCATGCCCCACGGCGGCCCATCAGTTTGGAATCAAGCAAGGGACTGGAGCGGTTACTGGTTTGGGGGAGATGATTGATGAGAAGATGGATAAAGAAGGCATTGAACAGAAGATCTGAGGTGTAGTATTCTTTAAAGAATAGTGTGCGGTGTGTTGGTAGTTTCTAGAGTATTCCTGAAGCTTTTCCTTTCTGTTCTGCCCCCCTCCCCCGTTCGCATAATCGCATAGGTCCATTGGAGAGGTGCTGTTTGTGGCCGACCACGCTAAGAGCTAAGTATTAGGCAACGATGACTAGCTTGTCCAAAAGCTTCATGCAAAGTGGAAGAATCTGTGCAGCATGTTTTTACCTGTTGTTTACGCTGCTTTCAATTCCCATCTCATTCAAAGTTGGTGGTTTGGAGTGCGGTCTTTCCTTTACAGTGACACTTTTCACTTTGTATTTCATAACGACGACGCTGAATGTGCTAGCAAGACGAAACGGAGGAAGACTGTACATTCTTTTGACCAGCTGCCTGTATTATTCCCAACACTTTGTTATTGCTTCTCTGCTATTTTTATTTTTATCCGGGTTTTCTAACGATGAGTTAGGAAACGTTTTGAAAAATAGATCTAATGAGTCGGAGTCGTTCTTAGAGGCTTTAAAAAATAGCTTGAATTCTAACCAAATCAATTACGTGCTATACTACTACTACTATCGATTCGTCGTTCAACCATGGCAGTTCATACTTACCAAGTCTACACCTTTTTTTACACTATCAGAAGGATTTTTCACTATTTTAGCCATTCAGGCCGTGGGAGAAACTAATAGATGGTTGTCAAATGACTTGAACTCAAACACATGGATTATTTCGTCATTGCTGGCTTCTGGGGGTGTGATCACCGCTTCACTTTATTATTTGTATCGGATTTATGTGACTCCTATATGGCCACTATCTATTCAAACAGCGTCTTTATTAGGATTTGTTTTGTCCATGGTATGTGGGCTTGGACTTTACGGTATCATAAGTCAAAGGGGGTCCGTGATAGAAAGTTCATTATTTTTCGCATATATTGTTCGTTGTATCTATGAAATTTCTCCCAAATTAGCTACTACGGCAACGGATGAAATCCTAGATTTGTTCAAGGACGTATGGCAGAAACATCAAAGAAATTTGCCTACGGCGGATAATCTACTGTGCTATTTCCATAACGTTATTTTGAAAAATGCTGAAATGTTATGGGGGTCCTTTATCCCCAGGAGAAGGAACACAGCTGGCGATCTCCATGAAAAAATCATAAGTATCTTGTCATTTGAAAAAGTGTCTTTGATATCTAAACCATTTTGGAGATTTTGCAAAAATTTTACCTTTAGTGTTCCGTTATCCATCAACGAATTTTGCCAAGTCACGATTAAAATGGCAAGTGAATCAGTATCACCAGCCATAGTGATCAATTTATGCTTTAGAGTTCTTATGTTCTACTCGGCAACAAGGATTATCCCTGCTTTACAAAGAAAAAATGACAAGCAGTTGCGTAAGAGTCGTAGAATCATGAAGGGATTGTATTGGTATAGTCCCTGCATACTAATTGCTATGTACACTCATTTGATTTTACAGTATTCCGGTGAGTTAAAGAAAGATTTGTGTATATGGGGCTGTAGTGAGAAATGGTTTGGACCAGATCAGCCAGAAATTATAGTGGATTCATGGGGGTTCTGGAACTGGTGTAATATTTTCTGCACTATCTTGGTATATGCTACTGAGTTAGTCGGTTCTGGCAGTTGAAAGGCAGTAAATTGTCACAAGAGCTATATCGCTGCCTCAACCGAATAAGAAAGAAAAAAAAGATGGGATAGAAAGAGAAATACCTAGTTGCTTGTAAAGTAGTTGATAGAATACATCTGTTCCAAGTTTCATTTCTGCCTCAGGCTTGGCCTCTATCATTTTACTTAGCCCCCTTTTTCCTTTTTTTTTTTCATTTGCACTAGTCCCTTACACTTTCATAGTGAGAATTGCTTACGTTTACTATTAATCCATAATGCACTCAACGAACACTTTAACGCACCACTAATATGTATACATATAAATATATAAATATATAAATATATACGATATCTTTAAATTAGTACTTTAATCACGTGAGCTGCAGTAGAGTTATCTAAAAGAAGGGGGGAAAGCCTATCGCTTGGCTTGGAACCTACGTTTCGGCTTTTTGGCTATTGTCTAAAAAAGCAGCTCGCTATCTTACAACACCATAATATACTTGAAAAAACATTTTGCTATCTTACAACCCTACAATATACTTATTAAAGGATTTCTCTGGTAAAATAGCATTTAGTCTTTCCTTACAGCACCACATACTCGTTTGTGGTCATTATTGCATTTATATAATGGAAAAAGCAAGAGAGATAGAGCCTAATGTTGCCATAGATAAAGATAAGATTCTCAAATCCAAATTCTTTCTATTCGTTGAGAAATTATCGAGTGCCACTAACATTGTCTTTTCCGCCGTATTTTTTATGACCCCATCATTGTGTCATTTAAAAGAGGAATATCCGAAATTTGTTGACGTTAGTGATACTATATCTACTACCTTGACTTTTATTTGTATTTCTCTTCAGGTGACGCATGAGTTTTTATTATTCAAGAATGACTTACTTGAGGATCAGTTCAAAAGAGAGCCAAAAAAATGTTCGAGATCAGTATGCTCTCGCTGTGCTGCTAGAGGGCAACATCCTAAATGGTTCAAATTGAAGTATTCGCTTGTACTACTAGCGACTTTCTTTTTCGGAGTGTATTCGTTATTAAAAATTAATACCTTCTTCAAAGCTGATCAAACAGTTGATTTCTCTCGACTATTACATTTATTCGGCTTTCAACTTAACGCACTTCTCAGTATGATGGTTTTTGTCTTTTATGCCAATCAGCTAGAATTACATAGTGGGCCTCTTGAAACGGACGATGACATCAATGAAAGTCAGGCACTGGTGGGCCTTAAAATGGTTTAGTAGGCTCAGTTTTTCAAACAGAAGTTTTTCAAGAAGTAGAAATTATATGATGAAAATGTTGAAACTGTTGAAACAAGATTCAACTATTGTCCATCTATTACTATTATATACGGTGTTAAAAAATGACATAAATTACAAGACCAGTAAATTAAGATTCAAACTGTCATCGAAATTAATGGAAGCTGAAGCGCAAGGATTGATATTGTAATAGGGTCAATGAATGATAACATATAAAAAGAGGAACAGAATCATTTATAATATTATGCAAAATTGCAGATTCCTTTTTGTGGATTCCTAAATCCATGAGGAGAATCTCTAGTATAATCTATATACGTAATATTATAACATTAAGAAACAACGGAATCCCAATTAATCAATCAAACATGCAGGTCAACAAAAAAATGTTGCATTCCTTGACAAAAAGGAAAACCTCCTGAACAGCCTAACAATCTGATTTAAATTCGAAAGCCTGCCATTTGATGGTGAATCATGTCGGTGCACAGGGCTACTCTAGACACAATTAGATTTACAACACGTTCTGATTGTACGATATCTTTATAATAAAGGAGCAGGCAATGAAAACTTAATCTCGTAAAAAAAATACCAAATATTATAATCACTCCGCCAAAAAGCACTATTGCCTTATAATAGCTAAGGAAAAATGGTGAACGAAGGAACCGTAATGAAGCGGGTCAAATGAGTTTAATATAGTGCTGGAATTTTTAACTGTTTTGAGCGTAACAATGGGACTGTAATACTCAAAATTGTGAGCAGACTGCTGCTGCATCGACGTAATTACTTTTTCTACGTCAAAACAGCATCAACATACTTTATGCTATTAACACACCCAACATCGAGTTCGCACGTACATGGGGTGTACATCTCTAGGTCCTTTTCCCGACCGCATTGAGATTCGTCATTATTGCAAACATCAAGTTTGAGAGAAGTGGGGATTTTGATGTAATTGTTGGGATTCCATTTTTTATAAGGCAATAATATTAGGTATGTAGATATACTAGAAGTTCTCCTCGGGGATTTAGGAATCCATAAAAGGGAATCTGCAATTCTACACAATTCTATAGATATTATTATCATCGTTTTATATGTTATCATTCATTGATCCTACTACATTATCAATCCTTGCGTTTCAGCTTCCACTAATTTCGATCACTATTTCTCATCATTTGCGTCATCTTCTAACACCGTATATGATAATATACTAGTAACGTAAATACTAGTTAGTAGATGATAGTTGGTTTATATTACAACAAAGTTAGCGGCAGAATAGTATAGAACAATTGAATACTATGAACGTGAGGTAATGTCAGCGCCATATCGTATGTACTATTCCATCGAGTAAATTTCTCTAGACTATCAGCCGAATTAATCCGATGTAGTGTAACGGCTATCACATCACGTTCTCACCGTGGAGACCGGGGTTCGACTCCCCGTTTCGGAGTGATTTATTTTTTTTTGAATTTGCTTTTCAAATATTACGGACGTGATGAAAACATTTTATTGTTCTCTTTCTTTGGTCTCTCTCACATATTAGCGTCATTTTTTCAGGTTTGCTCCTCCAAATCATTACTTGCCTGTAAAAATTTAATAGAGATGAATTCCTTTATAGATGATAAAGAATAAAGTCTACCTTGTTACTTCCAGTTCTTGTCTTTTTCTCTAGTCTTTATTTACTGTTAACTACAGTGTTTTAAAAAGTTTACAAATCAATTCAAGATCTCATGCATGTCTTGAGTAATAGTCGATCAATTTAGGCATTGTCAGGAGTATTGAACAAAGTTACGTATAAGGATAAAAACATGACAGATAACCCGTAAAATACCAACACCAAGCTACATCTTTTGTAAAATCTATCTCTTGGTGGGATCATCTTCCCAACGGCTAACGAATCAGAACCAATTAGCTTGTACCCAAATAAGCCAGGCAGAGTGAATGAAATCGACGTTGAACCTGTAGCTCCTACTAATGAAAGAACTAATGCAAACGACTGGACGGATAATGCTAAAGTGTACATACTTATCAATAGCACTGCTGTAATCCAGTAAAATCTAGCCTTAACGAACGGTGCCTGGTGTTCATTATCTACAGGAGCTGCCATAGTGCCTTCGTTATGTCCTTGGCTTTCAATTGAGTCATTGTCGAGGTTTGCATTTGGGAGTAAACTATCTTGTTCGTCGTACGAAGTTGCATCTGCAGCCAACGCATTAGATTGGGTCGGATCGTCGACAGTCATACTAATTGGTCTCAGATTAGAAGCTCTGCTATATTCGGACACTTGCGTGTCCTCATTGGGATCAGCATTGCCGAAAGTAATCTCTAGCCAGATTATAACGTTGTTAACTGCTACGCGTAATGGCTGGAATAAAAGTGGAAATGACAGGATTAGCATTGATCCTAGACAAAATTTACCAATTACTATCCAAATTGAGTTAGGGTCGTAATTTAGCATCAAATTACCCGAGGTCTTATTACCAAAGGTTAAATATCCACACAAACCAACAGTAAGAAATAGTATGGTTGACAAAGTTATTGAGTTATTAATTACCAAGGTGATGTTTTCCATGCTGTTGTCCTTTAACTCATTTATCATGGGGAATAGATTCATTGACCCGGTATACGCGAAGATTATGATACTGAAAGTTGACAGTAGTCCTTTGATATCGTGGATCTTCCACCAGCATATATCGTTTTCCAACACATCTGTTAACTTACCTTTCCCCAGCTCAAACACAAAGTGGCTAAATATGAAAATTGATATGTAAGCTAGGGCAAAAAGACCAAGAATACTGGAATATTTCAATTGATCCAATTTCTTTACTAAACATAAGGGTATAATGACCACTGTAGATGCAATTATCCAATAGTTTCTATCACCGCCAAATAGCCCTGGGAACAGATCGCCGATAAGAACCAAATAACTTAACCCAACACCAAAACATTGGACGATCATTGCCAGATCGAAGATTGGGGCTAAGGTGGGGTAGGTGAGCATACATAAGGTGAAAAAAGAAGAGTTTCTCGGGTTGATCAGAGTTTTGGAACATTTGGACAGCACGAATAGACCCAATCCAGATGTTACTGCAGCTAATAATATCAAAAGAATCCCGACAAGTACCCCATCACTTTTAAAACTGTACGGAATGGCTAGAGTACCAGCACCTACTATCGTTTTCACTAAATTTGCTATAGATGAAAGAGCACTCGATGTAGGCTCCATATCTTAGATGACTTATGTTGGCGTGATATGTTATATTAGTGAAAAGTCGTGTTTTCGGTTGGTGTTTATTTGAGGATTAATTTTGATTCCGGATAAGGAAGTTACGAATATTTACATATATGATAAAAGCAAAAAATGTGGAAACAAGTCAAGTCGTACCGGATCACGTGTTTGGTATAGGTTATACACAATATGTAAAAGTACATAAACAGTAGTTACAAAATGTGGTTATCATTGAAACCCAGTGGCAAGAAACCTTTGGCCATAAAGGACGGCGTTGGCCAATGAGACGGACGATAGCACTAACGGCCAAGCTCTCCCATACCTCAATGCACTGAAAGACTTTTTACCACCCACGATCAAATACAAGGTAGACCATGTAGCAATGAACCCAGCCCCATTCTCCAGATCGTTGTCGTAGATCATGTATGCCCCTATGGCTTGCATTGTAGAAAAAAAGAGGGCGGTCTTGGCACTTATACCAACTCGAGGTGTAGATGATCTGGAAAACACCCTGGACATTGGTATCGACAACGCCGGAGACTGTTTTGGAGGCACCTTCAAAGATGGGGACAACACGGGTGTTGACGCTAGAAGTGCTGCATTGGCGAGTGCAGGGTAGGGCGTCTTTGTGAAAGCGTATAATCGGCGAAATGGTGAAAGAATCTCATCCTTAGCATCATCAGTAGTGGGATTGGCAGACATTCTTTGTGTGGTTGATTGATTCGAAGCTGTGCTTGGTATTATCTTTTTGTGATGTTTGTCTTTTCCCTCGCATGTCTCCCTAAAAGCCGTTCCATGAAATATCTTGAACAAAACTTGATGTTGCTTTATATGACATAGGTGACCCCCTAATAAAAGAATTGCAAGCGTATAGGGTGTTGAAGTAACTATTTATTTCATGTTATTTAGACTTCACATTGGTTATTAGATTCATATGGTAACTTACCTTGACTCTGTAAGTAGTGAAATCTGTATTTATTTCATTCCGAAGAGTGACAGGTGTAATATTATTGGTGTGTGAACGCTAAGCCATCCAAGGCTTGGGGCATTCTTTGTTTTTTATTAATATATGCATACATATAGATGTATAGAAATGCTGTATCTAATCAATGATCTTGAAATTCTCTTTCCTGATTTGTTCAATCACGTCCTCGTCCTTCATGGAAGGCTTGTAGCAGCCTGAAAATTCTTGCTCGTACTCCTTTCCGTGAAGCAATTCAAAAAAAATGTCCATGCAGGGACTAGAATGATCTTCGATATCTTCTTCATTCTTAGGACAGACGCATCGACATCCGGATCCGAATCCATATCCTTTATCAAACTTGAGATTGTCTTCTTGCTCGTATATGGCATTCTTCGGGCAATGTTGTAACGACGAATGTCTATAACCAATGTCCCTAAAATAATGAACATCTTCTAGGTCCAAAATCATTCCCAAACCAATCGAATGGATGGGCGCATCTCCCCATCTCTCGGTCCAGAAACCACCCGTTTCCTCCAAATGTTTGAAATAGGCGTTATAAATCTCGTTATCGAATAAATCAACACGGGCAATTTCAAAATTACTCCAAAAATGGCACAAATTGTATTCTTCCTTTTCAATAGCATCTTCCATCAATGGTATCTTGGAGCGCGCCCTTTCCACTAGATATTGTATACCTTCTATATCATTCTCATAATTCTCTTGGCTGTGGTCTTCTACTAAAAAGTCTACCATCAGTTTCTCAGTCAATTTTGGTTTCGCATCCCAGGGTAAATTCACCCATCTAGAAATTTCTTCATCTTTAGTGTCCAGAATATTATAATTGAATGTGAATAGTTTCCATAGTGTGCCCAGGTTCTCGCTTAAATTTGCTGTCTTTTTTATGAAACTCTTGGTCGCTCTGAACAAGTTAGGAACGGTCCAGTACAATTCGGTTATCAATACGGTGAACCCGTACTTCTTATTGTTCGTGGCCATTTCAAAAAATGGATCGTATGAGATATCACAAAAGAAGTCTACATCCGGCTCTATTCTCCAATACCACTCGTATTTTGAGACTAGTGGATGCTTGTAAAACAATCCGGAATAAAATCGGCACATCTGGTGGTACGATTCCATATTACCGTACATTATGCCTCTATCGTTTTGGTCTTCTAATGCAGTTTTGAAGAGTAATGAATCACGTACTTCAGCGGGAAATTTCCATTCTATTTCATCGATAACACCGAACTCAACACTGGCATTAGTTATCGCTTGAACTTGGTCTTTAAAGTGATCTGTGAATGGTTCATCATTCAAAAACACGTATGGGTACCCAAACCATTGATTAAAATGGCCCTCTATACTTTTCATTGTTTTCAATACATCATCTACTTCTTCGTTTCTTGTAAGCATAACAAAAGATGCATTCATTTTGGTATAACCTGGGTCTTGTAAATACAGGTCGGTATCGGTACAACCCCGAAAAAACGGCTCATCTTTATCAGTGGAATAATCCTGATAGGAGTAAGGTAGATTATTCGGATCAAGCGCATTATTTCTTGAGGCAAATGGCCAGTTGCCCCCATAATACAGTATGGCGAGGATAGAGGCTACGAAAAGGAAAACATATCGCCTTCGTTGACGCTTGTCAAGTAAGAAACTTCTCACGTTTGGCTTCAACCTTATAGCCATGATAATTTCACCCAAACACGGCGTATATTGTGTCCCTCCTCAAGCCTAGTTCCAATTGTAATCACGATCGAGAAGTGTACATAATTAATTTCAACCAGTTTTATTTTTCATTTTTCATTTTTCATTTTTCTCTCAGTTGTATCGGAAAAAGGAAAGCAAACAAAAAGAGCTCAGATTGAAATGAAGTCATAATAATACAAAATTGACGCAGCCTGTTATCAAAGACATCAAGAAAATCAGTCGGACCTTAGTTTGAAAGGGGCTGGCGGCTGGCCTGTCAGTTCTCTAATCAAAGAAATATCCTCTGTGACTTCGTCTGGTTTCAATGACTGTAGAGGCGGCGCAGTCTTGGTAGAGTATCGTTGAGCACCACGGTTTTTCTTCTTTTCGTTACCGTTTGCGTTCTCCTTTGGATTCTTCTCCCCAAATAAGAACGCGTACAAGTCGGTACCTTCATTTATACCTTGTAGGAAATCCGAATCAGACGCCATACCTGACTTGTAAGCTGGGTTGTTGAAGTGGGGGAACTGGGACCCTTGTCTGGAACCCTGACCATTACTTCCAGAACGATTACCTGTTTGGAAATCAGATTCCTCTTGGTTGTTGTTGTTACCTCTTACCTCCTTGGAAGCATTTCTTCTTCTTAGTGTTCTTCGATCATTGCCTGCACCTGTGTCGGTAGCACTTTCGTTGGCTGTGTCCTTACCATACTCATTGGATGAAGAGTCCCAACCACTTACTGTATGGCTTCTGGTATTTTTCTGATATTGCGGCCTACTATAATTCATGGCATAGGAGTGTACATTGGCTACGTCCATCAACAGTCTTTCTTCTTGCAGTTTCTTTATTTTTTGTTCTATAGATGAATAGAGTCTTTCTTTGCACAACTTGACAAGTTTCTCGTGTTCACCCTTGGCTTTCTCGATATCTTCTTGAAATTCGATACCAGAACGGGATACACGGTACTCTTCAAATAGTCGTAATCTGACCAGCTCTAAATCCCTTTCTTCCTCCAAATCTCGTACCTGGCGAGCGTACTGACCGTTGTCGCCTTGATGCAGAGAGGTCAAATCTGTTTGCAGTGCCGTCAGTCTATCTTTATACTGGTTATCTCTCTCCGAATAAAAATTTTGGTAAATCTTGTTTACTTTGGACTCGATATTGAATCTTCTTTTGTCCTTGCGGGACAAATCTTTGTTACTAACTTTTTGAATAGCCATGAGTCTTGAACACAATGCACACGTAGCTTTGAAGGTCTTGCTGTTCTTCTGAGGTCTCTCTAAGGGTTCAGTTTACCTGAAAAATTGTTTGCGATTTTTTCTTTCTCAAATCCTAGGCGAAATGATTAATACATAAGTTAAATACATGAGAAAAAAGGTATATGAACGTACAGCCTAGAAACAGAGAAAGAGATTAAATAAGCACTATTTTGTTAAATAAGATAATAGATTGCATACATTTTTTATTTTTAATACAATTGTTTTGTGGTCACGCATATAGGTTATGCCTATTTTGTGGCTGGCTTGGTTTTGGAGTGTGCTACCCATTGATCATGGCGTGTAATGACTTCTGGGATTATCATTTCTTCGATGCTACGGTGGTTCTCATCTAAACGTACCCAGTCACCCTTTCTGTTTTCAGGGGATACAAAAATGACCTGCTTGTTTCTTGTCTGAAGCAGGTTCCCGATAACTAGTTGATGGTTGTACCTGTCCAGAGCCTGTGTAGACTTGTACAACAGCATGGATTCATCGGTTTCTAGCTTAAAGGACACAATCATGGCCTGAGTTGCCCATGATTCCACCAGTCTTCTCAGGAACTTAGGAACGGGATCTAGGTTAACTATTAACTTGCCGTCGGGGGTGGTTTTGGTCGTACCCTCAGTGTCTTCGGCTGCTCCCATCTTGCCATTACCTCCTGATTGAATCTTGTGTTGAGGTAATCTTGAGTATGGAACGAAAAAATCACTGACGGCCGCAGCCAAGTAAAATAGGCAACCGCTATTATTTAATAGTTTGGCTATACTTTTTAACGACCATAGATATTGGTTAACCGTGGTGAATGGTAATAAGAGTAGCTTTTCCTCTTGCTCCATGTACTTTTCGTACAGCTTCTTGCTTTTCAAAACATTTTCAGCAAACTCCGGTTTAATCTTGCCCTCAGAATCAATATAATCCAAGAACAAGGTGTCAATGCTATGGGAAAAGGACCTGTTGTATGGAGTCAATGAAAATTCCCTATGAAGGAAAATAACACTGTACCCATTGGCCAAGAACTGTTCGGCACTGGATGCACCACGAGTACCGGCAGAAAAATTGTCAATAAAACGCACCGTGTTGTTTTCCAAAGGAACGGTAGTACCACCAGAGGTAATAAGAACTATTTTGTCACGGTTCAACGAATATTGCAAATCAATGAATTCCTTAGCATCCTTAATCAATTCATCAATGTAGGCCGGTCTAGGATTGGTACTGAAGTACTGCTCTTCCTCAGTGGTATAGGCGACCGGAAACAGCTCTTCCTTGATCGTACGATCAATGGCATGAGTTATTTCAGTGACTGAGGTATGGATTTGGGGTCTGTTAATTATAGGTAGAGGTGGCATAGCTACGAAATAATAGAAAAAACGTCAGTTGCTATTCTGCACAATGTATGAATGCCGCTAAATCTGTTGGTTATTTAATCGCTTTAGTTTGTTATACCAGATGCTTTCTGAATGCCTTGCCTTGCCTTGTCAAAAAAACCTTTAACAATAGGTCATGCCTCTATTTTTTGTCGTTGGCGAATTCGGGTCATCGAATTCTTCACTTGCGAGTAAAAACCATTAGGAAGACACGTAACACATGGCCAATGGGCATATGGTGTTTAGAGACCACAATACCATTTGGGCCAGAATTTTCCAGTCAGGGGATATATCATACCTATTGCTTAAAGAAATTGACTTCCGTTTTTTCCATTCTTGGTTGGCTAGAAACCACATTTCGGCAGAATGTCCAAAGAGGACTTACAGGTTACTTTTCCATTTGCAACCTTACTTCCACGTGAATTAGCGTGAGAGATTTGTATTTTGATTAACGGAACCATATGGGGTTCCTGAGCTATGGTTTCGTTAAGAAAGAACTTTAATCAGACTAGATGCTCTGCACAATCCAAAGCACACATCTAATTTCTGGTCTCTTGGCCCAGTTGGTTAAGGCACCGTGCTAATAACGCGGGGATCAGCGGTTCGATCCCGCTAGAGACCATTTATTTTTTAATTTTTTTAACTACCCTTTTCTCAATGATTAATAGACCATGCAGACTTCCGACAGTTGTAAATTTTCTTTACTTGTAATATGTCTTTTGGTTTCCTATTACTATATCGATACAAAAATCCCAATATATATGTTTTGCCCAAGAAAAAAATAGAAAAAATTACAACTCCATTTCAATAACGTCCGTTTCTTTGTCCTTTATTGAACGAAGGCCCGTTCTTTTTATTCTTGGGTCCTCTCGGAAAATCTTGTCTGTTATAGTTGGAATGGCTTGGGTACTCGTTCATCCTGTTGTTTTGAGGGTTTCTGGGGAAATTTAAGGGATGCGTATGCACATTTTTCTTTTTCGTTACGTTGTAGTTGTGTGGACTAAACGGTGTCTTCTTCCTCTTGTTATTATTGTTATCGTTATAGCTACTATTGTTGTTGTTATTATTATAACTGTTATTTTTGTTACCATTATTGTTATTATTTCTTGATGATTGAGCTCTGTTCTTCCATTTCATTTTATCTCTATAATTCCTAGAACCTGGGTAGTCATATGCATCGTCGTTATACTCATAGTCATAGAAATTGAATTGCTGGTCGTTGTCCTCATGTTCCACCATCTGTCTTTCAGAGACTTCTCTCTTATGGTTCTTCACTTGGTTGAAATAGTGCTGTTTGAGCTCGATGGCTAGATTATCACCGCAAAACGCACTTCCATCAGTGTTCGGCACTCTAGACGATCTTCTTTCTGCACAATCATCTCCGAAATGGCCATTAACCCCACAATTATAACAGAAGATGGTTTCAAAGTCAAGCTCATCATTGCTGATTTCCTTAGTTTTCAACAAGTAAGACCTCCAAATGCTGGGACATCTCTCCCTTGAATGTCTTTTGCTATTACATAGTGTGCAAAACACTTTTTTCCATTTCTGCGGACACTGTGATTTGTAATGGCCATTCGCATTACAATTTGAGCAACTAATAGCCTTGGGACAATGCTGTGAATAATGGTCATCCATAGACCCACAGTACGTACATATGACGTGAGGGCAGTTTCTTTTCAAATGGCCCCTTTGCGAACAGTTATTACATTTTGGTTCTGCTTCCATTATCGCACCATCGGCATCGTAGTCCGTTACTCCAAAGTACCGTCCTTGGCCCCGCAGTGTTCTTAGTTCCTCGGGGTTTGCATCCACATCCTCTATGGATGGAGCCAACAATTTACTAGATGACGGATCGCTCGTTTTTGGGGTTGTATCTTTCACATACGGCAAAGTGTCCATACTTTCCACCTCGGACAACAACATCGACATGTTAGCTTGACTCAGGAATGTTTACCTCTGCTTTCTTTGCCTAAAAATATGCAAGTTTTCCCTCATCGCATCGCTTATTATACAATTTTTCATTTTTTTTTTTCACTCAAACAAGAGACTAAAAAGCCAGATAAGACGCCAAATCGCAAACAAGAGACAGGACAAAAAGCAAATGGTCTCCGAATTCGTACCGAAAGCATCGCATCCATACCTTCGAGATGTCACCTACATATATTCCATTATATACCTGGACATATTCACCTTCTTGACCGCTCAACAGGCTCTTATCGCGAGAACGTACCAATCATCTCCCACGAAGACTCTTTATGTAAGAAAATTTTCGAGGTTTTTTCATTTCGAAAAAAAAATTACACTAGCGATGGCAACAAAAGAACGATACGTTGTATATTTGTTGATGTGTCATCTTAAGGCCAATATTTAAGATTAAGCTAGAGCCATCAGCAGGACAAGAATAAAAAAACAGACATGAGCGCTAACGAAGCAGGTGTCGCTGAGCAAGTCAAGAACTTGTCCGTTAGGGATAACGGTGATGCAGCAGCAAAGGCAGGCAAGAAGGATAACAAAAAGTCCAAGCAACAATCCCTGTACTTGGACCCTCAACCAGTCTTTATTGAAGAAAGACTTGAAATGTTCGACAGATTGCAAAAGGAATACAACGATAAAGTTGCCAGTTTGCCTCGCGTTCCATTGAAGATCGTCTTAAAGGACGGTGCTATTAAGGAAGCCACCTCTTGGGAAACTACTCCAATGGATATTGCTAAGGGAATCTCCAAATCTTTGGGTGATAGATTATGTATCGCAAAGGTCAATGGCCAACTATGGGATTTGGATAGACCATTTGAAGGCGAAGCCAACGAAGAAATCAAATTGGAACTATTAGATTTCGAATCTGAAGAAGGTAAAAAGGTCTTCTGGCATTCATCTGCCCACGTCTTGGGTGAATCTTGTGAATGCCATCTAGGTGCCCACATCTGTTTGGGTCCTCCAACTGATGACGGGTTCTTTTACGAAATGGCAGTCAGAGATAGTATGAAAGATATCTCTGAATCTCCAGAAAAAACCGTCTCTCAGGCAGATTTCCCAGGTTTAGAGGGTGTTGCTAAAAACGTCATCAAGCAAAAGCAAAAATTCGAAAGACTGGTCATGACCAAGGAAGACCTTTTGAAAATGTTCCACTACTCTAAATATAAAACTTATTTAGTCCAAACCAAAATTCCAGATGGTGGCGCCACCACCGTTTACCGTTGTGGTACACTGATCGATTTATGTGTCGGTCCTCATATCCCTCATACTGGTCGTATCAAGGCTTTCAAATTACTAAAGAATTCTTCTTGTTACTTCTTGGGTGAAGCCACAAATGACTCTTTGCAAAGAGTTTACGGTATCTCCTTCCCAGACAAAAAACTGATGGATGCTCATTTGAAGTTCTTGGCTGAAGCATCTATGAGAGATCACAGAAAGATTGGTAGGGAACAAGAATTATTCTTATTCAATGAAATGTCTCCAGGTTCTTGTTTCTGGTTACCTCACGGTACTAGAATTTACAACACTTTGGTTGATTTGATGAGATCTGAATACCGTAAGAGAGGCTATGAGGAAGTCATCACACCTAACATGTACAATTCCAAGTTGTGGGAAACTTCTGGTCACTGGGGTAATTACAAAGAAAACATGTTTACTTTTGATGTAGAAAAGGAATCCTTCGGTTTGAAGCCAATGAACTGTCCAGGTCATTGTTTGATGTTCAAGTCTAGAGAACGTTCCTATAGAGAATTGCCATGGAGGGTTGCTGATTTCGGTGTTATTCACAGAAACGAATTCTCAGGTGCCTTGTCTGGTTTGACTCGTGTGAGAAGATTCCAACAAGATGACGCTCATATCTTCTGTACTGAAAGTCAAATCGAAACCGAAATTGAAAACATATTCAAGTTCTTGGAATATGTCTACGGTGTCTTTGGATTTGAATTCAAGATGGAATTATCTACCAGGCCAGAAAAGTATGTTGGTAAAATCGAAACCTGGGATGCTGCCGAAAGTAAATTAGAATCTGCCTTGAGAAAATGGGGTGGTAACTGGGAAATCAATGAAGGTGATGGTGCTTTCTACGGTCCAAAGATTGACATTATGATTTCTGATGCTTTAAGAAGATGGCATCAATGTGCCACTATCCAATTAGATTTCCAATTGCCAAACAGATTCGAATTGGAATTCAAATCTAAGGATCAAGATAGTGACAGTTACGAAAGACCAGTTATGATTCATCGTGCCATTTTGGGTTCCGTTGAAAGAATGACTGCCATTTTGATCGAACATTTTGCTGGTAAGTGGCCATTCTGGTTATCTCCACGTCAAGTTTTGGTGGTCCCAGTTGGTGTTAAGTACCAGGAATACGCTGAAGATGTCCGTAACAAATTACACGACGCAGGCTTCTATGCTGATGTCGACTTGACCGGTAACACTCTACAAAAGAAGGTCAGAAACGGGCAAATGCTAAAATACAATTTCATTTTCATTGTTGGTGAACAAGAGATGAACGAAAAATCTGTTAACATTAGAAACAGAGATGTTATGGAACAACAAGGTAAGAATGCCACTGTTACTGTCGAAGAGGTCTTGGCACAGTTGAAGAGCTTGAAAGATGAAAAGAGAGGAGACAATGTCTTAGCTTAATGGAATTTTATATAGTTAGATTTAACTTATTTAATTTATGTTTTGTAAAGAATATATGAGTATGATACAAGAATGCTTTTTCCCTTTACTGTTTTGATGTCTTTTCATTGTAAACAATGTGCGCGAAAACGACAACAGAAAAAAGGGTTTCCTATGTAAACGGTTTTTTACTAGCAATATATGAATGTATTACTTAGAAAAACAACTTTAGAGATACCCCACAATAACTTTGCATAGATATATGTATATATGGTGTGCTGCTGAAAAGTTACTCGAAACAGGTTATGTGTTGTTGTCGTATGACGGAACGATTTCAGCGATTTTTTCCGCTTGGCAGCAGACGTTCATCAGAAGAAGGTTTTCCGATGTCATTACTGTCATCGGAGAATCCGGAGCTAAAAAAACCGGATTCATCCTCTTTTTGAGCACCAGGTGCCTGGAGTTGATCTTTATTCAAGCTCCTTACACTTTCCCAAGATGAACGTGAGCCGTCTTCGCCGTTCCTCACTTTCTCCCAGGAAGACAACGAATCGTTATCGTCCTTCCCCCAATCATTTTTGCCTAAAGATCTTTTGCCTTTGTTACGGTACAGCCCTATAGGATCTCTTTGGTTCAGAAAGGACGAACCCTCGAAGACGCCCGACTTTATTAATTGATCTAGTTTAACTTTCGGATCGGGCAGTCTTCTCTCTGGGTTTTGGTACGTTATGTAAAAGTACATTGACCATTTGGAAGGAGGACCCAAATTTAAAAGCCGCATCATGTCGTACTGTCTTTGGTTTCTTGAAACTTCCTGCGTTTGGTCGGGCTGAGCGGCTTCGAAATCGTTATCGCCATAATTGTTGGCATAACTGTCCTTAAGGGCACCGGTCGGGTCTCGTTCGTTCAGTTTCCGTTTATACATGGACCGACCAGCGATATTTGTAGCAAAAAACAGGGCCATCACCCCCAGCACGAAATTTCTGGGAACTCTGACGCCTTTAATTGCATTGGTCTTGTAGTAGCGATACGCAAATGGCGTGAAGAAAACAGAGGAGAAGCCGAGCCAGCCACCCCACATCTGGGCCTTAGCAATGGACCTGTACGCCTTCGAAAGCTCCAGTCTATCTCTTGCGTCTAGCAGTTCGTCCTTTTCGTGGAACTCGATGGCCTTTTCGTAGGCCTTCTTGAACCAAGGCCTCTTCATGAAGGGCAACTCCTTTTCGATTTCCTGCCCGCTATGAGCGTTTTGTGATTCTTCCTGTTCCAGCATAGTCACTTCCTTCCTGTGTTAGCCGTTTTCCAGTAATAGCACGAGACTAGGAAACAATAGAAATAGCTTGAAGTACCATTGTATTAGTGCATCATCCGTTTTGTTACGGTGGCCTGTATATAAGACTTTCACCCTTCCTGCGATGCGATTCCGCGGAAATAAGGGCCCTGCCTAAAGTAGAAAACGCATATAGGACGGAAATAATGAGCCGCAGAACCGTACCATCATAACAATATATTCTTCGACTGTAATTTCTCAAAGAGCATGAGGAGACCTTGAAGGAACAGATCTGTTTTTCTATTGCACTCTGCTACAGCTGGTATGAGAGGGTTTGAAAACGGTTTCGAAGTCGAGACAAGACTATGCTCTTATTTTTTTGCTGATCTTAAAAATACTTAAGTAATTTTCATACTATATATAGACGAGTGAGGAGGTTTGTTTTACAAACTTTGAATAAAACTTTCAACTGGTTCATTACCGTTGATCAAAGGTATAGTCTTCCCCACAGTCACATCTGGATGTAACAAAGTTTGTGTGATAAAAGAAGCCACATCATCGTTGTTAATAGAGTAAAGACCAGAGGCCTTTTCATCTAATTTGTCCAAGGGTTGGAACAAGCCTGTGCCTTCGTTTGACTCTAGCGTGCCTGGCTGCAAGATAGTGTAATCCAACTTGGAACTTCTTATTTCACGATCGGCCGATCTCCTTGCGATGTAATACTCACGCAAACCCTCCAAATTCCACCAAAAATCTCTATCCTCTGCTCTGAGAGCTGAAACAACAACAAATCTCTTGACGCCCGCATTTTCACACGCTTCAACGACCTTGATACAACCATCTAGGTTTACAGTGAAGATTCTGCCAATACCATCATAACCTGCGCCTGCACTAAAGACCACGGCGTCGTAACCTTTGATGGCGTCAACAATCTCACTAGCGGAGGAATTTTCTATATCTGTCAAGGTCGCATCAACACTCCCTTCGTTCTTGAAATAATCGACTTGTTCCTGCTTTCTGACAACCGCTAATGGTGTTGAAAAACTACTGCTGTTTTTCAACTGGTTCAACAGCAGTCGGCCAACTCTACCATTGGCACCAACGACTGCGACTTTTTTAGGGGGGACATTTTACTAATTTGATTTGTTTATGAGCTTGGTTACCAATGAAACTTTGTTATTGCTCTATATTTCTTTTTCAGCAAGTGTGAACCATTTATAGGAAGTGTCACGGCGGACCCTTTATATATGTATCCACATCATCGATTGAGTCCCTACGTAACAATGGGGTCCTCTCTTCATATGACAAAGCAACAAGACTTTTCGTCGCGAGGCTTAGTCATAAAACATAATAGCCAAGGATTTAGAGAGAGCTATGCCCGCCAAAATTATTAAGTCTTACTGATTACGAATAGCGACTGAGTTTTATTTGCTCTGCTCGTTTACCCCACTGTGGCTGACAGAGTTAGTCTCCCACAGGTGTATCGTAAGAATAATGCATGCCTTGTCCCTTAAAGAGGAAGGAAGAGCCGTTCCTCAAATATGTACACCTAATTCTTACAGAATTCTCAACTTTCCATATGGTGAACACGCTAGGGCGCAACAGCGTTTAATACATTCAAGAGGTTTCCGCGTGGTAGATGTATATAGAGTAGAGAAACCTGGAATGTTCCTCTCAAATAGACGCACCTTTCAAGAGTGTTCTGAGAGCACTGGTCTCTAAATATCTCCCTGCCTTCATCAAGGTTACGAAGGAGATGTGGCATTAGCCTAGAAGGCCTATTTATTTCCGGTCCTACCGGGAGCTGACCCAAATTAAAAGTTTGCATTCCTCGTGATGATTGTCATTGAATTCACTTGAAATCAGAAGATGCCATGGATGTAAAAGGAAGTGAAGGATATCCAAACGGACTCTTTAGGCGATGTGCTTACCGTTTGCTTGAGCAGCATGAATTTGTCATAGCCATCCTTTGCATCGTTTCTGATTTTGAATGGTATGGAGATTATGAATATTACCATCAAATCGTACTCCTCAGGCTTTAAATACCATGAAAAATATAGCAGCCATAAATTCAAGCCTTCACTAATGGGTCAACATGTTGGCGGGAAGTTTGGTACAGCACGTAGTGAGGATCGCTGGTTCAGAGAGTATCGACATTGGTGCTTAGTGATCTTGCTCTTGATAGTGTAATTAGTGCGGTCATGTTCTCTTCAATTGGGCGCTACCACACATTGAGACAATTTCTTCTTGCCGTTGTCTGTGAAATCAAGTGCTTTTCATTTAATCTTGTATGCCTTGCTCTATTCTATTTTTAATTTTTGAAGTGATCTTGTTATTTTTTTTTGTTCTTGGTTTTTTGTCAAGCGAAAACTCAAGTTAATGCAGAAAACACGTCAAGGTATGCTTGGTCAGGCCATAGGCATATAGTTAAGGGCTCCGTGAAAAACACACAGACAAACAAGGGACCATGGATTACTTTAACATCAAGCAGAATTACTACACGGGAAACTTCGTGCAATGCTTGCAAGAAATAGAGAAGTTCAACAAGGTCACAGACAACACTCTACTGTTCTACAAAGCCAAGACCCTTTTAGCGTTGAACCAATATCAATCACAGGATCATTCTTCTAAATTTGGTAAGGCCTTGGACGCGTACGTCAATTTTCTAGACACTAAAGACATTACAGAATTAGAAGGTTTACTAAAGGATAAACAAAGCTCCCCCTATGAATTACACCTTTTGGCCAGCGCCCAAGCTATCTTGGGTAACTTGGATGAAAGTTTGGAGACCTGTGTCGAGGGTATCGATGGCGACGAGATGGAAGGAACCACGGAACTGTTGTTACTTGCCGTTGAGGTTGCTTTGTTAAACAATCAAGCCTCTACGGCTTCCATCATCTTTGATAATTATACTAATGCGATTGAAGATAGTATTACTGGGGACAATGAAATGATTTTAAACCTTGCCGAATCGTATATCAAATTTGGCACAAACAAAGAAACAGCGACTTCCAACTTCTACTACTATGAAGAGTTGTCTCAAACTTTCCCCACTTGGAAAACCCAGTTAGGGTTGCTAAATTTACACTTACAACAACGAAACATAGCTGAAGCTCAAGGTATTGTTGAGTTATTACTTTCTGATTACTATAGCGTCGAGCAAAAGGAAAACGCTGCATTGTACAAACCTAACTTCCTGGCAAACCAAATTACGCTTGCCCTCATGCAAGGTGCTGATACTGAAGATTTAACAAATCGATTGGTAGACTTGGATCATGAGCATGCATTCATTAAGCATCACCAAGAAATCGATGCGAAATTCGATGAATTAGTGGGAAAATATGACCTATCAAACTAATCTATATAATTTTTCACATCAAACATAAAAGGTGAAAATATACTTTTGGACATGTATACGTGATAAATATCATATAATAAATTCGAAAAAAAAATGATGCTAAAATTTGAGTAATAATTGCATCTAAATGGTCCCACTACTTTTATTTAATACTGTAAAAGTAGTGGCGTTATTTAGTACGTTAGTATCGTGGACAGAAGACACGCGGTTCAGGGAAATAAATGGTTCAATAAATTTTTCTTTAAGTATATATACACTCTAGTATTTATTTTCTAATATTTTGAATAGGTTCTTTATTTTTTGTTTTTTTGGTTCATTTATGCATCCTTGCATTTAAGCATTAGGGAAATCAACATTATCTTCAACCTTGAATGGTGTTGGAAGTGGAGCATTAACATCCTTCATTTGTTTGACAGTCTCAATCAACTCTATTGGTTCTTTAGGTTCTTTGTCTCTTAAAACTACCACACCGTTGTTTCCTTTAAATTTACGTACGGGAACAAATCTGTCGTCCTTAATGAAAGAAATATATCTTGATTGCTGGGGTAGTATACGAGTCATATTGTCAACTTTATAAGGCTTCGAAGAGTATTTGTTCTTATAAAATTCTTCGTCATTTTCTTTTGTTTCCTTTATGTCTTTTTTGTCTGCTTCCTTCTCTTTTTCCTCACGTTCTTTTTTCTTTTCTTCTTCATTAGGACCCTTTTCCTTCTTTGTCTTCTTTGCTCTAGCCTTTGCTCTAGCAGTGGTGGAAAGAACAGCAGTTGCTACCTTTTCGACTTCTTTACCACTGGCTTCCTCGTACATCTTTGGGTAGCTGAATACATCTTCCTTAGCGTAACAGTTCATTTGGAATTTTGGTATAGTTTGATCATTACCACGGATACCAATAACTGTTGTTGGGGTAAAAGATAGGGATAAAAAGTGAGACAATGGGAACCAGTACCAGAACTGCGAGAACATGACCAAACCAACCACAGATTTGGTGTCCAAAGTACCTGTGTCCGCATTTTCAAGCTGAATTGTAACATTACGGCCACCAGCATTCATTATACCTTGCGCTACACATGCACCAAATTTAGCTAAACCTTCTTGGTGCTTATTGGTGATTACACTCAAGAATGTTTTGTTAATCTCAGCAACTTGTGGGTTCAACTTTTCAGTTTGTTGAATTAGAACCATAGATAAGGCAATCATTGCCGCTTGGCGAACAAAATCAACCGGATCCTTTGTTAATGGTTCTAACACGTCAATGGCTGATTGTAGACCTTTACCAGCACATGCAATTCCGAGAGCGAATGCAGTACCACATCTAACGTGGGCGTTATGAGATTTCGATAGAAGTTGAACAATTCTTGGAACAGTAGTATAATCACGTAAAAGAACAAAACCCAATGCAATAACTGCAGCTCTCCTAACGTCATCGTTGGAATCTGAAACAGCAACATGTAGTAGCCTCTTGACAGCAGAATTATTGCCTGTACCCGCATAGGCCAATGCAATGGTGAAAGCACCACCGTAACGTAACAGAGATTCATCGCTTGCTAGCATCTTCGCGATTAAATCATCAGCTAGCTCTTGGCGACCGTAATTTATTAAAGCTAATCCAACTGCTAAACCACGAGTAATGTTACCGTGTTGGGTTTCTTGAGAGTACGTGAACATATCATGAATGGCTTCGGGCCTACCGGTTCCTAGCATACACAGACCCATACCTAGCGCAGCAGCCTCTCCGGATGTTGCAGAGTCGTTATAAAGGACTTCTTTTAAGGCTTCATAAACTTCAATGTTAGCTGAACCCATAGCAGCAAGGCCGATACCTAAGGAAGCACCGTGTAATAAGACATCTACGTCTTCATCACCTGCAGTTCCGCTATTTTCGACTATAATGTTTTTTAAGTAGTCAGTAGTATCACGACCAAAACCAGCGTAGATCAAACCTAAACCATACAATGAACCACCTTTAATAAATCTAGAAGAAGCTCGGCTACCCGGTAAATAAGGAGCCATGACTTTTTTACCTTCCAACAGGTTACCTTTATGAATGACACCTAGCGAGGCTGTGGCCGTAAATTTTGCCCAGTTTTGAGCTTTTCCTAACCAAGGTAAGTTTGCCTTAATAAACGAGTTGTCGGTGGTACCAGCGTGCATGAACCCGTTAGCAACACTGACGGCGGTATGGAATAAAGAAAACTTCCCATCCAAAGCTGATTTGGATTTATTTAATAGGCCAATATCAATGTTTTTATTATTCAAAAGGAAGGTGTTGTAGTAATCACAAGTCGGTAGACCGGATAGGATATTCAACAAGCCGGAATCATAACCTTGAGTAGTTAATTCAGCAACCAATATCTCAAGTAATTGTTGGGATGCAGAAGAGACTAAATCAAATGCAATTTGTGCGGATAACCCTTCATCATTTTCTTCCTTCAATTTTTTGAATAATTGAAGTGCCAATTCAGCATCATTCAAATTCACAACCACTTTGTTGAGCGTTAAATAATCGCGATTAGACATGCTCATTAGGAAATCGAAAGATTTTCTCAATATCGAGGATCTGAATTTCGAGTTTGTTACGGTGCTTATGGCAAGGGATAATAAGTAGTTGATAATTTTAACATTTTCAGAAGCAGAATCATGATCCAATTTGTTTTTTAAAGTATTCTCAATTATATCCAATCTATAGCCTTCTAAGGCAATACCTAAAGCAAGTTTAAGTTCGGACGCTTGTAAACATTTTTCTATCATTCGTTCAAAAATGGACGTTAATTTTGGGTCAATAGTATCCTTAGTGTAAAACAGTTCGTCCTTAGTGTATTGCCTGGAAGCCCTGTGGACGTACATTTCAATACTCTTTGAGACTATAGTTTCAACGAACTGTGATTGTTCATCTATGTTGAAACGACTCTCTGCGGCAAGGGCGTATTTAACTGCAGATTCATATTCACCAAGGTTGTAATACACCTTGGATGCAATCAAAGCAGCCATTTCTCGATCGGAAAAAGTGTCATCATCATACAATGCTTCAATGTCTGGCAATTCATTGGAGATTTCAGACCATAATTGGTCGACAACATTATTTATAGATTCTAGGGCATATGTCTTGACAGAATCCTCGTTCTCCCTGAGTAGCGCCAAAAGCGGAGCAGCAGTAGTTAAGGACATCTTTTCCAATAATAATTGAACTCAATCTACTTCAGGTGATCTTTTACTAGGTAGAGTTTCATGCGTCTTTTCACCTTCGGTTCAAGCCATTACTTTATAAGTATCGAGTTTTGCCACCCAAAGTAAATGGAATTCGACCCTTCCTCCTCCAAGAAAAATTCGTTACCCGAATAAACTAGAAGAACAATAGTAATAACCAAGAAATTAAGAGCTTTATAAATGATTTTCTAGCCATTACGAGACTATATCATCCTATTCACATATCTTGACTTATAAAGTGACTTAACAAGTGAACAAAAAATCACCATTTCGTTTTCGCATTCTCAATTTATTTTGGTAGATACTATATACTAAAAAAAAAAAAGAATTGTAAATCTATATCTAGGAAGCAATCAGTACAGTAGTCTGATAGAAACTTTAGCAGATGTTTGGTTTAGCTGCTCATATATATCCTTGATTTCGCTTTGATTAACAGAAGAGATATCGGCCATTAAATAGGCAATTTCACCATGAGAATCGGAGAATTGCTTCTCGATGTTATGATCGGATAAAATATTGTTAACTGTCTTCAAGACACCAGGAACGTTGCGATGAATATATAAGACACGTACTGTGTTTTCTTGATCGTAGTCCAAGGACTTCAAGCTGACTTCTGGGAAATTCACAGAGCCCACAGTGTTACCTTCGTTAATATACTTGGTTAAGGCTGTTGCCACTTCAATACCAATGGCGCTTTGGGCTTCTTCTGTAGAACCACCGATGTGTGGGGTCAAAATAATATTTGGGAGTGAAACCAATTCGGAAGTCCAATTATTTAGCTGATCGTTGAATGAACCTTCGCCGTTCTTAGCTGGTTCATGTGGGTAAACATCCAAAGCAGCACCTGCAATTTTATTTGCCTTCTTAGCTTGAACCAAAGCTGGGATATCTACCACAGTACCTCTTGAAGCATTGATCACATATGCGCCGTCTTTCATAGCTGCAAACTGTGGCGCAGATAGCATATTTTCAGTCTCAGGAGTAGCTGGTACATGTAATGTTACGAAATCAGACTTGTTCAATAATTCGTCTAAAGTAGAAACCTGCTTAGCAGTACCTAAGGCCATGATTGTTACAATATCGTAATATAGGACATGTAAACCCATGGCTTCTGCAAGGACAGATAATTGGGAACCAATGTGACCATACCCGACAATACCAAGTGTTTTTCCTCTTACCTCCCAACATCTAGCGGCAACTTTATTCCATGTACCTGTATGCAACTCAATGGATCTGTCACCTAATTGTCTTGCCAAACTGATGATTTCACCGATGACTAATTCTGCTACAGACCTTGAATTCGAGAAAGGTGAATTGAAAACAGCAATACCTTTACTAGCAGCATATTTCAAATCCACTTGGTTGGTACCTATGCAAAAGCAACCGATGCAAACTAGATTTCTGGCATGCTGTAGGATTTTTTCAGTTAATCTTGTTTTCGATCTGATACCAATGGCGTGAGCATCTTTGATTTTTTCGATCAGTTCCTCCTCAGGTAAAGAGGATTTATGAAATTCCACTTGGTAACCTTGTTCTTTGAAAATCTTGATTGCAGTTGGATTGACGTTTTCCAACAACAAAATCTTCATGTCACCTGTAGAAAAAGGCTTTAGGGCCTTTGGCTGTTTTGTAATGCTTACACGGCGAGGTAATGTATTCATGAAGGATTGAGTTGGTGAGGTCGAAACCGCGCCTGGAGAACCAGAAAAGTTCATAGCACGCTGAAATGAATCTTGCAAATTATCGGTAGCTTGGTTAGACATTTTAAGGGAGAAGGATTTAAGCTCAGTATATTGTACTTTTCAATGTTACAGCAGTTAATAATGAAGAAGTTTACGAAATAATTTCTTAGCACTGGCTCACGAACTTTTATGCGCAAGAATTGAAAAATAGCGTTAGAGTTTTATAGGCAGTGACTCGTCCTTAACATAAAGAATTTGGCTCACATTAAAGCTGAACGCAGTCCGGCTGACGACCTAGTTCTACGGTGAAAAAAAAATGTGGCACCTCGGTAGAAAGCAAAGAGCGGCAAAGGTGTTGTATTGCACGTGACATTATGGAAAACAATACAGTTGTTTGGTGTGCTATAAGCTTTTTAGCAACTTATGGTAATAAGCATTCCCGGCATGGGCGCGAGTAAGGAGTACTGGATATTAGGAATTGGCTTGTATAAACGACAGTCTAAATAGGTAAATGCTTCTCGGTAGCGGCACTATTTATGTCAATATTGGCGGAGCTTGCTAAAGACTCCCACAATGAGTACAATTGCTCCTGCAAGCCCTTATTGACTAAGTTTGCGTATCCCATTGAGTGTTTACACCAAGCAATTCCTTTACTTTTGTTTTCTTTAATTATGCAGTTGACACCGATGTTCCAACAATAGGTAGCTATGGTTTCTATTTCTGTCTGAAGAGTGCCATCTGGATCTTGAAAATTTGATTTATTTATCACTAAAGTCTTTAAAACCCTTTCCAATATACGAAGGTCGACCTCATGATTAAGATTGATTGAATTTTCCAATAAAGTTTGTAACCAAAGACAAAGCTCTTGTTCCTCTATTTCAGTAGAGGCTATATTTCTGCCGAGGACTGCTTCAATTATTTCCACAAGAAGTCCCCTTGGTAAATCTTCCATATTTGACGAGATATCAACCAATAATGCATCTACGTGGCTATCATGATATAACTCTGTTTTCTTCAATATGTCTACAATTTTAGTTTGATCACTCGTTATCAAAGCGCTTTCCAGATGTATTGTCAGTGCTTCCAAAAAACATTCATTTATTGTTTTTGTATCTTCCAAAGAAGACCCATTTTTGAATTCTGAACTTTTCTTCATCACGTTTATGTTATCAACCAATTCACCAGATCTTTCATATATGTCATGATGCTTTGAGTGGCGGTCTTTGACAGTTTCTTCTTTGGCTATCATTAATTGCAAAATTAGTGATTTAAATTTCCAATATGTAAAATGATACATTTTTGGGAAAGTAAAATCTTGAATGGGTATGAGATCAATAAACTGAACACAAAATTGGGGGAATTGAAAAACAGATTCACATAACTCATCCGTTAAACATTTCACGGCGACATTATATGAGAACGAGGCAAACCATTCTATTTCATTTATGGTCACCGACTGTTGATAAATTGCATCTTTCTCAACGTCTGACGGTAATTCTTTCAGTAATTTTACTGTTTTAAGGAATTCGACTGCCTTTAATAAAAGTTTTTCTACTGTCGGCAAATAATTGATAAACGTTTCTACGGATTCCTCTTCCGACACCTTAACAATCATCTGTAAAGTATACCTTAGGAGGCTTAACGTTTGAGAATTTGATGTAGTTGATATGTTTTGCGGACTATTCTTCGACTGTAATTTTTCAAAGAGCATGAGGAGACCTTGAACGGATAGATCTGTTTTTCTTTTACACTCTGCTACAGCTAGTATAAGAGCGTTTGTACTTTTTTCGTCTTCAGATAACTTTATCTTCTGAAGACACATAAGTGCCTCGTCCATGTTATCATTTGCTAAGAAAAATTGCAATATTAAAAGTTGGCACAATGGAGACTCTTTGTCCACTTCATCCATATGTTGGTAAATTTTAAGTGTGCTAGAATAATCATGAATTTTATTATATACAGCTTGTAAAGCTCTTTGAATTTTCCCTCTATCTGAATAGTTTTGGCTTATAATATCTTTGAGAGCTAATTTGTAAAATTTAATGCACTCAACGTAGTTCTCCATCTTCTCTAATTTTTTCCCTGTATTCCATAACAAAGTTATTATACAGGAGATAGTATGTTTAGAAAGAGGCCCTGATACCATTCTTTCAATTTGGGTACAAAAATCATCTAAGCTGTCTGCTATTTGTGAGTCTTTCATTGTTTTAGATTGCGTTGTAATCAAAAATCTAGAACAAAGGGCCTTTTCTAGTAATTTAGTATCATTTTTAGAATTCAGCTTATTGACTAGCAAATAATCAAGGCACACTATAGACAACTTAGTGTCAATTTTTGAAAGATCATTGATGGAAGCCATAACTGTTTGAAAATTTAAAGTGACATCCACTGACATTATCATCCGCATCAAAATTTCTTCGATAGTTTCAGCCGGATTTGTAATCTCTTTTCGATTAATCAATTTAATTGCTAATATGAAAGGGTCCACTTTGTTCGGATATTCGTTTTGTAAAAGACTTAAATAATGGTCACATTCTTCGAATTCAGAACTTTGTGGGTATTCTTCAATTAAGCAATTAGTCATGAATATCAAAATTGAGTATCTCAAATTACTATAGTCAGTATGGGATTTCAAGTTTTCCACAGGCAGCTCTAGGTACTTCTCCACATCCTTTAAAAAATAAACAATATTTCTATCTATTTGCTGAGTTTCAGAAACATCACTTTCTTTTAACAGAACTGTGGCGTTGTAGATCATTCTACATAATTCAATCAGCAAATCTGCATCCATGTATTTAGAGTTATCAGTGATATTTACTTTTGAAGTGTAAATCTTGGCGGTATCCAAGTCATTTTCTGTAAGGCAAATTTGGAAATTTACCAAATAAAATTCAAAATTGAGTTTTTTGAACTCTACTTTCTCCTCGTGGGAAAACTTTTCAGTCTTTTCATTGATTATTTGTAAGTATTGTTCGGTATGTTGCTGTATGTTCGTTATAAGGTCTTTGAAATTATATTCACTGACGGTTTTGAAGGAGTTAACGTAACACTTAAAGGTTCTTAGGAGGTTCGCATTTGTCTGAAACAAAGCTTCATGAACAGACAAAAGCTTAGTTGCAAATATTTTACATTTACAAAGGACTTCCTTAAAGTATTCATCTAATGTTTTTTCCGCTTTCATGGCAATAGTCAAGGAATTCCATAGACTGGATGCCGAATTCTCCAGTTTCAAGATAAGTTCTTCATCTAAGATAACGGTAGTGGTTCTGAAAGATCTATCATATTTTTCGCTAATGGGATACAATGCATTTATCTTATTATCTATTATTGTTAGATCGTTTTTCTCCAAATTTTTAGCAGCAAAGACTTGAGATGTTATCCACGTTGAGGTTTCTTTATCGATCAATGTTATATTTTTTCTTGTTAGTTCTTTATGTTTGATTACACGAAGGTAGATAAGGGTGTGTTTTTAATCTTTTTATATACCGCATAACTCGACAAGAGTTGTTCTAAAGGTAGAGCTAATATTGACATCAGACATTAAGTTTGGCTTCTTTATTTGGTACAGAAGTGATCACAATGGTTTCCAGAAGTGTGGCTATCGGTGGAAAGATCAAAAACTTTGACTTTTTGTTTTTCTCTTTTTTTATGATATTAGCCGCCGAGGTGTTTTCTTTCTTTTAGGCGGTGGTTAAATAAAGTAACAATGCTAAAATTACCGTTAAAACGTACTGAAAGTAAAAAACCAAATGAAAGTATATGTATGTCTTACAGAAATATTTACGTTTTAAATTGAAAGGGTTCAATAAAATGCATTCAAAATGTAGTAGTTCGGACTTCGACTACCATTTTCCAGTTTAGACCTCATCTTTTGTCATCAAATAGGCCACTGCCGCTTTTGGGGGAAAAGGCGAAGTAATTACGTAACAAGTGATATTCCGTTGGTAGCTTCAGCGGCTAAACTGTCCTTCATATATAAATGTAATAATAAGAAAGGGGCAAATACTTCTGTACAAGACATTCGTGAACTACCGTAATAATTTAAGATAATAATACGTCTGAAATAACTTAAGAGTAGTTTTATTCCAGAAAAGCCAAGAAATATGTCTAACAAACAACTGGTAAAGCCAAAAACAGAGACAAAGACGGATATCACCACCGAACAGTCCCAAAAATTGCTTCAAACAATGCTAACAATGTCTTTTGGCTGCTTGGCATTTCTCAGAGGTTTGTTCCCAGATGACATATTTGTTGATCAACGATTCGTCCCAGAGAAAGTTGAGAAAAATTACAATAAGCAAGCCACATCTCAAAATAATTCCATCAAAATCAAAACTTTAATTAGAGGTAAATCTAGCCAAGTAGATTTATTATTAGATTGGTTGGAGAAGGGTGTTTTCAAATCAATTCGTTTAAAATGTCTGAAGGCGCTTTCTCTGGGCATTTTCTTGGAAGATCCCACCGATCTTTTGGAGAATTACATTTTTAGTTTTGACTATGATGAAGCAAATAACGTTAATATAAGTGTCAATTTGGGTGATGATAAAAAAGGAAATAATAACGTTAGTGAGGACAACGAAACTATTTCTTTATTAGATTCAAGAAAAATGGTTCAACAATTAATGAGACGGTTTATCATTATTACCCAGTCTTTGGAACCTTTACCTCAGAAGAAATTCCTCACAATGAGGCTGATGTTTAACGATAATGTCGACCAAGATTACCAACCAGAACTATTTAAGGACGCTACCTTTGAAAAGAGAGCAACTTTGAGAATACCTACAAGTTTAGACAATGATACGTTTGACGTCGGTACTCTGAATACAAAACATCATAAAGTCGCTCTTTCAGTTTTATCGGCGGCAACATCTACCATGGAGGGAGTTGAAAGTACAAATTTTATTAGAGTCGACCCCTTTGAAATGATTTTAGAGCAGCAAGAGCAAAAGCAACAGGAGAAATCCAGTTCTGTAAAACCCCAGAATTTCGTTACAAGTCAAACAACAAATCTGCTTGGAAATCTTCTAAACTCTTCACAAGCAAGTATACAACCAACCCAATTTGTTTCAAATAACACGCTCACTTCTCTTTGTAATTGCGAATGTGGATTGCAGGTTCCTAAAGAAGCCACGGTCTTGAAAACTTGTAAGAGTTGCCGAAAGACATTACATGGTATCTGTTATGGGAATTTCTTACATTCATCAATTGAGAAATGTTTTTCTTGTATCTTTGGTCCTTCATTGGATATTACATGGTCCAAATTCCAAGACCTTATGATGATTAGAAAGGTTTTCAGGTTTCTGGTAAGAAGAAAGAAAGGTTTCCCAGCCTCCATAACAAAGTTGATTGATAGCTTTATTAACCCTGAAGATCAAAATAACGAAATAAAAGAAAGAGTTGCTTTCGCCCTATTTGTGTTCTTTTTGGATGAGACACTTTGCGTGGATAATGGGGGTAAACCCAGTCAAACTATTAGGTATGTTTCAAGTTCTGTTCTTGTTGATTCAAAAGGAATTGTCACACCAAATAATGGAAGAGAACTGAAAACAAATCACGAATATATATGGCATTTCACTACCAGTGCACCCAAAGCCGGAAGCTTTTACCAAGAAGTTCTGCCAAACTCAAGAAAACAAATCGAGTCATGGTTGGAAGAGATCACTAACTTGAGAAGAGTGTATGTCGAGGCTCTTTCTCCCTCTTCAACTTTACAAGAGCTTGACCTTAATTCAAGCCTCCCAACGCAAGACCCAATAATCATTGGCCAAAAGAGAAAGCATTATAATCTTGAGGAGTACTTACAAGATGAAAAGAGCTCAGTTATGAATGATACGATAAAAGCAAAGGAATTTAATGAAAATGTGCCAACAAAGGTTCGTAAAATTAGTGTCTCTAAAAAGACTCTGAAAAGTAACTGGTAGTGAGAAAAACAATAGAAAATGAAAAGTAATAAATATACTTTTACAATCATCATTCAATTACAATATCCCCACTGTCTCGAAAGAATCAAAGAGCTGCTTCAAAAAATCTTAAAGTCTCCTTAGCAGACGTTTGCTTAAATAGCTTGTTTATACAATAATAACGAAATAGATTGACGTTACGCATCTGTAGTTTTCTCTCTTTTTGTTGTGGACTGTCATCAGTTATAGAATTTGACGGAAGAGCAATTGTTCCGCATATTCTCTGAGCTATCAATTTTCGAATAACCCGTCTTCTGTATTGCTGACATCACTTGTATCGATAACTTCATCTATATCCATATCTTCACTGCTTTCATTATTGATAACATTTATTGTATCGTTCGTACAATTATATGGTACAGGATTACTTTGAATAATGTCTTTCAAATCCATATTTTCATTTTTCAGCTCATCTATGGCTTTGTTGATTATGGTGCCATTTTTGCCAATTTCGTTGATAATACTTTGCAGGATTGAGCTATCCTCAAAGTGTATTACGTCATCATCGATTTCGAAATTTAGTTGTCCCGATACTATTAAATTGGTTAGTTCTTCTTTAATATCCTCCACATCAATACCTAATGTTGATGATAAATAACTAAACTGTAGCTTTTTAGAGATCCTCAAATAAAAGAAATAAATCTTGCATCTCATTATAGTAGCAGCGGACGATGACCAGCTAGATTCTAGAAAAAGGCTTTCCATACAAACCCTATTTATTTCACCATGCCAGATTTGGAAAAACTGATTAAAGTTTGTATTGATCAATAATTCGAGACATTTGATCAGGACTGGTGTCATTTGGAAGAATTGCTTTATATCGTTTAAATAAATAAAATCATCATAATTATCCAACGGTATGGAAATGAGCACAGAGATATTAATCATCATTAGAAACTCTTCTTTGGAAATAAACTCCATGCTGTCTACATATTCTGAGAGGACTTTCAACGTCAAGGGTTCTGAATTTATTATTAGAAAAAATTTCGTGCAACAGTCAAAATATCTTTCTTGTAAAAAATATGAGACACAGAACATCAGTTGTATTCTAATAAGTGAAAAAAGATCTTCTTGAGCAATGTCATGATTATTTCGGTCTTTTACTATTGTTATTTTCTCATTATGGGCGAATTTTAAGGTATCATTATTCTCATGGCCATTAATGAAGCTTTTCAAATTATACTCGATTTCTTCAATGCCTTTGAAATTCCGGCATAATAAAGACATTTGAGTAATTTTCTCTAGGTGCTGATATTGTTTACTCAAGGGAATCTCTTTTGACTCCATTTGAAATATAGCATTATGGAAATTATGTGAAATTAAGTCTCGTGCGGTACTCTCATCGAATCCACCAAGCAATGAAAAATGCGGTTTACCCACTAGTTGGCTGTTAAGTTGATTGGGAAGTCTTAGTCCGCTCTCTTTTATTAAAAGCTCTATATAGGGGGAATTTGTGTACTGGATTCCTTGTAGATAGTTTATGCCTTGGATGGCCCATTGTTTTCTTTCTTCCCTACCGCCGTAATTGGTAGAGAGTAAATGGCCTATACGTTCAATTAGCAGAGGGCCCTTAGCACCATAAAACATAATTTTCTAGATGTGTAGAAGATCCTTTTTTGTTAGTTATTTTATGTAAATTCCAAGATCGTCTTCTTTGCAGATTGATATTTTTTTAAAAAATGGATCAGAAATTAGGGATTATAGGGTGAGTAAATGGGGGAAAAAAAAAAGACCAAGATATTATGGTTTTAGTTATCGAAAGTATATTAACATGTGTATTGTATATATTATTTACAGTGGAACTAGAAATCAAATTAGTTGAAGAAAATAAGCTATATTTCGTTGCTTAATGGAAAAACTTCTTCATCTTCTCCAACCAAGAAATATATTCGGTATTTTCTTTGAATTCGGAATATGCACTAATGAAAGATGCTAGTTCTTCATTGACGCCTCTGCTTTCCAAGTAAGCTTCTAGAGATTCTTGTAGTTCTTCATCCAAGTTAGAAAATGGTGGACCGTGATATACTAGCTCTCTTGAAATTTCAGCTTCAGCAGATTGATTCAAAGCGGCATCAACAGAGGTATATGGAGTAGCACTATCAACATAGAATGAGCCCTCTTGTAGGTTCATTAACAATTCAAATGAGAGAGCAGGTTCAGTTGCATTTTCCTTGGAAATAACGACGTTGACGTTAGCGAAGTTGTCTGATAAGGCGTCGATATCATCCTCATTTATTCCGTCTTCATTTGCTTCAGTGTTTTCATCCATTGCATTGTTGTATGGCAAATTAGCAATTTGGGCAACGTCAAAAAACACATGAACAGTTTCACCGGATTCAGTTCTTCTGACGATTTCAGCTTCATTCTTACCTGGAGTTTCTACTAACGAAAACTTGTACTTATTCAAAAAATCATTAAATGAATCTAACGAAGTTGATTCTGGCAACGTTTCATTTTCAATTTTTAGTTCGGATTGCAAAATATCACCCACTCTTTGGGTTTCTTGGTTTCTCATGATAGTGGCAGGAGTAAAACATCTCTTGGAGTTGGCAACAGTTAGAACTCTCCATGATGATTTAACCACAGTAGACTTAGGGGCAGCTAGTATGCTTTTAGCAACGACACGGTTCAGACTTCTTAGAAACATTCTTTGTTAATACGATTTAAAGTTAGACGGCTATGTGACTGTGGTAGGCTTTAAAACAATTCATCCTCTAATTATCTCCAGAATTATCAACTTCCAAGATTTACTATGACAAAAGTAACAGTTCGCCTCGCTTTTCCTCTCCAGCGAAAAAAATCAGGGCGTCCCCCGGGTATTAGTAAAATATTATTTCATTATTAGCGATAATGATACAGGATGACTTGAGATCATTTTATGTTTGCCTCACTGATCTTGAGGTAACAAAATAGTTTGATTGCTCTTTCTATAGTTTTGAGAATTTTTGCTTTATTATATGCAAAAAAAAAATGTTTACGTAACTGTACAACCTACATAGAAATATGAATTATATTATGAGGGATTCGATGATGAGATAATAAAGGGTAAAATGAACGTCAGAAAAAAAGTAGATGGGGACATATCCAATACAAAATGTGTATATACTTGGGATGTTCTTAATCAGCGTTACGACGAGCAACCTTCTTGGCCAATCTCTTACCGGTACCGAAGATCTTCTTGTCTCTGTTCTTCTTTTGCTTTCTTTGTTGTCTAGAAGCCTTTTCAACCTTTTCAGCCAAACCGTATCTGACTAATCTGTAGGTTGGTTCGAACTTCTTAGCTTCAGCAACAGAGTTGTAGATCAAACCGAAACCGACAGACTTACTACCACCGAATTGGGTTCTGAAACCGAAAACGGAGACAGCGTCCTTTTCAGCCTTGTAGACTTCAGCCAATTTTTCACGCAATTCATCCTTGGAGACGTTAGCTCTGTTTGGGTGCAAGACGTCGACAACGAATTGCTTTCTGGCCAACAATGGGTTGGAGATGACCTTTCTGGTACGAATAGTGACGGCGTCAGACTGTTTCAACAAATGGAATGAATGGGAAGAAAACTCACCAATCATTTTCAATATTGCATGTTAGTATTCTATACAAATCCAAATAATCAAAAAACGATTCAGGGTTTTTGTAGTAGTACTTTTCCTTTTACATTGGCGTTCTTATTGTTCTTTCCTGGCAAATGGTGTACCTTGAGGCGTATGTTATTTGTAAAAATATATGCACAACGGTAACATAACCGCTGTGCTGGTCTTGACGTTTTCTTCGTTAAACGCTTGATCTTAATTGTATTTAAACACACAGTCTTGCATACATTATCACGAGCGTATCGTTGTTTCATCTCTTTTCGGTTTGAATGGCACTTACCATTTTCATAAATCTATACTGCCATTTCTAATACCGTTATTGCATACGTCCTACTAGCCTTCTGTTTCGTTTCCTGCTGTTTCAATATGAGCGTTATTTAATTTGACATACCATTTTTATTAATCTTCTGTAGGTACCTTAGCGTTTGCAGTGAGCTTCAAGTAAAATGTTCAAAATCTTGTACAGAAATATCACCACTTCAATACCGCAGTATCTAATTACTAACTTGCTTGAAAGTACAGGCGATTCGCTAGAGATCCTCTGAGGTAACTCGCATGCACACACACAGGCATTGAATGAGATCGTTGCCGTCACGACTAGGGGTCTCTCTACAGGCGCACCAACGTTCCGTGAGCTGAATGTTCCAGCCACTGCTGCTTGGCCGGAGGGGAAGTCTGGTCACCAGACCCGCCTAGGATAATTGGACCTCTGCCTAGAGAACTATCAAGCCCTTCGGTACCGTTTCCTTCCAAGGGGGTTGCCAGTGAGGATTTCTTCCGCCCGGGATTTTTCAATCAAAAATATTTCAAGATTCAATTGTGTAGTTTTTCAAAAGAGAATTCAAAATATGTACAGATGTAGCGGTCTCGGAAAATAAATTAATCAAGATGTCAATAAGGCATGGCATCCCATGATAAATCAGATGTATCTGGCCAAACTAAACACAAAGGGCATAATGTTCATAATTTGTTAGATAATAATAATGTATAAATAAGGAGAAACCTATACTGTATCATATGTAACCTGTTGTTTTCTTTTCTTCTATCTTTCCATTCCCTTTAATTTTCGAATTCCAATGCAAACCGCCTCATCAAAGTTGGTTCGCGATCTACACCATTGACTTCCATATTGCGACGGTATTCTTGTAACATTTCTGTGGCCTGCTGAACGATTTTTTTTCTTTCTGAGCTACCTACGTCCTTTCTGCACTTTAGTATTCCTACAAGCAAATCTATACGTGAATCCCAGTATACTTCAAGGTACTTTTGCCAAATATCCAATATGTTATCCACTGGTTCACAACTTAGATCCATGAAAAACTCCATGACAGTAAAATTTTGTGTGATCAAGACATCTTTGCTCTCATTACCATCCAGAACTTTGACAAATAGCTGATAGAATATTTCGAAATCCCTCTTCATTGCCTCCAAAAATTTATTGTTTTTACTTTTGAAAGAATGCTCAAAAGATAATGCACTCAAAAATTTTGTGATCGTTTCACCAATAACATTGTCTATGAAATTGACAAATAACACAGAGCTCATTTGTGGTTTAATGTCCAATAAATACTCATCGAGTGTGTCTGCTATCTGTTGTGCCTGGCTCCCCACATACCAACTCTTACTGAAAATCTCTTGGTATGGCTTTCTCAAATCATCAAACATTAATGTTATTAAGCCTAAAGAACTGCATTGAGCAACTTCGGCAAATCCATCTAAAGTGCCTTCTAGGTGATTTGTAATTTGCTTTTCATAAACTTTGGAAACAAGTTTACCGTATTTAGATGAGATGGCAACGGCGTAGTCCGCAGCTTTCATTTGATCATTTGATACTGCAATCAGATACTCCACTAAGCCTCCTGCGCACTCATCTTCTGGAGTTATACCCTCCGGGTCTATATCATATTTGTGATTGTAATTGATTTGTTTTTTGATTTCTCCACTAATTTTGACAATCCAATTTTTTTGTCTCTTTGTTAATAAAGTACTAAATCTTTCAACCACACCAACAAGTATTTTAGCCTGATTGGTACCTGCTGCTACTTCCACTTGTTGTGTAAACATTTGGAAACAAGTCTTGGTTCCATCAAGGAAAAGTAATCCATCTGAATCGGAGTGTGGTGGGGTGCTTCTTTCCAAGAATACTTCAAATTCTGCTTTCTCCAAGTTACCGATCCATTCAGTCATCTTAACCACAATCAAGTTTAAATAATCCTTGAATAATGTTTCCTTTTCTTCATCACCAATAACAGATTTGACGTCTTTCTTGGCAAAACCAAAATCATTCTTGAGGGTATTTTGGAACGTCTTATCAAAATCCAAAATGTCGAGGATAATAATGGTTTCTGGTTCGGACTCCACAAGATCTGTAATTAAAGAATGCAATTCCTTATAGTACTGATTAAAGTATACATCGAACATGTTCCAATGTGGTGGACAACAATTGGCAATATGTTCTTTTACAATAATCAATTCGTTAAAAACCCAGTCCATGTTATCAAGTACTTCAAACTTTTGATCGCCAACATATTTCTCTTTCATTTCCCCGAACATTTCAGAAATCGAATTATTTATACCATTCATTAAAAAGTGCTTATAACCGCGAGCAGCAGTCCTTGTCGAAATTGTCCCGCTCATTATTTCTTGGTATAAGCCCTTATTTGTCGGATATTCTATAATTTTGGGTTTCTCCTCTTGTAATCTTGCAGTATTTTTACTGTTTGGAAGTTTTTTTATCATCGATTTTTCAATTTCCATTTCTTTTTTCTTGATAATGTTTCTAATAGCTTCAATTCTCAAGTCTTCTCTCTCTTCTAGGTCGTATATTTTAAAAAGACGGATTGCTAACGATATTTGCTCAGCCCTGGCCATTTCTACAACATCATAAGTTAATCCATCCAGCAACTTGTCAAACTTAGATATTATTCCAGAAAGTCTTGAAAACAGCTTCATGACTGTACGTTGTGCATCTTCAGTGGCTTCTTTGGCCATTACAGTAATTTGTTCTTGGAAATCCCGCGCTGAGGTTAATAGAAAATGAATTTCTAAAAGATGAGGACAGCCTGTCTCCAAGGCATCCTCCGCCAGTTCAGCCACCAATAGTCTTTCTATATGGTCCATCAATGCAACGAAGTTACATATCTGATCATATATCGAGGATGTGGTATTAATTGTCTCATAAAGTTTTGTGGCTTGGAAAAGTATATCATAACGATTAATCGCGAATCGGTTATCATTGCCTAACCTGTTAACCTCATTAATCTGTTGTTTGATTGAAGTGACCGAACTTTTGGACAAATTTAGTAGTTTAAGAGATTCTTCGACTTCACCATAATATTTATCTGACTCTTTATTCAATTGATATTCTACAACAGATTTCTCCTTCAGTAATTGTTCTTTGATATCTCGTACCCTTTCAAGGGATAGGTCTCCCTTTATTAGATCGCAAACTTGCTGCAATGGACCGGAAGACATCGTAACAACCAATTGTTAAATAATATATAAGCTTTCAGATCCAATATTACCGTGTTATTCTGCTTCTACATGCAATTTTTTTTATGTGTCCTTTTGCAGGCTCTTTAAGATGTTTTTCTTATTTTTCAGTTCCATGTTTCAATAGCCCGGCTAGATCAAAAAAGACTAGCGGCAGCAGCAAAGATAAATAACACCACAGTAAATGAAGTCTATCAAGATACGAGTCTATTCTATGTGTGATACGTAAGTGTCTATGTATTTTATTTAGGATACGCCTGGCTCAGGCTTTTGCCACATCCCATCTGGCCATTGTAATATTGCTGCGTTTGTATAGTCGCCTCTTTTGGTTGGGGATCGTACAGAAGCACGAGCCACTCTTAAATACAAGTCTATTGTTCCATTAGAGGCGTCGAGAGCATCGTCCATCATTCTGGCAAGTTGTGAATCCTTCATTCGAAGATTATCGATGCTGACTGTGTCGTTATTACCTACGTACACCTCTACGTCATTCAAAAGTAATGAAAATCCGTCTATAGTACCCGTCTCATCAATTGCTGAATCGGTTACATTCAGATGCCATGACAAGGAGTGATTTTGATCGTTGAATTCTAGTATGGGTGGCTTCAAAGAGGCTCCTGCTTCCCCTCTTAGCAGAGCCACATCTGTCTCGACTATACTTGCAAAATCCCACCTTGCTACTCCAGATAGGATTAACCCCACCAAAACGCCTTGGAACAAATATGCTGAGGAGCCTCTTGTCGCACACCCTGGAACGAGTACAGAACCCAATATGTAGTGATGTATTCTCAAATTCAGTCCTGGCAAAGATCCCAACGCGACTAATCCACCAATAAAACATATGTATATTTTAAAATACTTTCTAAATCTTCCCGATTTCCAAAGTGAGTAAGCTTGTATAATTGCACATGTAAGAATCGTTGCGGCAATGGAACCAACAGCGGTCAATGCACCAGCTTGTTCTTTCAAATCTTTGGTGGTAAGCCTGTCTACAGGCAATCTATCAAAAGTGACATTATTCGAAATGCCCAGCCAAAACGTTGGGTACCAAAGAATCACTTTGGCTATGGGAGAACCAGCCTCTAGCGTTCTCTTTACAGCGCTCTTCCAAACAACATATAGAACAAAACACAAAGGTAGGAGTCGTTGGAAACCTACACTAAATAGCTCATACACGCTCGTTGGATCGTGAGCATCCGTTAATAAAGGAGGGTCTAATGATAATACGAGTGTCCAATAACCTACTATTGTGTTTATCCAGTACCCATAGATACTATCATACAAGTAAAATACTGGCAATCCAAAAAGAATATTTAACGCCACCACAGCAGCTCGTGGATCATAACAACCGGACAGAATACCACCTTGAATATCCCTAAATGAATAAGAACCGGGGAAAAATGAATCAAAGGCTATGGAAAACCCTGTGTTATATATCCCCTTTCTTGATGGAAAAGCATTTTGGGCTCCCTGCATCGAAACTTTGGTACAGCCACCAAAAAATGGAGAAATAACACCTGCGTGCACTGCAGCTCCACACGGATAGGAGTCGCTTCTATAAGGGTAAGAAAGAGCCATTGGGTCTTCTTCACTAAATAAGGCGCCTCCGCCAATTTCATAACCTGTATATTTGACTCTTCTTTTTCCAACAGCAATAGCCGAGTAAGTCCAACCGCCTCTATCACACAATGCTGGGCATCTGACCATGTATTCTTTATCATCAAATGGGGCACAGTTTTTGGCATTCAAGCCACACGCATTATTGGTACCTTCCCAGTTCAAATAGGAGTTGCAACTTAAAGACAATATGGGAATCTTCTCGGAGCCATCACTCGGGTGGAAATACGGTGGTTTGATGAGATATGGGTTTATGAGGAAGTAAAAGATACGAATCCAAAGGCAGCAGTATGCAATCAGCAGTAAAAACCGTATAAATTTATTCGGAATTATAGCTTTGAACGTAGTCTGTGGAAATTCGTCTATCCTCTTCAACCATTTCCATCGTTGGGCAAAGCTAGGCGGTTCATCGCTAGGTTCAACAGGGCCATTCCAAACTCTTTCAAAAAACTTTTGTACGGGATTTTTCCTCTTTAGTAATAGCCATTTGGGCTTGCTATCTTCGCCTTCCTCGTCCTCAGGCATATTTTCCACATCAGCATTTGAAAGGTCCTGCAATGGTATGGACTCAAGTCTCTGATGCTGTCCTTCTGAATCACTCAAAAGGCTAGGATCTGCGGCTTCCCAAGTTGTATTAGCATTATCATCGAAGTGTACACCCATTCAATCTGATGCTGATCTATGCTGATCTGCTCTTCCCAGGTTAAATCTAGTCTGGACGGTAATTCTCGAGCGAAGTTATAGTTGAGTGTGGTAATTGAAGTAATTGACGCTCTTTACTACATTTCGTCTTTTTTTCCGCACCCCAGAGTTTTTTTTGCGACGGTAAATCTGAAAATTATTTATAGAATACTATAGGAGAATTAGAAAGGAATACAGTTTTTTTATTAGCGTACATGGTGGTGTATATATGTTTGTTTAAATATTTTTATTTGTAATGGAGGCTTGATACATAATAACGAAACGAAACCCCCTAGAGTAAAACAGAGGAAGGTAATGTGATCAATTTAAGAAATCAACCGGAACATGATTCACAGGCTTCTGGTGTGGGGGCACTGCAAGCAATCACTTTTTCATTATATATGTCACATTTTTTGTCACCAGAATCCTCTTTAATATTTTCTGTTGGAACCGCAGGGCGAGCTCCGTCTTCCAGTTTCATGTTCGACATACCACTAGAGACAGAAGATGGTTCGGATGGAACAGGAGATGTTTCCTTGTCATTATCCAAGGTTTCAGCAGCTACTGCTGCGGCCTCCTTATCAGAGAATGTCGTACCAGTTGGGATATAAACGGGACGATTCAATTCTGCGGTGGATGCAACATGTGTAGCGGCTTGATCGGCAACATCTTGATCAATGGTAAATTGAATGGCTGCAGAAGCGGCTTGTGTTCTCAAGTAGTACATACCGGTCTTTAGACCCTTCTTCCAACCGTAGAAATGCATACTTGTAATTTTACCCATTGATGGGGATTGTAGGAAAAGATTCAAGGAGTGGGATTGATCAATGTAAATGGAACGATCAGCAGCCATGTTGATAATAGTCTTTTGAGAGATTTCCCAGACGGTTTTATATAGATCTTTCAAGTCTTGAGGAACGTTTGGTAAATCTTTAATTGAACCATTTTGGGTAATCAAATATTGTTTCATACTATCATCCCAAATACCCAGATCGACTAAATCACGTAGTAAGTATGGATTGACAACTTGGAATTCACCAGATAGGACACGACGAGAGTACATGTTTGAAGTGACCGGTTCGAAACATTCATTGTACCCAAGAATTTGAGATGTTGAAGCGGTTGGCATTGGGGCCATGGTCAAAGAGTTTCTTAACCCATGTTTCACAATGTCCTTCTTCAAAGTGTCCCAATCCCACATACCAAATGGCTTAGCATTCCACATGTCGAACTGTAAAATACCCTTAGAGGCAGGAGAGCCTTCAAAAGTGGAATATTTACCTTCTTTTTGAGCCAATTCACAAGAGGCTTCAAGGGTGGCATGATAAATAGTTTCGAAAATTTGTTTATTGAGGATTTGAGCTTTTTCACATTCAAATGGTAAACGCAGCATCATATAGGTATCGGCCAAACCTTGAACCCCCAGAGCAATAGGTCTATGTCTCATATTAGAGTTTCTGGCCTCTGGCACTGGATAATAGTTACGGTCGATGACTCTATTCAAGTTATGAGTGATGACTTTAGCAATATCATGTAAACTTTGGAAATTGTAGGTGGCCGTTTTACCATCCTCTGAAGTCTCGACAAATGCTGGTAGGGCAATAGAAGCTAAGTTACAAACAGCAGTTTCATCTGGGGAGGAATACTCGACGATTTCGCAACACAAGTTTGACGATTTGATAGTACCCAAGTTTTGCTGGTTGGTCTTTCTGTTACAGGCGTCCTTGTAGACCATGAATGGTGTACCGGTTTCTGTTTGTGCTTGCAAGATGGCGTACCACACTTTTTGAGCCTTGATGGTTTTACCACGACCTTCTCTTTCGTAACGGGTATATAGCTCTTCGAATTCTTCACCCCAAACGTCGTCCAAACCTGGAGCAGAGCTTGGTGAAAATAAGGTCCAGGCCCCATCCTCTTCGACACGCTTCATGAAAAGATCTGGAATCCATAGAGCAGGGAACAAATCTCTTGCACGAATTTCTTCCTTACCATGAGTTTTTCTGATATCAACAAAGTCGAAGATGTCTGCATGCCATGGTTCCAAGAAAAGAGCAAAGGCACCGGGTCTCTTGTTACCACCTTGGTCCACGTAACGTGCAGTGTTGTTGAAGACACGGATCATGGGAATCAACCCGTTTGAAGTACCGTTGGTACCTGCAATATAAGAGCCTGTGGAACGAATGTTGTTGATATGAAGACCAACACCACCTGCAGTCTTGGAAATCATGGCACACTCTTTCAAAGTGTCGTAAATACCTTCGATGGAGTCGTCCTTCATGGCAATCAGGAAACAAGAAGACATTTGAGGGTGTGGCGTACCGGCATTAAATAGAGTGGGGGAAGCGTGGGTGAAGTATCTCAATGACATCAAGTTGTAAGTCTTCAGCACGGACTCGATATCGCTACCATGGATACCTAGGGCCACACGCATGACCAGATGTTGGGGACGTTCGGCCACTTCACCGTCTAGTCTTAGCAAGTAGGAACGTTCCAGAGTCTTAAACCCAAAATAGGTGTACTTGAAATCTCTGTCGTACACGATGGCCGAGTTCAGCGTATCCTTATTTTCCATGACAATATTGTAGACTTCGTCCGAAATCATGGGGGCAAGCTTCCCCGTGGCAGGGTTGACCCAGTCGTGCAAGTCCTCAATGACCTTGGAGAACTGCTTTGTGGTCTGCTTATGTAAATTGGAGATGGCAATTCTGGCGGCCAACGTGGCGTAATCTGGGTGCACCGTGGTCATGTATGCACATGTCTCGGCAGCCAGGTTGTCCAGTTCGACGGTGGTGACACCGGAGTACACACCGGAGATAATACGTTGGGTGACCTTAACAGCGTCGATACGGTTGGGATCCAGCCCGTATGACAAACGGGTGATACGGGAGGTGATTTTATCGAATTGCACGGGCTCTTGGCGACCGTCTCTCTTAATAACGAACATCTATGTGGCAGTGGTGTTTGAGCTGTGGCTGTTGTTCTTGTTCTTGTTGCTTGGGTTACTGTTAAAACTCCAGAAATGAGATGAGGGAAAGGCAAGGAAGAAGGCAAAAGAAGGCAAAAGCGCTACGTTTATATACGTTTGCAGAAGAACACGAAACAATGAGAAACACGTCAACTCGAAATACAAAACGCGTCAGCACAGCACAGCACAGAGCAGCACAGTAAGTACAGTACAGAACCACACCATGAAACACAATAGGCCATTTATTATTCTTTTCCCATCCTGTCGTTTGACCCTCGCCATGGCAACCACTTTTTGCCTGTTTGAGCGGCGGCCAGGTGCCGTTGCCGCGACAACTGCGAAAAAAATGAGAACAAAGAACAACGGCACGCCATGTTGCTGGGACAACCGCAGACAGATAACTGGGCTTTTTTTACTGCTTTAGGAAAAGCAGCAGCCAAGAACGAGCGAGGGCTTCCTCTGTTGCTGGTGTAGACCACACCGGGCTTTTTTCTCCCGCTGAAAGTTATATGTTATGTGTTTACGCGTGTGTATGTATGTATGTATTATACCTACGTACGTATGTGTTTGTTACCTTCTTTTATTCCTTAGGAAGAAGCTGGCTACGGCCACAGCGCCTGCCAGCACGCCTCCTGCGACGACGACGCCCTTGAGGGTTTCCTTCTGGATCTTGTCCTCAACCATGCTCTTCAACGCACCCACCTGCTTGTTGTTATGCTCGTGTTCGTAGAGCGTGTCTACGTATCGCTTGGCCATAGAGTACTCGCCCAGCTTGTAGCAGCCGATCGTCAGGTAGTATAAGCACTCCCGTCTGCGGGACTCGGCCTCCTTGTAGATATCCGTGAGGATCTTCACGCCGAGCCGTTCATCGTTCACGTCAGTGGACTTGATCAGGCCCCATGAGTAGTTGAACCTTGACTGGATAGTCGCGGTGGGGCCCCCCTCGGAGACCACCTGCTGGCGCAGTATCTCCAGTTGCTGGGGGTATAGCGGTTCGTATGCGTCCTTTAGCGTTGGCCAAAAATCGATCTTCGTCATTCTTGTGTTGTGTTCTGGTAGTTCTGCTTCCGATCTTCTATTTATGTGTCGCCAGCTCGTTATATATGGAAACTCTTGCGCAGAGTAACGGCAACTTCGCCTTGAAAGGGGCCCGCTCTGCGGCGTCCAGCGTAAAGGCGGAAAATATATTGGTTCAAGAAAGATGTGAAAAAAATCGATGAGCTTGGTTCTCGAGCACGCAGCGTGAAACGAGATCGAGTGAGATACAGGCTAGATGCAGGACACCGCAGGATTGAGTACCTCGAAACTGGGGACGAAGAAGTACTGGGATGAATTGTATGCCTTAGAGCTGGAGAATTTTAAGCAGAACCCGCAAGATACGGGAGACTGTTGGTTCAGCGATAGCGATGCGGAACAGAAGATGATCGATTTCATGGTGGACAACATCGGTGCGCACAGAATTACCGAGGATGCGTCCGTTGTGGACTTGGGTACCGGGAATGGCCACTTGCTGTTCGAGCTGCATGAGACAGAATTCCAGGGGAAGCTGGTCGGGATAGACTATTCTGAAGAAAGTGTCAGGCTGGCCACTAACATAGCTGAGGCCACGGGCGTGGACGAGTTCGTCGGTTTCGAGCAGGCGGACATCTTTAGCCCCGATTGGAGTCCGGGCAAGTTCGACATCGTGCTGGATAAAGGGACCTTGGACGCCATTTCGTTGAGCGGTATGAAGATTAACGGCGAACTTGATGTGGTCGAGGTGTATGCCGGGGTGGTGGAAAAAGTCCTGGAAAAAGACGGTGTTTTCTTGATCACGTCTTGTAATTTCACTCAGGAAGAGCTGGTGCAGATCATAGAGACCAACAACCTGAAAATGTGGAAAACCATAAACTATCCCGTCTTCCAGTTTGGCGGTGTCCAGGGTGCCACTATATGTAGTATAGCATTTGTTAAACGAAGCTGATCTATTTTATTATTATTATTATTATTATTATTTTTTTACTTACTTAGGAACAGACTTGGCTATAGTGTTATACAATTCGTCCGTGGTCTCCTTCTTACCAGTTTTGATAGCATATTGTGCAGGGTCGCCGTTGTCGTCCAAGGCCAACAGTCTTATGAATTTCTCGCTTTGCAACGAGCCTGTGAACCCCTTTTGCACGGTGAACCCTTTGACCAATTGAATGTTCAAAATGACTTTCAAGATACCACGAGATCTCATGACTATACGGGTCTTTTCGTCATCCTTTTTACTTTTGTTAACTTTGATTACACCAACGCCTCTTTCCTTCCAGCCTTCCTCTATCTTGGAGAGCTGGTACAACTTAGCGTTGACTTGGTATATGCACTCCTCTGACTCTTCGCCGGATTTGATGTCTTGCTTTTGCAATTTGAGAGGTTTTGCTGCGTCCTGTGGTTCTTCTGACGCCTTTGCCCGCTGCTCAGATTCGCTGTTGACTTTTTCCTTATCGTCAGCGACTTTCTTTCCGTCTTCGGTGTCATTGTCGTTCTTGCTCTTCAATATGTTGAAGCCGCTGCCAAACGATAACCCTGAACCAAATGCAAATGGCTTCTTTGTAGTTGCATCAGACGCCGATGAAGACTTGGCGTTGGTTGGTTTCTCGTTCTTAGTGTCCCCCTTGGAGACACCGAACCCAGTTCCAAAATTAGATGCGGCACCAAAAACAAATTTATCCTTTCTTTCTTCATCTTCAACCTTACCAGCATCTTTAGATGATTGTTTGTCAACGGTTTTTGTATCGTCGGTTTTGGTTTTTTTGTGCGAAGATGCCTCTTCCTCGTCCTGCGTCTTCTTTTCGTCATCATCGTTGGATTGTTCTGATTTCCCACTCGTTTCTTCCTTCTCTTCATCCTGCGCTTCTTCCCTTGGTCTCTTGGGAGTTTTATCTAGTTCATCAATGGTTTCCTCAACCGCAGCTTGCTCCGCCTTAGGCTTTTCATTCACTACACTATCAATCTTGGACTCGCTCATACTTCAAATAATGCGTGTACGTGTGCTGTCCTCTTCAGAGATTTGTCTATTTGACGTCCTGCCTTTGCATTAGATGGAACTTTACAATTTTTAAGTATTAATTTCGATCTCGCTAAGCAATACCGATTCTTGAAAAACTCAGAAAAAAATAATTCAGCCAGTAAGACAAATAGATGTAGATTACGAATGGGTTCCTTAATATTTTTTGTATATAGATATGTGAGTATATACTTGCCTGTGTTGCGTAGTATCATACAGTTCTTCTATCCGATATATAATGAACGATGGGCGTGACACCGCTGACTTGGGTGATTTTTTCCAACCAAGCAAGCAAGATACCACCTTGTTTCTGGCCCTGAGGTACGGACATCCCCTTATACAGATACTTCACCAATATGTCCTTCTGAGCATCGTTCAAAGTCTTGACCATGTTACCAATATCGGCCTGTCTGACCTGTGTCAATGCTTCAAGCACGCTTACGAAATATTGTTCCTTTGTCGCAGCGTCCGCACTGTATGGCGGGTCGGTTGTGAGTAATTGAACGGCCCCCGTAGAGTCTCCGCTCGTGGCCAGCGAACGCAATTGATTCATTCGAGGTTGTAATTCTTGTAATGTAACGATGGTTGGGTATGGTGGCACCAGATCAGCAGCAGTCAGCCTACCGCTTTCCGGGTCAAATGCATCGATGTCAATTCTCCTCCAGTCAGCTTCCATTGTTTCGGTCAAACGTCTGTTGTGCGGTGAATGTTTCGCTGTTCTCCTTTTGATTCAAACACCACTGTGCTAAAAGCTGTTTTTCTCTTGCATGTCGTTTCGTTATAGGGGCAAAGCCAAGGAAGGGAAAAAAGCGTGCGAAATAGCAAAGGTGCGGGTAAGCAGAGAAAAACAACCAAGTAGCATTCAATAGTCTGGTACTTCTTTGGCAGCTGGCTGGGACTCTCTTGTCCTTGAGTTTCTGGATTTGTATACCGAAGCAACCGCAGGGATGGGGATGGGGGCGGTTGCGGTTGCGGCAAGCAGGGGCCGGTGGGTGTGATATCTTGTGTCCGGGGTGGCACTGTTGTATCTATCCGGATTGTACGTGGAGGAAGGAGGCTCCCTGCGTGGGGGCCTCGGAGCGTGGATCCTCTCCATGGGAGCCGCGACGCTTGCGGTTGCGAACCTTCCTGGGAGCCTGCTCTCTCTGTGAGAGTAGCCTCTCCCACCGAGGCCACCGCCCAACCTTCTTGGCTTGAAGTATTTGACGGTTCTGCCTCTTTCTATATCGACTATGCAGACCTTGTCTTTGATTTGGATGCCCCTGTGCACGCCGATTTCCTTGAATGCCATCTTGCTGCTAATGGGGTCCTTGAATACTATGAAGGCATAGCCTTTATTTTGCTGGGTGGTCTTGTCTTTGACTATTCTGATTCTCTCAATTTCTCCAAACTTGGCGAAATGCTTTTGCAATTCGATTTCGTTGAGATCGTACGGTAATCTTCCAATGAATATCGTTTTGTAGGGATCCGTGTCCTTAATGTGAGGGTCTGCGTTCGGGTTCCAGCCTTGCAATCTCTGATCTATCAATTGGGAGTTTTTGGTTTTGGCGAGCTTGACATCTTCGTACTCTTGCAGGTGGTTGTTGGGGGTGCCCTGAGGAAACTCCTCCATATAGTTTCTCAAAGGGGTGGATAGTAAATTGGCAACGCCAGTAATATTTGGGTTTGTTTGCCTTTTCGCATATGGGTAATCCGTTAGCCTCTTGTAAGGCAAAGGCGGCTTTGGTCTGAAAAGCCTCGACACGTCGTCTGGATACTTGGATAAATTATAACTCATCGGGATCGGCGTACTTGGTTACTTGCGTGGCTTCTTTCTACGGTTTCGCTAGTCGATGCCTAAGCGTGTGCCATTTTATTTTTTTTTCGTATATTTGATTTTTTTTTTTTCCCGAAAGGCGCATATACAATAGATAGAGCTAAAAATATCGTCTATGGGGGAAACAAGTTGGAAAGAAACAGAGAAAGAGAGGTATTGTGAACGCTTTAAGTAGTCTTTTAAACTCTTGTACGTGTGCTGGTGCATATTTCGGCAGCCACAGCGAAGAACGGCCTGTTTTTTTGTTTTTTTCTATTCTCACTGTTTTTAAGAGAAGGTAGCACAGTGAAGACAAAATATTAAAAAAAAATACATATATAGAGATACGTCAATGTACACAAAAACATACATATATATATAGATTCTCTTTTTTGTCTTGTTACATGTCATTAATCCATAAAAATTTCGTTAATTCATAAAAGCAGGCCTCTGCGGCTAGATCAGTGATTGCACGGGCTCTGTCTTGTAGTCGACATCCACCATGGCACCGTCATGGTTGCACGTGACTTCGACCGAGACCTTGAATTTCTTGGCGTTGAGCTCTGTTTCTTCGCCGTAGTTCCAGATGATCTTATCAAACGACTCCTGCTTCTTCTTGTCGTGGAACTTCAATTCGGGCTTGTTAATGGCAGTCTTGATGTCCATGAGCAAGTGCTTCTCCACATGCTGGTGCAGGTGGCGCACGAACTTCTTGGAGTGCGAATTGGCGGTCTCCTTGATCTTTTCAGGGTCGTCATGCGCGTCATGCAACACAAATGGCGGATAGTACTTCAATTGGCAGTGGACATGGTCGAATTCCTGGTCCTCCGTCTCGTTCTTCAAGTAAGTTTCAAAATCGTGCATGTCTTCAAAAACCTTTAGAGACTCGCCGCTTTTCGTGGTGATAGTAGACATCTTGGGGCCCTTTGCCTTCTTGTCTTTTTTCACCATTACTGCTGTTTAGAGTACTTTGTTATATATTGTGCGTTGCTGTGCTGCTCTTGAGTGCGTGTAGAAAGATGAATGCGCCAAGATCTACCTTTCTGATGATGATATGCGAAGGGCGAGAAAGAAAACAAAACAGAGAACACCAATATGGAACTAAACTCGCGATAACAAAGATTATATACGCATCTATTCACCGCCACTTCCAAGGACAAGCAAGACCAAGGAAAATACCCCAACCGCCATTACCTGGCCAATGGGGTTGACCCCGCACAGTCATTCCGCCCCTTTGTCTTCGTCGTTCAGCCGTATAGCCGCGCAGCCTCGCCCACAGCAAGCCAGATCAGACCAGACCAGTCTGCCATTGCACCCGCGACGGCAAGCATTGAAGTGCATCCGGAAATCAATGATACTGATAGTATATTAGGCACTATGGCCGAGTGGTTAAGGCGACAGACTTGAAATCTGTTGGGCTCTGCCCGCGCTGGTTCAAATCCTGCTGGTGTCGTTATTGTTTTTTTGCTCGTTGTTCGCTGCTGCTGCTGCCTTCCGCTGCCCCTGAAGGCATGGTTCGTAGGTTAACCCGCGCACCGAAGGCGACGCCGCGGTTGCAATTTTCACATGTGCCGCGGACTACCCTTCGGTAGTCCGCTTATGTCCGTACCGAAGCGGTCTTCGCGCGGAGGAAATCAGAAAGCCGCGGGCAGCGCCAGCGCGACACAAGAGTCATTCATTATGCACGCACACAGCGACTCCTGCGGGGCCGGGGATAAGTGGATCGCGTCGCATTCCGCGGAACGTCGGAATGCCGAGCAAATGGCCGCCCTGAGAACGGGCGGCGGGCGGGTAGCAACCACGGAACGGCCCGTCGCATTTCCGTGGGTGACTATGACTTTTGATCGTTTTTCATGTTACTTTCCCTTGCCCTGCGCCCCTCGGCGAAACAAATCGTTTCTTTTTCTTTCTTTCTTTCTCTCTTTCTTTCCGCTTTACTCTAGGCAACACAGTAGCAGGACCGCGCGAGTTGAAGCTGCGAAGTTGAGTGGGCAGATTACGTTTACGTACTGTGCGTTTTGTGACATATTATAAGTGCGAAGCGTCCCATGGTCTGTTTCCTTCAGCGAAAGTGTGAGCCATATCTTCCCTGAAATCGCCTCAGTATAATCTTTGTTTTTTTAGTATAAATCAATGCGTCGTCTTCCTCGGTTCTTACTCTTTTGGATCTCCGGTACTTGTGTGGGTGAAATCAGTATTTCTGATTCATTTCGGTAAATTTCAATTCGTTTCGGTTCAGTTCTCACCTAGCCCTTCCCATTTCAGATTGTACAAAAACTACTAGCAATTTTTTTTTCTACTTCTTCTTCTTCTTCTCTACTCTTTTCTTCTACACTCCCCATCGCATCTTAGCATATACTCGTCCTGCAATCCCCTTTCCTTCTTTCCTCTTTTCCCCGGTCAGCTATAGTTATAAAATTTTTTATTCTTCTTTCTACGTTTATCTCTTCTTCTTTGCTCTCTGTATTCCCTTAGCCCCTGCCACATGAACGGTCCTCCTACTTTCACTCAGTATAGAATAAACAAGTCTTCTGGGAATGGAGCTACACACAAGATCAGAGAACTACTGAACTTCAACGATGAAAAAAAATGGAAACAGTTTTCGAGCAGAAGGCTGGAGCTGATAGACAAATTCCAGCTAAGCCAATACAAGGCAAGCGAACAAGACCAAAACATCAAGCAGATCGCCACTATATTAAGGACCGAGTTCGGATACCCTGTGAGTTGCTCCAAGGAATTCGAGAAGTTGGTAACCGCCGCTGTACAATCCGTGAGGAGAAACAGAAAGCGGTCCAAGAAGCGCTACGCTTTGAGTCTGGCTAACGGTAACGGCGGCAACGCTAACATTTCCTCGTCGAATTCTACTTCCGACGATGAGATTTCTCCATCCATTTACCACCACACCAATTCGGAGTTCTTACCTTCCTCCAACCAAACTACAGGGTATCAGTATCCAACCAAATTTCAACCTCTTATGAGCCATCAGAACAACAACGGGCCCATGTTGCCCAACGTGTACCACCAAATGGACCCGTCGCCACCGGTCACTTCGACTCAGCAGAAGTATAACGATATAGTAACGATGCTAGTGCATGACCTCGTTACGAATGCTGTGCCACTGTCGGAACAAGCTCTCAAGGACCCGTACATTGGGCCGAACTTGTCTCATTTCGCCATGTCTACACTCAGCCAGCAGCCCAATGTTGCCACCAGCATCCCCATAGATTCCACCGTGCCCTTTTTCCTGAGGGAAAAACTACTGCTACAGATACAAAGATCAAGAACTTGCCAAGACATTTCGCAAGCCGCAGGCTCCATCGACCTGTACGCAAATTTGGAGATCCTGGGTGAAATGTCAATTCGAATGTCCATCGCGTTTGTCATCGAGCGGTTCTTCTCCAACCTGGTATCTTCATCGATGAAATACATCACCTCCAAGACCTGCTCTCCTGAAAACTTGGCCCTATTGTCTCAAAGATTGTTTGGCTCTGCTACAAGACATAATTTGTCTCACTTCCCCGCGGCCCAAGTTCAGCTAAGACTGCTCTATTTGGTTATTGGTGGCATTGTCAAGGATTTCGGGTTCGACCCGACTCTTTATCCCTTGAGTGAAATCATTCATCATATTGTGATGGTCCAATACCCTCTGGCTAACTCCTGCGCGACCGCCCCTCCACCTTCATCTAATAAAAGAGTCAAAAGGAGTCCTCCTACCGTTCCAAGTGACATGATAATGAACAATAACACATTATCGAATAGAGCCACGCTCTTAACCACGCTGCCCATGAAGCCTCAATCTGCCAATAAAGATGTTAACCGTCGAGTGATTATAAGATTCAACGATCGTGAGCAAGCCTTCACGTTCCACCAGTTGAGTAATGGCCCACCCACTGTGTCAGAAATATTGGAAAACTGTAAGAATTTATTCAATATAATAAACAAAAACAAAAATTTCGGCATTTTCCATAACGACAACCTACTAAACGATGATTCTTTAGCGAGACTGTTCGATTCCTTTTCCACAAATGAAATCAGTTTGGAAATCAGGGATATTTCTTCCATCCCCATACAAGATACTAATATGCCGCTGCCCATCCAACTACCCAAAATGTCATGCTTGGGGGAATCCCCTTCTATTCCGTTGGTGTCACCTGAGAACGACGATCCGAAAAAATCAAGCTTAACTGCCTTTGATAACATCATTAATAGAATCTCTAAATCACCAATGAATGAGGACAACCCTAATCTCACCACAAACATTTGCATCACTTCCACCACCACAAATAATAACAATCATAATGAACCTGTACCTGTACCATCCGTCACCAAAAACAAAAATTCTTTTCAAAATGGCAATTTACCCCAGCCGGTTTTCCAGCCATTACTATGATAAGAACACGAAAAAAAATAGAAATCATCTGTCTACTTATTTTATACACATTCCGAGTTTTTTTTCTCCCATTCACATATATATATCTATGTAAGATAAAAATAATAATATCCACTTTCATACCCTAGTATTGCTGTTGGTTCTCGAAATCATCCTCATCAAATGGCGGCAGTTCCATTACATGAATCTTGTACCCCAATGAGTATTCTTGATCTTGCAGGGACTCAAATGTCAAGTCGGACAGTTCCTTGTCGTGGAACCCGACAATCGCGTTGTACACGATTGCGCTAACCCTGAAGTAGTTGGCATGGTTGTTCTCTTCTAATTCAGAAGTGTCTTCGCCCAGCATTGAGACACTCTGCACGTGCTTGTTGAATTCCACCAACTCGTCGTTCGGTAGTTCAAGTTTCAACAGGGTTGGCTCTTCATGGTCCTCGTAAACCCCCACGTAAAACTCTCTTGTGTTATTTATCGATGACCGAGGCCCGCCATTCGCGTACGTGCCGTTATTCAGATTATTACTGGCGTCCTCATTTTCTGATATCTTCAATGCGTCTATCGAATCATTGAGCAAAGAAACGTCGTTCCGCTGTTGTTGCATAAATTGCCTTTCTTGCAATCGCAATAGCTTGGGGCATTTTAGCTTTATAAAATCTTTGAGCACCGTCCATCTTAGTCTCCCGAATTTCTCTAGTTGACCCTTTTCCTTGATTTCGATAACAGTGTATTTCTCTTGATCCAACAATTCAGTAAAGGCTGAATCAGATAACCTCTCAACAAGCTCTATAGGTATGAAAGGTGGGAAGTCCAAGATTTTCAACTGCCACATTCCTCTATTGGTCATTTGCTTTCTGAAGCTTTTCTCATTGAAGATGTGCTTTAGTCTTTTATGGTTGATCTGAGTCTGTGAAGACGGAATGGTTCCACCGCCCTCGATTTCAAGAACACGGTCTTCACCGCTAGCATTAGCGGTAGAGCTGGTAATATTATTGGCATTCGATGCCATGTTCAAGTTGTATAGCGCAGATATTTCATTATAAGATGGGTTTATCTTATTGTTCCTTAAGGAAAGATGGTGTTGATGTTGGGGGTGGGGACCCGTGCCAGTTCCTGAATTTCTGGGGTTATTCTGCATGTATTTTTGAAACTGGCTTTGGTTCTGGTGGTAGAAATGCCGACGACGAGGATAGTGCGAGGGGGAGCCTAATGGGCCAGAAGCAGCAGCAGCAGTTGGCGGAGGCAGCGCGGCTTGGTAGGGCATTTGCATATTGGGGAGCGCACCTGGAGGAGCGCCCAGAATGGACAGCATCGAGGTTGGGAAGGGCCCGTGAGGTGGGGGCGGTGGCACACTAACGGGTACTGACACTGGCGTGGGCAGAGGCGTACCATTTTCGTTCATCTGCAGGCCCAGCTCGGGCGAGAAATTGAAATACTGAGAAGATGGGGCGGAATCGAACGGTTGCGGAGTGACGGATGAGACGTGACTTTTGTACCGGGGTGATATCGATCTGTTCATGTCTTCATTAGCGCTATCGATATCTTTATCGCTCGCTTCTGAATATCGCAGCGGCAAGGAATCGTTTGTGTACGGCAAGAGATACACGAACAAGTCGTGGTAGTCCCATTGGTAGGTGTTCAGAGTGAGCAGCAGATTGTCCAGGGACTCTTTGTCTATGGAATTTTTCAGAATCACAATGCAGCTCTGGAAAGTGACGAAGGGAGGGATCATGGATGTCATTGGGGGCAGCATTTTCACCTGCAGGATGTAAGTATGGTATATAACCCCGCCTATCAGGTACTTGACCTGGGCCCAGGTCTTGCCCGGAGGGAGATTATCGATTCGTATGGAAATGCCCTTTGCCTGAGAGTAGACCTTTTTCTTTGGAGCAGCGTTTGCATTTGCATTTGCCGTTGTATTTTCATTCGCAGCACCGGCAACAAAGGCGTTAGCAGAGGCAGCCGATTTGGCACTGTAGTGTGATTCAGAAGTCATTATTAAGCAGGCGTGACGTAGTGGGTGGTAGCAAACTCTCTTATCAGCCAGCAAGACTGCGAAACAAGGTCAACTAAGGAAAGAAAACGAGAGCAAACAAGTATGAGAAGGAAGGCTGTCGTTACGTTAACCTAACTATCAACCAGCGTGGATGAAAACCTTAAAGAGGAACGACCCACCAAACACCAAGACTGTATAGCATACTACTCACACACAAAAGAAAGCCGGACATATTGGAAAATGAAATAAAAGGTACAGTCCCATTCCCCTAATTTTTGAGCTTTCACCCAAGACTGAGAACCCATCGCTCAAAATGCTCGCAGTGTTGATATAGACATCACAGAAAATCAAAAAAAAAAAAAAAAGAGAGCTGCTTGCGCCACGCGGCCACCCGTCGCCGTGCAGGGCGATGTATCCGTACCGTACCCATCGCTCTGCACGGCCCGCGGACCGCGGGTGCGTGGGTGCGGAAGCTCGCCACCTAAGAGAGTGGAAGACGCGCGGTCTGGGTGCGGGGCCCGGGCTCATTTCTTTTTCTCTGCTGTATGGGACTTTTGGCAAACACGTCACAGGGTCAAAAAATGAACAAAACAAAGAAAAAACAATGTCTCAGTCCACGGCATGGCATGGCATGGCCTCATGGCTTTGTTTGTCCGGGCTCGTGGGCCTTACCCCGCCACGCGCCAGCGCTGAGACAAACGGAAATCAGCGCCATTTTTCCTGCGTACACGCGCCCGCGTGCGCCTGGTAAGCTCAGAAGGGTCATTGTCCGGTTTTCTTGCGGAATCATTATCATTCTCACCATCACCGCTACTCCTGGTATCATCAAGATCATTCTTCATGGCTGATCTTGTTATGTGATCTTTTGTTTGGTATTCGCTGCCCACCTTTTTCCTTTGTCTTTTCTCGATTTTGACCATCTTGACCTTTCATGATGTGTGTTCCTCTTTTCTTTTTCTCTTTTCTTTTTCGTATTTTTTCTTTTCTTAGTTTGTTAATCTCTTGTTTTCCTTTTTGTCCATGTGGTGGTGGTCTCTCAGCTAACACAATGTATATAAATCTTTTGTAAGTATTTCTTAATCTTGATTTTTTCCTCTTCCCTACATTTTCCTTATTATGAAAGGTTTTAATATATTAAAGTCTTTTAGAATACCAAAAGCAAATCTACATACCACGAAAATGCCTTTGACCACAAAACCTTTGTCTTTGAAAATCAACGCCGCTCTATTTGATGTTGACGGTACCATCATCATCTCCCAACCAGCCATTGCTGCTTTCTGGAGAGATTTCGGTAAGGACAAGCCATACTTCGACGCCGAACACGTTATCCACATCTCTCACGGTTGGAGAACCTACGATGCCATCGCCAAGTTCGCTCCGGACTTCGCCGATGAAGAATACGTCAACAAGCTAGAAGGTGAAATTCCAGAAAAGTACGGTGAACACTCCATTGAAGTCCCAGGTGCCGTCAAGTTGTGTAACGCCTTGAACGCCTTGCCAAAGGAAAAATGGGCTGTTGCCACCTCTGGTACCCGTGACATGGCCAAGAAGTGGTTCGACATCTTGAAAATTAAGAGACCAGAATACTTTATCACCGCCAACGATGTCAAGCAAGGTAAGCCTCATCCAGAACCATACTTGAAGGGTAGAAACGGTTTGGGTTTCCCAATCAACGAACAAGACCCATCCAAGTCCAAGGTCGTCGTCTTTGAAGATGCTCCAGCTGGTATTGCCGCCGGTAAGGCCGCTGGTTGTAAGATCGTCGGTATCGCTACTACTTTCGATTTGGACTTCTTGAAGGAAAAGGGTTGTGACATCATTGTCAAGAACCACGATTCCATCAGAGTCGGTGCATACAACGCCGAAACCGATGAAGTCGAATTGATTTTTGATGACTACTTATACGCTAAGGATGACTTGTTGAAATGGTAATTTTCTTTCTTTTTGTGATAAAACTACGCTAAAATGAAAAACAAGAAATGAAGATTTCTCTCCATTTTCAAACAATTGTATAATTTTATATCTGCATGACTAATAATATAATATAATACTTATAAAATACGAATAAATTTAAATTGATATAACAAGTTTCAGTCTTGCTATTTCTTCTCTGCATTACCTTACCTCAGACAATAACCCGCATAATGAATAGGGCGTGCGCAAAGCAGGGTTGAAAGCGCCCTATTGAATAAAATAAAATAAAGAACCTATCTTTGTTTTTGTTTTATATCTTACTATAAAATTGTATTTTTTTGGTAGTACGACGAGAAATTAAATTAATTATAAAGGGAATGCTTATTTAAATTTATTTCTTAGCCTTCTTGTCAGACTTCTTGACAGCTTCAGTTTGTTCCTTGACGACCTTCTTAACAATCTTTTGTTCTTCGATCAAGAAAGCTCTGACGATTCTTTCCTTGACACAGTTGGCACATCTGGAACCACCGTAAGCTCTGGAAACAGTCTTGTGGGTCTTGGAGACAGTAGCGTATTGTCTTGGTCTCAAAGTGGAAATACCTTGTAAAGCGCTACCACAGTCACCACACTTTGGTCTGGTGGCCAACTTCTTAACATGTTGAGCACGCAAGATACCACCTGGGGTCTTAACAACCTTGATTTTGTTAGAACGGGTGTTGTCTATATGAAACAAAGGGGGGGGAGGGGAAAGTTAGTAAAATGGATATTCACACTTCTATTGTCCAAGAACTTAACTAGGAATTGTATTGCATGAAAATTCAATGTCCACAGATATACCATGTTTGTTCATCTTGTTTTCAGAGCGCTACATGACATGCTCAGACCTAATTTCGACTGGCTCGGGAGTTTCCACATCTATGGAATTAGTTTCTTTCTTTCCACGTTAATGAGCCTGGGCCCCATTTCTTATCACGGTTCAACATCTTGTCAAATTTTTACAATAGTCCAAAATTCGGTATAATTCACTAAAGGTATTGGCGAAGTATTCGTTTCTTCTTATACAGTGGTTTTCTATGCTAATTATTCTTTGCATATCATGTCATCATATTTGCACAGATAAAATTTCACACAATTAGTTCTTCTCAAAAATTCAAAAATTCATTCAATAACATACATGGATTTCTTCTTCTGAAAGTAACACGTTGAGCCATTTTTAGGGTTGTTCGTTGCTAATCTATTCTCAATTTTAATCGACGTGAACTAAATTAAAGGAATATTTTAAATACCACTAACGCATATACCACCTATTATTTACTACCACAACTAACAAGTTCATCAATTTTTACGTAAAATGCTGTTGAAACATTTCCGAACCTTCCCAGCAGATAGGAAGAAGCGGCCGCAAACAGCTCGGTACCGCCCCAGTAGGAGGGTAGGCTAGACCGCTGGTGGGAAGAGCAGAGGGGAACTGCAGGAGGTTGCTCTTCCTGGAAGGACATGCTCTCTCTCTGTGGTGGGAAAGTGGCCTCTGCTCAGAAAGGATTAGTTTCCTCTACCCAGACAGAGAACGACAGCGTCCGTAAGCCGGGGCGGTCGTAATGCGCAGTAAAAATAACTGAAAAACGAAACTGAAAATAAAAAAAAGGAAAAAGCTCAACACCCACACAGTACAGTACAGCTTACGGCATCTGTACACCGCACGACTAAGATGACAACTACGGTCTTAGCAAATGTGTGTGTTTGATGTTGGAGGATATCTCGCTAATTAGAGTAAGTTTCATTGCCTTATACATGCTAATTAAGGAGGTTTGAGCAAACATAAAGGGTTGCGTGTCCGTGTAATACATAATCATGGGACTGAGGTTTTGAAATTACATAGGTTGTGTTTTCGTTTTTAGATTATATTTTATATACGCTAAAGATTTGCTACCAACATGCATAAATAGTATATCTTTTACTGCCCGTAGATGAAAAAAAAAAGAGGGACACGAGGGATGGATCACTCAATTCTTTTCAACAGCAATGACTTCCATTTCCAAATCAACGTTCAATGGCAAAGAAGCAACACCGACGCAGGATCTTGCGGGCTTGTGGGTGTGGAAGTGTTTGGCATACACTGAATTGAATTCGGCAAAGTTTTTCATGTCAGCCAAGAAAACGTTGACTTTAACAACGTTGTTCAAAGACGAGTTGCCTTCAGCCAAGATGTTCTTGACGTTTTGGAAAACTTGTTCCGCCTTGTCAGAGATAGAACCTTGAACAGGCTTGTTTTCTGCGGTATATGGGATTTGGCCAGACACGTAGACGAAGTTGTTCGCCTTCATGGCCTGGGAGTAAGAGGCGGCAGCAGGTGGTGCCAGTTTGGTGCTGACCGGGGTCAATGTTGTCAAACCCCTTTTCAAGATTGGAGTGGTTCTCAAAACGGAATTTCTTAGAAACATTACTGCTAGTTTGATATGGAGGTGTGTGTGCGTGTGTTTTGGGCGGGCTATGATTCTTATTGGAACCTCTATGTAACGCAGCGAGTCATATGTATATATGTATATCAGGGGATCCATGCGCTGAGTTTTTCGTCAAGCGATAGTGGCGGAATTGCATCTCCGCTGATGCAAGAACAAAGAAGAAAGCCTTTACCCACTAGACGAGCATCAAAGCAAGAAAACCGCTCTTCTCGAAGGATTGACTCGAGACATAATTCTGCAGCTCTTAGTTGCACTGCGGGAACGACGACCTTTGTGTGGTTGTGTGTGTAGCTTATCTTTGTATACCGGCCACTATCGTACGTAATCTCACAACTTTTGAGGCCGGTTTCGGAATCTCGGAGCCTTGCGATGGATCCAAACCCTGTAAACAAAGCAAGGGATACCAGCGCAGGTTCAGCCTACTTACTCTTCTATACATAGAACATACATCCCTGTAATATTAGTATACAGTTTTTGAACTGTAGCATAGAAGCAAACAAAGCTAACTCCCGCTACCAAGCCAAACGACTAAGAAACTGGACAAGGAGCATGGAATTGAGTCCACGACCAAGAAGGGCTACCACGTCGCCTATCGATATACCAGGTGGTGATAGATACAGCCAAATAATCGAGCCGCATTCACACAGTCTTAAGACCGACCCTTTATCAAGTAACAGTAGTAGTCTCGTATCTAAAACTTCCACCAATCTAAGTTTGGAGAGCCCTTTCTCTTCGAAGTCTCTACTAGACTGCCCCCCTGCACAACCGGTAAAAGACTCTCGAGATTCACAGAGTAATATTCATGATGTGGAAGAGGAAACAAGTAGAGACGACGGCGAAAGTGTCTTAAACATAGTAGACTTCCCCACAGATGAGCTCATACTAATGGTAAGTGCGCTGCTGAACAAAATTGTGAAGGCCAACGATGAAACTACAGACCCCTCACAACAAGCGGTGGAAGACGGTGAAGATGAACTCTTGGCTCCCGTTCTAGCCTTTTATGGGAAAAACGTCCCTGAGATCGCCGTGGTCCAATATTTAGAGAGAATTCAAAAATACTGTCCCACCACAAATGACATCTTTCTTTCCTTACTAGTATATTTCGATAGAATATCTAAAAACTATGGGCCGAGTCCTGACCGAAATGGCCATGTAAAGCAAATATTCGTTATGGACTCAGGAAATATACACAGATTGCTCATTACGGGTATAACGATATGCACGAAATTCATGAGCGACTTTTTTTATAGCAACTCTCGGTACGCCAAGGTCGGAGGAATTTCCTTACAAGAATTGAATCACTTGGAATTGCAATTCCTAGTACTGTGTGATTTCAAGTTACTAGTCTCGAGGGAAGAAATGCAGAAATATGCAGATTTGCTATATAAATTCGGGAACGACCGGTAGAAAAGAGCTGCCTCAACCACCACTTCCTCCTTATACATTTATTCTTTCTTTAGGTCAACACTACTACATATAGGGTTTTTTGTACAAACTATTTAATATTCCCTTTAATTTTATGTTTTTCCCAACTAAATTGCTTTTTTACAACTACTGAATTTTAAATATTTAATGACCATTGTTCATAAATGATCAAATTCACCGGCACGTCATTAATGAAATGCGTGCAACTGAGAATTCAGAGTCTGCTAGTACATAGCACTCTGTCCGCTGTATTTTCTATTTTCACATTTTTTCTTCCTCTTTCCAACCTGAAAGGATGGACATTTGAGACACTTCGAAAAAAGTTGAAAAATGAAAACATGAGATAAAGTGTCACCAGCCCTGCTCTAGAAGCGTAAAAGTGAACAGTCCAATGTATCCTGATGGAGAACAATTGCTACTGTATATAGTATGTGCCTATAGACTATCCTTTTTCATTGGTATCTGTTCTCTTTTCATGGCCAAAATTTGTCTACCAGAATTTTTGCAATATGGGAAAACTTACCAACCCAAGAATACTTCAAAGTGTTTGAGTATACTTGATAAAATAAAGAAGTTTACGGTTCCAAAGGCATACTTCGCCCACTTCTATTATCTGGCCACTTTCCTGTCGTCAATCACAGTATACTTCTACCCCAAGTTCCCTATTGTCTGGATCATTTTCGGGCACTCATTGCGTCGGCTCTATGAAACCCTTCATGTATTGCGTTATACAAGCAATTCCAGGATGAATTGGTCTCATTATCTAGTCGGAATATGGTTCTATTCAGTACTCTTGCTGATTTTAAATATATCTTTATACAAGAATACCGTTCCAAGTAAGCTAAACACCAAGGCTTTCATCATATTCTGCATAGCATCTTGGGACCAGTATAGAAACCATTGTGTCTTGGCCCAACTGGTCAAATACTCACTGCCTAGCGGGGGGATGTTCAGCCTCGTATGTTGCCCCCATTATCTGGACGAAATTATTATCTATTCTACTCTGTTGCCCTATGAACAAGAATTTTATTTAACACTAATTTGGGTCATCGCGAGCTTAAGCATATCCGCATTGGAAACACAAAACTATTACAGACACAAATTCAAAGACGATCATGTAGCCCGCTACGCCATCATACCTTACGTACTCTAACGGCATATATATATTTGGTAATTAATTCTTCAATTTTTCATCAATCACTTCTACTAATATGGTAAAAGTCGTATACGTGTCACTAAAAACGATTGCTAAGCCCATACTTTTTTGAGGCAGTTCGAAAAAGAGTAAATACTGGCCAAGTGGCTAAGGTCCATCATCGTTTACCAACTTACGTACTTTCTAGAGTTTTCAAACAAATTGATTACTCAAAATAGGGACCAGAATCGCCCAATCTTCTTTTCTTTCCCAAAATTCAAGGCTATTGTTCCACCTGGATTTGCTATTATTAGAAGTGTGATCTACATTTTAAGATCTCATCTGCATCCTTGAAACACATCCGGTACTCAAGAATCAGTTCACGTAATCACGCCATACTGTTTGACATCTAATAAAAGTAGCAGCTTGGGAACTTGTTTGAAATAAGACCAACTCGACAAAAGACGGGAGTATCAGTGTGCACGGAAAAGCTCAGTGACAAATGCCTAACCCTCCTTCATTTAAGTCACATAAGCAGAATATTTTCAACTCCAACAACAATCAGCACAGAAATAGTGTAGATTCATTCGACTTACATCTCGACGATTCATTTGACGCTGCCTTAGACAATTTACAAATCGACAATAATCCAGAACCACTAAGTAAGCATAATACTGTTGGAGACAGAGAAAGTTTTGAAATGAGAACAGTAGACGACTTTTCGAATCTGTCAACAGATTCACATCGTAAGTCTTCAAATACAGATACCCGTCCTTTGATGTACGACAATCGCCTCTCGCAAGACGATAGTTTCAAATTTACTAATATTGCTTCATCACCATCACCATCCTCGAATAATTTTTTTTCAAAAGCTCTCTCATTTCTAAAGATGTCGAACTCTAAAAACTGGTCCAAGTTCGGATCTCCCATTGAGCTTGGCGATCAACACGTGGAAAGAGAAATACACCCAGATACAACCCCTGTATACGATAGAAATAGATATGCGTCCAACGAAGTATCTAATGCGAAATATAATGCTGTGACATTTGTGCCAACTCTATTGTATGAGCAGTTTAAATTCTTTTATAACTTATACTTTTTGGTGGTCGCGTTATCGCAAGCCATTCCTGCGCTAAGAATAGGATATCTATCATCATATATAGTACCACTAGCGTTTGTGCTAACGGTGACAATGACAAAGGAAGCTATAGATGATATCCAAAGAAGAAGACGTGATAGAGAATCCAACAATGAACTATACCATGTAATAACGAGAAACCGTTCCATTCCAAGCAAAGATCTAAAAGTTGGAGATCTCATAAAAGTTCATAAAGGCGATCGTATTCCTGCTGACTTAATCCTTCTGCAATCTAGCGAACCATCTGGGGAATCGTTCATAAAGACCGATCAATTAGATGGTGAAACTGATTGGAAGTTACGTGTTGCGTGCCCTCTAACACAAAATCTATCCGAAAATGATTTGATCAACAGAATTAGTATAACGGCTTCAGCACCTGAGAAATCCATTCATGAATTCTTGGGTAAGGTCACGTACAAGGACTCCACTTCAAACCCTTTATCTGTTGACAATGCTCTCTGGGCAAACACTGTTTTAGCTTCTAGCGGATTTTGTATTGGTTGTGTTATCTACACGGGTAGAGATACTAGACAAGCTATGAATACAACTTCAGCTAAAGTTAAAACTGGTTTACTGGAGCTGGAAATTAATAGTATTTCTAAGATTCTTTGTGTGTGTGTTTTCGCCCTGTCCATTCTTTTGGTTGCATTTGCTGGTTTCCACAATGACGATTGGTATATCGACATTATGAGATATCTGATCTTGTTTTCCACCATTATTCCCGTGTCTCTAAGAGTTAACCTAGATTTGGCCAAGACTGTTTATGCTCATCAAATCGAACACGATAAAACTATTCCTGAAACGATCGTAAGAACAAGTACAATTCCTGAAGATTTAGGCCGTATTGAATACCTTTTAAGTGACAAAACAGGTACGCTTACTCAGAATGATATGGAACTGAAAAAGATCCACCTGGGGACTGTATCATACACGTCAGAAACATTAGACATTGTGTCCGACTATGTCCAGTCTTTGGTAGATTCTAAAACTGATTCTTTGAATAACTCTAAAATTCCTCTATCAACAACAAGAAAAGATATGCCGTCACGTGTACGTGATATGATTATTGCATTAGCAATCTGTCACAATGTCACACCCACTTTTGAAGATGATGAACTAACTTATCAAGCAGCATCACCAGATGAAATTGCTATCGTTAGATTTACCGAATCCGTTGGGCTGTCTCTTTTCAAAAGAGATCGTCATTCGATCTCTTTGTTACATGAACATTCTGGGAAAACTTTAAATTATGAAATTTTACAAGTTTTCCCTTTCAATTCGGATTCCAAGCGTATGGGTATCATTGTCCGTGATGAACAACAGGGTGAATACTGGTTTATGCAAAAAGGTGCCGATACAGTAATGGCAAAAATCGTAGAAAATAATGACTGGCTAGAGGAAGAAACAGGGAACATGGCTCGTGAAGGTTTACGTACTTTAGTTATCGGCCGTAAAAAATTAAACAAGAAAATTTACGAACAATTTCAAAAGGAATACAAGGATGCATCTTTAACAATGCTAAACCGTGATCAGCAAATGGGTCAAGTCATTGCTAAGTATCTGGAACATGACCTTGAATTATTGGGTTTGACCGGTGTGGAGGATAAATTACAGAAGGATGTGAAATCTTCCATTGAATTACTTAGAAACGCTGGTATTAAAATTTGGATGTTGACAGGTGATAAAGTAGAAACAGCTCGTTGTGTTTCCATAAGCGCGAAATTAATTTCCCGTGGTCAGTACGTTCATACCATAACCAAAGTAACGAGACCGGAAGGTGCATTCAATCAGTTGGAATATCTAAAAATTAATAGAAATGCTTGTCTTCTAATAGATGGTGAATCATTGGCTATGTTTCTAAAGCATTATGAACAAGAATTCTTTGACGTCGTGGTACATCTGCCAACCGTTATTGCCTGTCGTTGTACACCTCAACAAAAGGCGGATGTCGCTTTGGTAATTCGTAGAATAACGGGTAAAAGAGTGTGTTGTATTGGTGACGGTGGTAATGATGTTAGTATGATTCAATGCGCGGATGTTGGTGTTGGTATTGTGGGTAAAGAAGGTAAACAAGCTTCATTAGCCGCTGATTTTTCTATAACACAATTTTGTCACCTTACCGAATTGCTATTGTGGCACGGTAGAAACTCATATAAAAGATCGGCCAAATTGGCTCAGTTTGTTATGCATAGAGGTTTAATTATTGCCATTTGCCAAGCAGTCTATTCCATTTGTTCATTGTTCGAACCTATTGCACTTTATCAAGGTTGGTTAATGGTTGGTTATGCTACTTGTTATACCATGGCTCCCGTATTTTCACTAACTCTTGACCATGATATTGAGGAATCGTTAACAAAGATATACCCAGAACTGTATAAAGAATTGACAGAAGGCAAGAGTTTATCATACAAAACATTTTTTGTCTGGGTTCTACTGTCGTTGTTCCAGGGGTCTGTGATTCAATTGTTTTCGCAAACTTTCACAAGTCTATTTGAGCATGATTTCACTAAAATGGTTGCTATCAGTTTCACGGCCTTAATTTTAAATGAATTGATTATGGTTGCTTTGGAAATTTACACGTGGAATAAAACCATGTTTTTTACTGAGATTGCCACTTTGCTGTTTTACGTAGCATCTGTTCCATTCCTAGGTGATTATTTTGATTTAAGTTTTATGACCAATGTAAAATTTTATGCTGAACTCTTGGTGATCCTACTAATTTCGGTCTTCCCCGTTTGGACGGCAAAGGCAATTTATAGAAGACTACATCCTCCAAGTTATGCAAAAGTGCAAGAATTTGCCACGCCATAATATTCGTTGGTGTATCTTTTTTCGTTACTCCAGTGGATTATTCTTAAAAATCTATCATATTTCAAAATATAAAATTCTTATTTTTACAAAGAACATATAGATTATGCATAAAATTATTTTGTTACATTTTTTTTTTTATTTTTCTTTTCTTTCTACCCCTTCGAACAAGTATAGCTTAGCAGATTAATAAAAATAAAATACCGTTGTATTCAAATCACATCACACTATCCATCTCACTTTCACTGTCCGTTTCAGGTGACCTGTCATCCACAGTGTTAACTGTTGGTCTTTGGAAGTCAGTTGCATGAGCCCAAGGAATTGTTCTTGAGATGTTTTCAAATACAGAAGACCTTCTCCTGAAGGTCCCACGGTATGCGGGTGCGGGTTCTTCGACGTTGTGCGGATCGTTATCACGTGAGGGAGTTATAGGCATATCATTCATCGATGAGAGGTATTTGGAACCTAGATCACTACTTTCAGTATCATCACCAACTTGTGAGATTGGGTAAGGTAGGGGAGCGTCACCAGTGACTCTGAATAAATGAACGTTAGCGACATGTTCATTTTCGACTCTAAAGATGATCCAAATAAATCTTCTAATAACTTCCAAAGTAGCCAAAATAAATGACGTCACGGCACTTTGTTGTATCGTTTGAGGGGCAATTGCATACACAATCCATTCGAATCTAATGAGGATATCCCAAATCATGGCAAAATAATAAACCAGTTTCCTACTGAATGAATAGCTCCCGTCTTCCCAGTTTTTCTTACCGGCCAAATATAAGTCGTCTCTTAGCAACCAATTGTAAGATGTGGTATTATGAACAACGGACCAATCCATGACAAGATCCCAAGCGGAAGTGAGGATCGAGTTCAAAGTGGCAAACACAATAAAGGGTGTTCTTCTTTGGTCTGAGTGATCAGACAATCTATAAGCACAAAGAGTGGCGTTGTACGCGATACCCAAAGTGTATTTAGCGGCATTTAAAAGATGTGGGAACCAGTCACCAGAGTCGGCGAATCTTCGCAAACACTGCATGAATCTCCAGTAACTCGGTAGGCAAGACAAGGCACCCATTGCTACGGAATGAGAAGAGCCACATAAATTGTTGGGGATTTGCGAGTAAACGCAGAAAAACATGGCAATATCGGAAATAGAATAGGTTAGCGAACAGATGATATCGCCCAAGAAGAAATCACCAAACTCGACGGGGAAGAATCCAGACATCATCAGTCTGATGAGAGTCACGACCAGCCATTTCCTCGTATGTACGACTTTATCCCAGTACGGGATGAGACCGGAGGGGCAAACAAACAGGAAAAACACAATACCAATGTATATGAACCCCATGGGAGTGAGTCTTTCCAATGCAAAACTCAACATGGAACAAACTGCGCAGGCCAAAATAAAAAAAGTCAAGAAATACATTTTGAGGGGGATTTTGCTCGTGGCAAAATCGTTGTTGAAGAATTGCGTACCGTTCTTGGATTGTATTTCACCCAGCATAATAAATCTATAATTAATTCCGGTTCTATGCCAGATGTAACAATTCACGAGGAAAAGGAACGCGATCAACATGACCATGTACCAGCCGCCCCACAGCGGGAACAAGATCTTGTGCGTGAAGGACGCCTGGTCGGAGCTAATGGCCCGATACAAGGTGAAGGTGACGAGGGCCATCGAGATACCGATGCCCAGGCCGACGACGAACATCTGCACGATGGACCTGTTGTTTCTGTGGACCATCTGCTCGGATATGGAGTACTGGATGGTCAGCTTCTTCAACTTGTGGGTGTTGTGCTTCTTGTCCTTCGGGGTGTTGGTCAATGCGGTGGTATACCACTCGCTGATCTGCGTTTCCAACCAAGTAATGGGCTCCTTGTCCCTCTGGGCAGAGGACAGCTCCGCGGTGGTTGCCGGCTGGGAGCTGGTTATCTGCTGCATCTGTTGCGCAACCAGCTGCACGTTGGCGTCCGCGTGCTTGAAGAGGGTGTAGTTGGCCCTCGCGTTCGCCATGAATGCGGGCAACTCCTTCGTGTAGCACGCCTTGTCGAACTTCTTGACCATCTTGCGGAACCCGGTGACGTTGATATCACGGAACGACTTCACCAACTGCAAGTACAGGTAGTACTCGATGATGGCGTTGCTCAACAGGTTCCGGGCCTGCGTCATGGTCATGGTGTCCAAGAACGACGCTCCAAAGGCAAACGTCTCACGGCCCCTGGACGACGAGTCCTGCGTCACGTCGTGCAACAGCGAGAACCCGCGCTTGGGCCACGAAGGCAGCAACCGGTTGTCCTTCAGGACCTTGCGGCAGTATGCCAGTACTGATAGCCGTGGTGGGGCCACATCCTCACCACCCGCCATCGAGCCGTACCCGCCATCAACGCTGCCGGCCCCTGCCTGGTACAGGCTCGAGGAAATGTCGACGCTGGACGTGGATCGGTTCAGCACCTCGCGCTCGTAGTTTTTCTGCAACAGGTAGTAGTGCAGCTGCGACTCCAAAACCTCAAACTTCTTGTCACACTCCTTCAACAGCCAGAGGTAAAACTCATTGCACTTTCGCAACTGGAACGAGATCAGCCAGTCCTCGATGAACTCGGACACGAACTCCCGCTGCAGAGGAGAGTAGTCCTTCTTACCGACTTGCCCGGTACGGTAGTCGGCAGAGGGAACCCTCCGCTGGGCCTCTGTCTGGTACAGCGACACGGGAGGCGTCCAGCTCCGTCTGGAGCTGGACCGCTGTTCCTCCGCGGTCAGCTTGTCCTTATAGCGGCTGAGCTTCTTCTTGCCAACCTTGTAGTCAATGTACTTGTCCCTCCACTCCGGGATGGCAGATTCGGTCAGGTGGTCAGCGAACTTCATCGATGCGGTGGTGAGCCCCTAACAATACAACTAACTGAATAAAACAACTCTCCTTCTTTTGTATACGCATACTACGACCAAGGATGTTCCATCAAACCGCTGCAAAACGTGCGATGATGCCATAAAACTTGCGTCAAATAAAACCGCAGCCCGTTGCAGGTGACAACCGCACCAAAATCGCTCTGGAAATGCCTCACACCCACACCGGGTGCTGCGATGACTACCGGCACATGGCAGCCGCAACGGCAACAGCAACGGCTGGGTTCGACAAGAGCAGCAGATGGCGATCTGGACAATGGCTGCGCATTACAGGGGTTTGCATGGCCCAGCGATAAGAGCACCGGGGGGCAGGGCAGGGTAGGGCAAGGGTGAAGGGTACAGCTGTGCGACGACGCTGGCAGGCGTGGCATCGTTTTTCGGCGACGGCGGAAGCCATAGCTACCCATGCCCTCCCAACACCAGGTATATATATATGTATATCTGCTGTGGTAGTGGGTGTGTGCATTCTGGAGGCCTTCGGCGCACGTGATCGGGAAGCCACAGTTTTGCGCGGAAATATTTTTTCAGCAGCGTGGGAAAAGCAACCTTGCAGACTTTATGGTGTGCAAGAAAGAGGCCTGGAGCTGAAGGTGTGGAAGGAGAAAGGTTGTGGTGACACACAGGGGCGTGTGTTTGGAGCTTTATAAAGAGGAGGGCATGAGGAGACAGCTGCAATGGATGGCGGGGTCCGGAAACGAGGACCAGAACCGCCTGGACAACGAACACAACAGCAATACAAGCACAAGCGAAATGACCGACACGGCGATGATGCCACCTTTGAAGAGAGTGCTGCAGGCAGATGGCAGCGAAGACGGGTCTGGGAAGAAGCAGATGACGACGACGACGACGACGGCGACGGCGATGACCACGACCATGACTACGACCAACACAAATGACAGCGGCACCAGGGTGCAGCCGCTGCCGGAGTATAACTTCACCAAGTTCTGCTATCGGCACAACCCGGAGATCCAGTTCTCGCCCACGCACACGGCATGCTACAAGCAGGACCTCAAGCGCACGCAGGACATCAACGCCAACATCGCGAAGCTGCCGCTGCAGGAGCAGTCGGACATCCACCACATTATCTCCAAGTACAACAACTCCAACGACAAGATTCGCAAGCTGATTCTGGACGGGATTCTGTCCACGAGCTGCTTCCCGCAGCTCTCGTACATCTCGTCACACGTCACGCACATGATCAAGATCGACTTCATCAGCATTCTGCCGCAGGAGCTGTCGCTGAAGATTCTGAGCTACCTGGACTGCCAGTCGCTGTGCAACGCTACGCGGGTGTGCCGCAAATGGCAGACGCTGGCCGACGATGACCGGGTGTGGTACCACATGTGCGAGCAACACATCGACAGGAAGTGCCCCAACTGTGGCTGGGGGCTGCCCCTGCTGCACATGAAACGGGCCCGCATACAGCAGGGCAGCTCGGGCTCGAGCGAGGGCACACGGCCCTGGAAGGTCATCTACAGAGAGCGTTTCAAAGTGGAGTCCAACTGGCGCAAGGGCCACTGCCGGATCCAGGAGTTCAAGGGCCACATGGACGGCGTGCTCACGCTCCAGTTCAACTACCGCCTGCTGTTCACGGGCTCGTACGACTCCACCATCGGCATCTGGGACCTGTTCACGGGCAAGCTGATAAGAAGACTGAGCGGCCACACGGACGGCGTCAAGACCCTGTACTTCGACGACCGGAAGCTGATCACGGGCTCGCTCGACAAGACGATACGCGTGTGGAACTACATCACGGGCGAGTGCATCTCCACGTACAGGGGCCACTCGGATAGCGTGCTCAGCGTGGACTCGTACCAGAAGGTGATTGTGTCGGGAAGCGCTGACAAAACCGTCAAAGTCTGGCACGTGGAGTCAAGAACATGCTACACCTTGAGGGGCCACACGGAATGGGTCAACTGCGTCAAACTGCATCCAAAGAGTTTCTCGTGTTTCAGTTGCAGCGACGACACCACAATACGCATGTGGGACATCCGGACCAATTCGTGCCTCAAGGTGTTCCGGGGCCATGTGGGACAGGTCCAGAAGATCATACCGCTGACCATAAAGGATGCGGAGAACCTGACCACCGACAACACTTCTTCGCAGAACGAGCCGGCGATGACCAACGACGCCAACGCGTCAGAAACGCCGTCGAGTGAGCAAGAGGCCACCCTCGACGAGACCATACCCTACCCCACACACCTGCTGTCGTGCGGGCTGGACAACACCATCAAGCTCTGGGAGGTCCGGACGGGCAAATGCATAAGAACACAGTTCGGCCACGTGGAAGGTGTTTGGGACATTGCGGCTGACAACTTCAGGATAATCAGCGGGTCCCACGACGGGAGTATCAAGATCTGGGACTTGCAAAGCGGGAAGTGCATGCACACGTTCCAGGGACGCAGGCTACAAAGAGACACTCAGCCCACGCAAACTCAAACGCAGACGCAGTCTCTGGGCGACAAGGTCGCCCCCATTGCGTGTGTGTGCATTGGTGACTCGGAGTGTTTCAGCGGTGACGAGTTCGGATGCGTGAAGATGTACAAATTCGACCTCAACGACTAGAACACTTGCACTCCACTCCCCCCACCGCCACCCCCACCAGTACCTCGGGTATATACATATACCACAATACATGATAGCATTCCACAAATATCTTATTTCCAAGGAAGAAAAAACAAACAAACAAACAAACAAACAAACAAATAAATAAACAAATAAATAAAAAACTAGCATATTCTTTTCCGTCTTCGAATTTTTTTTTTATTTCTCTTGCTTGCTAAACTCTCGAGCATCACTGCATCTCCCCCCACGGAAACCTTTCCACACCAAAGGGGTGTCAGGGGGGTGGCAGAGACAAAGCTTATGCTGATGGCAATGATGAAGAGGGCGTAAACGTCAGATGTCGTACAAGATCCGGAAACTGAATTATGTACCCTCAACAATGTACTCAGAATTTAAAGGGCGAAAATGCCTTATTATATAAACGCGCACTGTCATGCACTGCATATAAAAGGGATTACCTAACTAAATGCTTATCCACTCCGTAAACCCTTGAAATAGAAGACAAAACAAAACAAAACTCAACTTTCGAGGTACCAGTTTTGGTCATACCCTTATAAGAAAAGGTACATAGCTGGTTCTACTGCTCCTCTCCATATGGCTACCAGTACGCAGCCACAAAATATTCTGACGGACGAACCTTTGAACATTCCTGGTGGCAGCAGCAGCAATAGCCGTAACTATGGAAACGCAAACGCAAATATAAGAACCCCCTCGGGTACGTACATACATCATCCTAGGCTGAACTCCTTAGACTTTTTGCACATGCCTAGAAGGATCTCCAACGTCAAGCTGCACCGATTGCCACAAGACGAGCTGCAGAGAAATACAAATCTGAACAAGAGCATGTCCATCAATGGCAATCAGGTTCATGCTCACCACCCCTTCATAAACCCAAGCGTAGACCTCAGTAAGCATCAGAACGTGGAAAGAGAAGAAGAGGAGGAAGACGAAATTTCCCCTCTGTCGCATGATAACTTCCAGTACGACTCAGAAGAGAATGGTAATAATCCCTCACCCCCCATCTATAAGAAATCTGGCGAACTGGTGAAGAGCTCGCTGAAGAGAAGGTCCAAGTCCCTACCCATCACCCCCAAATCTATTTTCCACAAGACGGGCACTAGAGGGGGCAAGCATGTCAATCTGGACCACGTGGACACAAGGCTGTTGCAAAGAAGTAAAAGTGTTCATTTCGATCGTGTCTTACCAATAAAGCTGTTTAATGGGAACGAAAAACCTATAGACGTCAGTAAGCAAATGGTCCAACAGGACGTCTTGAATTTCAAACACAAGCCTTTGACAAGACTCAATGATGTTGACGGTAGCAGCAATTGCGTACCTATCGAGGATTTATTATCTGAAGACGGCCAAAATGCATCTCAAGATACGTGGCTACGAAACCCCAAGGGCGTCTTCCTCTTTGGAACGAATGCCAATAATCAGAACAAGAGAAAGAAGAAATTCTCGCTGGAGGACGAGGATAGTGACTTTGACAACTACAATGACGACGACGAGGCTATAAACCGCTTAGTGAGGAAACAAGACAAAGACGAAACTTTTCTCACAAATGGACTCAAAAACTTGTTGATAAACGACAACAACCAATATCCAGAACCAAAGAAAAATTCTACTAAACCAGAGGTCGTACTGGACGCCGACAACTTATTTTACGGGAACTCGAAAAGAGCCGTTGGTCTTTACAATAAGAACTTCCCCATCTTAAGTGATAGGAACCATAAGAGCTTAAAACTAAACATTTTTTTGAATTTATCTCGCGGCAGGCCTGTTTTTTTACAAGAGCTTACCTTACTATCAGGTTTCCACAACATGACTATAGTGGGGAAAGTCTGTGTGAAAAACATATACTTTGATAAGAAGATTATTGTAAGGTACACATGGGATGCATGGAAAACGTTCCATGAATCAGAATGCGTCTATTTCTCTAATGCAAATGGCATCCTACCGGGGAATAATATGGATATCTTCAAATTCTCCATAGATGATATACACAATCCAAATGACAAAGATAGTAATATATCGCCATTAGAGTTTTGTATCCAATACTTGACCTGGAGCGTTGACCGTTCCAGAAAGGAGTATTGGGACAATAACAACTTATTGAACTATAAAATCGATGTGGTGACCCACGAAGCGAGGTTAGGGCCTACAACAGACGTCAATGACAACTATGAAATGAGACACAGTCTTTTCAGAAACCCATTCCACTGAAGGGAAAATATTCAAAGGGAGAATAATAAAAATCAAATAATAATATTTCACATATACAATATAAAAAATATATAAGAAAAATACGTATCCTCTATTTTTATCGGAAGTCATCTTACATAAAATAACATTGAGATATTCTTCTTTTATCATTTTTTTTATCTTCTCTCAAGTCCAAACGTTCTTGAATAATTCGTTATCGTCCAACGAAACATTGGAATTGGAGTTCGAGTTTGTGTTATTATTACGGGTACCAACAACTCCAGGATTAACTAATGGCGACGGAGTTTGAGATGGCTGAGGTATCGTAGTATTGAAGAACGAACTCTGGCTCTGAGTCTGAGTCGAAGGTTTAGAGTATAATGATAAGATGGATTTCTTCAAGTCGCTCCTTTGCCCAATTTCATTAGCCCTGCAGTTGGCTTTGTTACTAGTGACACCAATGCTTGTAGTGATACTAGCGTCACTCGTATTAGAAGTAGTCTTAGAAAGGGACGATACCTGCAAGTTCAGTAAACTAGTATTACTCTCCGAAGTTTTCAATAAAGAGGAAGACGGTTGTGTTTGCGTCCCTTGTAGTGAATTTGAACTCGAATTCAAGCTCGCGTTCGAGACAGAAGATTGATTAGTGGATGATTTATGCAGAGAAGCATCGCCCGACCCCTCGATACTGGACAGATCGCCAATCCATTTCTTATACTCGTATTTGTTCTTGATGAAATTCTGTAAACTGCTCGTGTCAGTGATCTTTCTTCGCTTCAAGTCGTCTGACAAATTAGCTTCATAGTACGAGTTTGCCCTTGAATTATTCTTGAATTGAATCAGTTTCGTCAAATGCTCCTCCTTCCATGTATCCAGATCCACAGACTTCACTTTCGAGATATGTGTCCCCAAGGATCTATGTATACCTGCACACTTGATGCAGATGAAAACACCAAGTGACCAGGAGGCCCAGCGTGGATGCAGTTGTGCCTTACAATCGGCACAGTGGGTATTTCCTGGATCGCGTAATAGAGCACTCAGTGCCTTCTTGACAGGGACCGATGTCGACATCACTTCTTGCTTCCCCACGTTCTATACCTTCTGTCTGGTATTCATAAGCATAACCTTACTTTGTCAATATTAGTGCCGATCTTATACGTATTATCGAGTGCAAGATCGTCCAGCACGAAGGATCGAAACGATGCGTTTAGGTGACTAAGTAGCGTATATATCTATATATTCCAAGTTATTATACGCTCCATTCCGATAAGCCTCGTGTTCCATCTAGAACACGAACACCTGGTCTTCCATCTTGGAAAGTGGCTTGGAACGTCTGAACCCCAAGTCAACAACGCTTCTTCTGACGGAAGCCACCATTGCGGGAGGACCACAGATCAAGATTTGAACGTTATCCTCGGTGGCAGCAGGCAAATACTCCTTGATGACATCCTTAGTGATGTACCCGACGCCACCGGTCCAGTCTTCACGGTCTGGCGAGTCCAAGTAATGAACAATGTTGAACTGAGAAGGCTTCATGGCCACCAACGTCTCTAGTTCCTTCTTCAACAAAATATCCTCCTCGTGGACGTTACCGAAAACGAGGGAGACCTTGGTGGTATCGCGGGGATCCATGGCAATGGCCTTCATGATCTGGTACATGGGCGAAATACCAGTACCGCCCGCAACCATCCCCAGATGGGAACGACAGTTTCTCTCATAGTGGTAGTTCCCACGGGGGCCCTTGATCTCGATCGAGTCACCTATCTGCAACTCACCAATCACCTTTGAAACGTTCCCTGTGGGGTATGACTTGACTAGTAGCTCGAAGCTTCCCTTGGTGTCCTCGTCCAACGAGGTTGGCGTATACGATCTAGATATATCCTTACCATTAATGTTGGCCTTGATCACAATATGCTGTCCGATCGGTAAACCGAGGACGTCGTCAGCGCGGGGCAAACCAAACTTGTACAACGAGGTATTGTGCGTCAAGATGGTCTTCTCTACTAGAGGGAATGCCTGGAACTCGCCACGCTTGGGGTCTAGCACAGCCTTGGCCTTTTGCCCGGTAAAAAGCTTTAACAACAAGGGGATGGACACGATCAGGATGACCACCACAAGCTTTTGAGCGTCGACAGCCATCTTTGAATACTTGATTGCTTGTGTTGCTTGTGAAGAAGTGGCTCGTATGTATATTTTCAACACTTTTTTTCTTTCTCTTTTGATTTTTCGCGTTATATAACAAGAATATATGTAGATATTATAGATAAAATGAACCAGTTTGAAGGGACTATACGCGTGCATGCATGCGTGCGCTAGCGTTTGAGGAGCAGCGCAGCCTTGGAAGGGCCCTTGAGCTTGATATAGACGTCTGTTCCCCAGCCGGGCAGGCTCTGGATGTCCATCTTGCCCCCAAATAGCTCTAGATACGTTTTACACATGGGCAGACCAAAGCCCATGCCGGAAACGTTATTGATTTGCTCGCCGGGGAGATCTGTAGATTCCTCGGACGGCTGCTGGGAGTGTGTGGAGTACGAGTAGTCGAACATGAGCGCCTCCACCTCCGGCGTGATTCCCCCGCCGTGGTCCCTGATCCGTATGTACAGCTCGTCGTCGTCCGGCTTCAAGAGGTTGATCTCTATGGGAACGTGCTCCTGGCCGTGCGCTATCTGCGCCTCAAAGGCGTTCTTGAACACCTCTGTCATGATGTACTCCAGGATCGGCGGGATGCATGTGAATGTGATGTCCTGCGCCGGCGGGTGGAGGAGGACCGGGGTTCGCTGTGTGTTAAACTTCACAAAGCAGATATCGTTGACGTAGTCCGAGACGTGCTTGACCAACTGCACTATGGGCAGGTCGCGCTGCAGGATCCCGATCGTCTTCCCGTTGGGCTCGTCGTTGTTTTGCGTCATCAGCGACAGATAGTGCGTCACCAGCAGCTTCATGGTGATTCGCTCTTTCAAATGAAAGTTCAAAAACTGCGAGATCTTGAACTGTGGGTAGCACGTCCGGATCTCCTGCAATCCCTTTGCCAACACCACGATGGCGTCCTCGTGGTCGTCCAGCAGCTCCGTGAACCTGGCCTGGATCTTGGGCGGGTTGTGGAGCTCGTACGGGTACGCCACCGAAAGCAGCGTCTGCAGGCTCTTCAGGTACAGCGAGTTGGTCCTCTCGATGTGCGGATTGATCACCGCATTGTACGGTAGCCTCTGGATGGCGTTCAGCCGTTTGCACGTTAGCGACAGCAGCAGGTTGATCGTCTTGATCGTCAGCATGTACTCCTCCTTCTTCGTCAGCGGTGGCCGGTACTGCAGGAAGTACTCGTAGTCCAGCGGCGCAATGGGCTTGTTGGCATAGTCCTGTATCAGCAGCCCGATGTTGGACCTGATCTTGTAGTGCTGGTCGAACGACATTTCCGAGAGCAGCTCATTCGAGGGCCGCTGGCGATGTACCCAGCGCACCCCCCCACATCTCCACACACGCATAACCTTCCACATACTACTGTGACGCTCTCTAGATTCCTGTCCACCGTTTCTGGCCCTCTCTTCTAGTGCGTTTCGTCTAACACCAAATTCTTCCTTAATGGTAGCCTTTTTCCCTTATTACCGTGGGAAGCGAGCAGTGGATCGATTTGGATAGCAAAAACAAGAAAACTGGGACCTCTCAATCTATTTGGTGTCGGATTCGGTGATAGGTCAGTGAAGTAAGCAGTATATCGGAGTCATCAATGTCGTTCAATGCCTTTGCCAGCTCTCTGAGCAAGAAACTACAGGAACTCTCCACGAGTGTGTCCGAAAGAACCCAGGATCTGCCCAACTTGGCGCAATCCACCCAAAGAATGGTCCAGGAACGTCTGGGTCAGGTGACAGACATCTCGCAGTTGCCACGGGAGTACACGGAGCTCGAGGACAAGGTCGACACCATCAAGCTGATCTACAACCACTTCTTAGGCGTGACTGCGATCTACGAAAACGGGTCGTACGACTACCCTAAATACATCAACGAGTCCGTCAACGAATTTTCCAGCAGCTTGGCCTCCAAGTTGACCGAGTTGACGCATGCTACGTCTGCGTCCGAGGCGCAGAACATCTTGGTCGCCCCAGGCCCCATAAAGGAGCCCAAGACGTTGAACTATGCGTTGAGCAAAGTGGCTTTGAACTCCAGCGAGTGTTTGAACAAGATGTTCCCCAGCGAGGAACAACCCTTGGCCTCTTCGCTCTTGCAGTTCAGCGATGTCCAGGCCAAGATCGCTCAGGCCAGAATCCAACAAGACACTTTGATCCAAACCAAGTTCAATAAGAAATTGAGGGAAAGAGTCTCTTTCGAAATCGGTAAAGCCGATAAATGTCGCAAGGAGGTCCACTCCATGAGATTAAGATACGACGTCGCAAGAACAAACCTGGCCAACAATAAGAAGCCAGAAAAGGAAGCTTCTCTAAGAGTCCAAATGGAAACTCTGGAGGACCAGTTTGGCCAAGTCACCGAAGACGCTACTGTGTGCTTGCAGGAGGTTATTTCCCACGCCAACTTCACCGAAGACTTGAAGGAATTGGCCAAGGCTCAAGCTGAGTATTTCGAAACCTCTTCCGGTTTGATGAAGGAATTTTTGTCCAACTCGTTCGCTCAAGAGCATGAATCAAAGCCTCAAGTAGAAGATGAAAAGCCACAGACCGCTATTTCTATGAACGACGAAGATGATGCTTAACAAGCACTCGCCCTTCGCCTCTATATACTTCCTTTAATACAATATGATATTCTCTAACATAGTATAACGTACTTCTTTTTATGGCTAGTTTAGTAGTAAAAGTTTTTTTTAGTAGAAGACATTAAAAGAAAAAAAAAATACAGTAAAAACTTAATCAGTTATAATACTTAGTCAACACACCAAAGGCAAAGCAAGAAACTGAAAATGAACGCCGTTCAGCCCCAATACGAGCTATCTGTAGTCACGCAATGTTTGAAATCCGGGATTGATATCATCCAGTGGTTGATCCCGGCAATCACCAAGTTCAGCCAGTCTCACCCTTTAGTCTTCCAACTCTCGTTCATTTTCCTTACTTTCTATATCTTTTACAAGTTGCTAATGAACCTGATCACCCTGGTCAGGAGATTCATCTATGTGGCGTTAGTCGTCTCCTGCATCGGTATTTACTTACGTGGTTCGCAACAATTTTTGACTGTTGACTTGATGAATTTATATTACTTTGCCATGTCCAACAGGTACTACGCATTCAAGATCTATACACTATTTATTAGTGCCTTGGAAAAGGAAGCCAACACTGTCTACCACCTGGCTCAAACGAAAGTACAACAATTGTTCAAATAGAGTGCGATGCCCTTGTGTGCTTGATACAGCGCAAATAATAATATATCTTTATTTCTAAATATTCATATAGATAAAACACACCATTTTGCTAAAACTCTGCTAATCTTACAGTCTTTGGGTTGTTTCAGGGAATCCCTGGATCTGAAAATATTTGTTGCAGTTGTCTATTTTGTAAATTCTGTAGTTCTTCAAGAAAAACTACAACAAAGTCATTAGAAGCGATTTATCCGATTCCAATTCAAGAATCGAAAATAGCAGCATTTTACCAACACTCCAAAGATGTTAAGGTGTGCAGTCAAGAAGTTTGCGTATTTCGCCACTTTGCTCACCATCGTGGCTAATATCTATATTTATACCTACCCATCTTTCCATCCGGAACAGTGTTCATGGAATTGTTCTACCAAGAATACCACCTTACGGGGAGATTTGACTCTTTTGGAGAAAGTGAAGGAATATTTCAATGACATTCAAGAACAATGGCATGCCAGCCACGCTTCTGATAGTGACGATGTTCATATCATGGCCTTTGGTGATCCTCAAATAAAGGGCAATTGGCCCAAGACACCCTACGTGTCCCGATTGGACACCTATGGCAACGACTACTATCTAGGTCACATCTACGATATGATGCAGCAAAGACTGAAACCGCAAGTGGTGACTGTAATGGGTGATCTTTTCTCTAGTCAATGGATCGGGGACTCAGAATTCCACAATAGAACGAAAAGATACATTAGTAGAATATTCAAAAGAGATCCTGCTTTTATTGAAAGGGTTAAAATAGAAAATATCGATGAAGAGGGTCAATACAAGGCAAACTGGTCCAAGTGGGGGGACCGTTTCAACGAGATCCTAAGCACTGTTCAACAAAATGATACTGCAAATGAAGATTCACTATTTGGATTTGGATATGAAAATATCCAATCATGGAACCCGGACTTAGAAGATTTCCTGTTTATTAACATTACTGGTAACCATGACGTGGGATACTCAGGTGATGCCACGTATCAACATATGACAAGGTTCCATGATCTTTTCGGTAAGGACAATTATTGGATTGAATACGAGACTAACACGACACATCCTTGGAGAATCGTAGTGCTCAACGATCTCCTTTTGGAAGGCCCTGCTTTACAACCAGAATTCGTTGATGCAACTTGGATCTTTTTGAAGCAACTAAATGAGCGCAAATTCAATGGTAGTACTGTTTTATTGACTCATGTTCCATTTTATAAGCGCGAAGGTTTATGCTACGATGGCCCAGACACTAGATATTATCCAGATGTCGATGCCCCTGAATCATACAAAACAGGGCTTCTAAGATCTCAAAACCATTTGGGAGAATCCGTTTCAAACGAAGTTTTGAATTTGATCTTCGAAAATGGAAAGCCAGGTATCATATTAACTGGACATGACCATGAAGGCTGTGAAACGGTTTACAACAAGAGGTCTCCACTTACTTGGGAAGCTACAAAAGATATCGAGAGTAATATTTTCGTAAAGGAAATTACAGTCAAGTCCATGATGGGCGAATTCAACGGGAACACGGGGTTGGTTACGGGACACTTCAATACCGATACGATGACTTGGGATTGGACATTCAGTTTATGCCCGTTTGCCATTCAGCATGTTTGGTGGTTCGCTAAAGTATCCCTACTTGTTGCTATATTCACTTGGTCTTCACTACTTTTCGTCTAGAAGGAAAGAGAAGAGAAAAATAGTATATATATATACATATAGCTCTCCATATTGCTTGCTTCTCAGAAATTGTTGACGCCGATATTTTGCCTCTTATCCAATACATTAAGGTACTAATACCTTAGATTGATTATTTTTTATTTTTGTCTAATCTAAACTAACTATAAAGGAAATTGAAATTTTTTGCGCTGCTATAATAAGCACAGATTATTGCCATTTTTTTATTAATTTTTTTTTGCCTTGTTATTTTTGCTATGTTATTATCATACATTATTCTTAACTTGTCTCAATTGATTCAAGAGTTGCTTACCATGAGAAATTTGTTGTTTTTGTTGTTCTAAAGTTACATTACTTTGATCGTTAACATCATTATTGTCAACATCAATATCGCCAGCCTCAGGCACTGAATCGACAGGTGGTTGTAAGAATGAATAGTCTAATCTGAAATTAACTTTATCAATTACTGTCCAATCATCTAGTTTGAAAATTTTATAGTCGCCAACTTCACAAATTTCATTGAAGAATTTGATCTCACCTTGCCTTAAAAACCACATAGCACCATCTTTTGAAACTTTCCAATCCCTCTCGTTTAAAATTTTAAATGCAATCTCTCTTTCTAAAGGAGTGATAGAAAAATAGTAATTATAGAATAGTGTGAACATCTCTAAAGTTCTGAAGTTTTCCAAGATTTTGTCATAGACTAACGATGAACTCTCCTTCTGCGTTTCTGAATCTATTATTACGTCGCGCAATGAACAACGCATCACATCCCACTGTTGAGTGGATCTGAACGCATCCAGGGGGGATGGTGGATTGACGCCTTGCGGTACTTCGACTAGTCTGGAAATTTCGCACATATCACGAGATCTCTTATACGTTATTTTGGACTCGATTTGGCTGTTATAGAGTTCAGAACTCATTATAAATTCTTGTACACCACTTGGCAGCAGTAAGGTTTCAAAATCACTTACAAATTCATTTTTAATTTCGTTTGTTCTAACCTCTTTTTGTTCTGAACTTAGATGTATTGATGTGCTTGGTTGCTCCTCATCCTCTGATTCGGTTTCTAAATCTCTATCAGATTCGAAGTCGTCTTCGAAAACCCCAAAAGTTGGAACTTGCAGTTGGACTTCCTCCGTTGATTCGGTTTCCTCTTGCTGTTCTGCAACTGCTTTAGTATTTTCAAACGCACCTTCGTTCAAGGGCGTTCCTGAAATGGTGGAGACATGCTCCGTCTTTGTAGTTGTAGCCAAAGAAACTAGAGGATGGTGAGAGGAGTTCATATTTCTGTAAAAGGCTTGGTTATTTTGATTCACAGCAGCGGCTCCTGCGGCCAAGACGGCAGCTGCGTTAGCAGCTGATGATGACGATGCGCCGTTATTCTCAGGCTGTAAAGATAATGAGGGAGTAGTTAATTTGGGCGTGTTTAAAGCACTGTTAATTCTACTGTTTGCATTGGAAGGCGTTGTGGTGGCAACGGCTGTTGTTGGAGTCTTCGTCGAGGTATTGGAAATGGTGGACGATGCAGATGTGACCTTTCTATCCTTTTCTATCGCTTGTGACGCAGCGACGGCCCATTTTATTTCACCAACGGGTTTTACTGGAAGAGTGGCAGGTTTTAAAGTAGTGGCGCCAGTAATACCATTTGGAGTTTGATGAATATGTGTATGTACATTTGTCGGGGTTGCAGGCGTCGTCGAACTCGGCGATTTTTGGAGCGACTGAATTAGGTTTTCAGTGCTGGGCTTGGGGCTCTTTATAGAAAAAGTTTTGATTGGTTCCTCGGGTTTTGACACACTTTGAATAGGGGAAGCAGAAGGGCTCCTTTCTGTTTCCCTAGAAATATTTGCGACGGGCGTGACGGGTGACGGTGTAGAGGAAAGGTCAGGTGCACATATCGTTGAGCCTATAGTGCTTGTTGTGTCTGTCGTACTCTTTGCCGCCATTTTAGCAGCTTTTTTAGCTTCCCTTTCCAATTTTCTTTGTTCCTTTTTAGAAAGTCTCGATGCATCTTGTAGAGAGTCATTAGCATCAGACGTATTATTGTCTTCTGCCTTTTGTGAAGCAAAGTATTGAGCTACCTCATGTGCAATGGCCTCATTACTTTGTAAATCCAAAGCATCATAAATAGTTTCATCCTCTACAAAATCAGCATCTTGATTCGACTCCACAAAGTAGTTTATATCATCCTGCACATTTTTAACATCCTGAGGGTCCAATTCTTCATTGGCTAGCAGCCTCAAGGCCAGTTCCATCTGTTGCTGATGCCACCTATGCCTCGTTTGGAAATTCTTAAATTGTTCTGTTTTTTCCTCATTTGCCACAGAGAAAGTTTTCTTCTTTTTATTGAGAAGCAATAACTTGTCAATTTCTACCTGTAGCAAATCGTATTGCCTTTCTAATTCATCGATCATTTGAGATAAATACTCCGATATATCTCTTCTTTCCCTCTCTTGTGGATCGAGAGTTTCTGATTTTTTCAGACTAATGTTGGAATATGCTTTCTCTTTGGATGCTTTCTCCACAGCCTTATACTTCTCCATCGCTATCTCTACGGATCTTCTATAATCCAGAAGAGAATCTTTATCCTTAATATCTGGTGAACTTTGCCACGATTTGATCTGCTCCCGCAGCCTTTGCAGTTTCTTGACCTCTCTTTTTAAATCAGACTCTAGCTTGTCCTTTTGGGAGGGATTATTCGTACAAGATTCATGTCTTTCATAATAGCTATTGAAGATTTCTAGACCCTCATTGATCTTTTTAAAGACCCTATCGACCTCTTGTTGTAGTTTCCTATGAGCCATTTCGATCGGCTAAGCATATAACCACGTCCTCAAAAATTAAAAGTCGAAAATAAATAAATAAATAAACTGATGTTTTTTCTTTTCAGTCCTTTGTTTGACACAATGAGACTTTCTTGTTAAAGTCGAGTAAAAAAGAAATGAAGAAAAAAAGTTTCAAATATCAACGGAATGCAGTGAACTGGAAGTGAATGCAAAGCTATTGATAACTTTACAAGTGTCCTTGTCGAATTAGCGATATAAAGACCTGTAATGCTTACCAAATGCGTATATGACTGAAAGTTAAATAGGCTAATATTACATAAAATCAAGGTATTTTCACAAGTTTTTCACTCAGAGAAAATTGCGAGACTGCTCGTGGGAGGTGACGATAATACGCTATTTACAGTCTTATGATTATAAAAGTGAGCAGGTGGTGAAGCAGTATGACCAGACAGGTTATTAAAAGCCCCCACTTGAAAACGGTGTGTGGTGAGGGCGAATTTTTTTGCTTTGGTTCTTGTTCTTCTATCAGACGCTTCCCCAATGATGATAATGCCGCCGCTGAAGTGTCGGTTACATTAGTTTCTTTAATGATTATTCCATATTTTTGAATGTCTATTGCAAATGATGAATTGGCTCCGGCAACACTGTTCACCGGCACTGAATACTGGTTTATAAATACTGTGACGGAGTCAGTGCTTAGAAGAGGCTCAAATTGCACGTCTGTTTTTTGCCAATCCTGAGAACTTCCATTAAGATATTTCTCGAATTGAGTGTTTGTCGCATTACCCCAGGAGCTCAGAATCTCCATTGATTGGACTCCTAAGCTTGGGTCTGCCTGGGATGTCAAATTTGTTGGGAGGAACCTTTCATTGATTTCTAATTGGAAGTTCTCGCACAATAAGTCTATACTGTCATTCATAACGCCATTTACTGCAGTAGTAATATTTGCGTCTGCCCAAAGTTCTCTCTTATATGACGTAGGTTCTGATCTTTTCTTTAATGCACCCGGTTCTGGTACTGCAAAGCTTGTTAATCGTGACACAATTTGCCAATGAATCAATATCATCAGTAAACCAAAAATCCACAAGTAAACCCCATTTGAGAATAACCACCAATTGCAATAAAACAGTTTAGATCGTTTCGCTTTTTTCCCGTCACTTTCTTTTGTGTTCTTTTTTAATATCTTCTGATTTATAAGTTTTGTCAATTGGTAGACAACTGGATACAGCGCGGAGAGGTTTAGAGTGGTTATCAGGTTTCTCAGAATGTTATTGTATTGCGTATAGTTTGTGCACCCTGTACATTCATCAATTTGGGATATTGCCAAGTTAATCTGCTGGTTTTCCAGCTGAAATTTAGCTCTTTCCACTATCATTAATAAAATCACCAAGGCAAAATAGAGTACAGTGAAAATTATTGTCATTTTCTGACACCTATGAAAAACTTTTTTTTTTACTGCATTGAAATCACCATTCTCCTCACTATTAGTACTTAAAGACCTTTTCGTTATTGAGGCTGATGACTTAACGTTTGTAGTATTCCCGGAGAGAATATAAATTTGACTTTGTAAGTTTGTGGTGAAGTTCTGTCTGAATTGAATCCAGTCGGTGGATGTTTGTAGATAACTCAAATCTAAAGTATTATTGGCACTTAGCCGAATAGGGAAATCGGTGATGGTGTCATTGAACGCCTGTAAAAATTCCAATCTACTGGAGTAGTTTTGGAAAACGTTATCGAACATGGAAGAATTCAAGAATAGATTCTGTGCCAATTGTGAAATTGAATCCTGGTCGAGTGTCATCGCATCCTCAGATATTTCACTCCATGTTACATTTATTAGATGCGATTTAGCCAGCAATTCGTTGAAGATTGTATTGTTCAGCTCAAGAACACTTTTTATTGATTCGGTTTCTAAATTTATTTGGTCGGTTATTAGTTGTTGTTTGTCATTCAGTAAATTATCCGCGTATGACAGGAATTTTGCCTGCATATCCGTATTGACTACAGATGCAATATTTCGGAGTTTGCTCTCAAAGTATTGGTCGAGCCTCTTTTCAATATAGGAGTTGTTTAAAGAATAGATACTGGCGGAGTATGTAGGTTGGTATGTTGCGACCGATGTTTTTGTAGCAGTTGTTGTGATTGTAGAAATAGATACTGAAGTGACAACGGTCTCGTTCCACTCGGCCTTCGTGTGAGACGTTTTTGCTATTGTAACATCTATGACTGAAAAAGTGCTCCAAATAGTTAAAATTACTGAAGTAAAGAATATTAGCAGCAGAGGATGGAAGAGGCAATAGAACAGCCTCTGTGGGAGTGATAAAGATCTTACGATGCACATATTGTTCATCTTGTCGTTCTCCTCTTTTCTTGCAAGGGTTAGCTTCTCGACTACTTTAACATGCTATTTCCAAATCAAAGTTCCATATATTATATAAAGTAGTAAGGTATTTTAAACAAGTTTTGTATCTTGTCATTATACTGAAACATTTTTCAAACGTGTTTCAAGAGTGTGTCGTCACATCCATATAATACTATTTTTACTCCACAATTTCCGTGCCAAATTGGGGGATATTCAAACTTCCAACAGAAACATCGTATATACAGCAATCGTGACAACAAGCTGCTTTTGACAAACTCCGATGATTCGTACTACTTATATCACTATTGTCAGATATGAAATTGTGACACCTTGTGAAGGAATATCACCCTTCACGGTATGGCAGCTGCCCCTCTCCGAAATTAGCGGCAATGCCAATTGGGATCTAATTTCCCATTACAATGAGGACAAAAGGAATATTCTTGTCATGTTGTAGTCCGGTATTATTGCTTGGAAGCCATCCTCTTGCTTACCGACATAACACCGCTATATAGAGACTATCCTGTGTACGTATTTCGCTGCCATTTGAACCATATTCCCAATTTTCAAGCAATATTTTAGCTGAAAATAGATCTAAAAGAAACTATAGGAATAAGAGAAAAGTATAAACTGTAAAGCTTAAAGCTCAAATCACTGATACAGTAATGTTTACCGGTCAGGAGTATCATTCCATAAATTCTACCTCTGCCAAGAAAAACAACAATAACAAGCGTGGTTGCGACGACACATCAAAGATCTCGAATAATAAAATACCGCATAAAAATGCTGCTGCCACTACGAGTGGCTCTGTTACAGCTCGGCCTTTGGACCCTAATGACATGAATTACAGTACCAATATGGCTGGTATGGTCGATCCGATGCATTATACTGCAGCCGACATTTCCGGTGGCACTACAGTTAGAAATTCTTTACCGCCCCAATATGCTAACATGGCAGCTGGAAACGCTAGTTTGCATAATCAAGCAATCAATGCTGGCGCTAACCCAAACTACCACCAAGCTACATATCTTCGACAACAACAACAACAACAACAACAACAACCCATGAAAACTGAAGACGAGTCTCAACTCTATGGTGATATTCTTATGAATTCTGGCGTTGTACATGATGCCAGTCAGGATTTAACCACTCATACGAACATAGACCAGCTGTCTTCCGGCCGCAAATCTGTACCAAACGATGACACTACTGTCGCAGCAGCAGCAGCAGCAGCTGCTGCTGCTGCTGCCAACACCGCCAACACAAGTGCCTTAAATAAACAATTGTATTTGATGAATATGAATATGAACAACAATCCACATGCCTTAAATGATCCGTCTATCCTAGAAACTTTATCGCCATTCTTTCAACCTTTTGGTGTGGACGTGGCACACTTGCCCATGACAAATCCACCAATTTTTCAAAGTTCTCTGCCTGGGTGCGACGAACCTGTTAGGAGAAGAAGAATTTCCATTTCTAACGGTCAAATTAGTCAGTTGGGCGAAGACATTGAGACGTTAGAAAACCTGCATAATACCCAGCCACCTCCTATGCCGAACTTTCACAATTATCATAATGGTGCAAATAAAAATAAATATGTACCGCATAGGCAGACATTCAATCAAGCAGCACCAGTCAATATCCCATTGTATGGCGCAAAAAAAAATACCAATCCCTTGAATGGCACTAGTTTGACAGACCAAAATTCAGATTATACAAAAGATCAGCGTCAGCATTTTGCTGGCTCGCTATCAAAAAATATTCCCACGGAGAGTGCAGGCGAGCTTGAGGGTATGACGACATTTGCGCCAACTACCGACAGCGGTAATTCAACGAATAAAAACATGAATAAATCTTTACTCAGAGAATCCCACTCCAATCCCGGTTTCTCTGCAAAATCACAAGCATCAAATATAAATTTAGCAAATAATTCTCAAGAAGAACCGACCCCTGGTACCTCGGCATGGAAAAGAGCAAGGTTGTTGGAAAGAAACAGAATTGCAGCTTCGAAGTGTAGGCAAAGAAAAAAGGTTGCTCAGCTGCAGTTGCAAAGGGAATTTGATGACATCAAGGACGAGAATAGAATTTTACAAAAAAAACTAAATTACTACGAGAAGTTGATTTCAAAATTCAAGAAATTTTCTAAAATTCATTTACGTGAACACGAAAAATTAACTAAAAAGTCGGACGATAATGGTGGTACAAACAGTAATAACAATAGTGAAAGCACGACTGTGGACTCATTAAAAATCATCGAAGAATTGTTAATGATCGATTCAGACGTTACAGAAGTGGATAAAGAAACCGGTAAAATCATTACAATCAAACATGAACCGTACTCCCAACGTTTCGATAGTTATGTCGATGAAGATGATATGGATCTTGTGGATGATAAACTTACAGGAAGTAGAAATGATTCAGAAGACCAATCATTAGTTGATTCTGATAAGGATGTGAATGCACCTAACCTTAAGGAACGCGACGTTGTTTGATTCAAGAACGATGATTTAAAATGCTGGGTAAATTTGTACATGTTTATATTGGGGCCGCATTTTTCCGTTTCTATCGTTACTGTTTTTGTTTTGTATTAATTATTACTAAGACGTTATATTTATGTAAGCATATGTATGGGATTTACGCATACTAATTTATCAGTAGTTTCCCCTTCTATTATTCGTTGTCCTTTTAATCTCTTTTCTTCTTTCCTAATCTATTAAAATTAAGTACAGTAGGTACACATTGTAAAGAAAAATTAATCGTTATATCGTTTGTGTTTTTTTTATTGTTTTTTTTATTGTTTTTAATTACTTATTTTGCAATTTGTTCTCTGATTGGGGCAAACCATGGGTGACCCATTGCTTCTTTAGCAGTTAATCTTTCTTGGTGGTCATATTTCAACAGATTATCAATTAGATCAATTATTTCATCGTTATTGCTTAAATGTTTGTTACTATCATTGATAAATCTATGCCAAGGCTTTCTGATGTATTGATCCATATCGTAAAATTCTCTTGGTAACGTGATTTCATACTTCAACAAATACTTCTCAAAATCGGTTGTACCAAGCACTTTGACAATCTTGATAAGCTGGTCTGTATTACTGGTTCCATGGAAAAATGGTTCTCTTTTGAATATCATGGAAGCTAGCATTGTTCCAAATGACCATAGATCTAAAGAATAATCATACATTCTATAATCCACTAGTAGTTCTGGACCTTTGAAGAATCTCGATGCAACACGGACGTTATATTCCATATTAACATGATAAAATTCGGCCAACCCCCAATCGATCAATCGTAATTTTTTGTTTTTATGATCAATCATCACGTTATGCGGCTTAACATCCCTATGCATTATCCCCATCGAATGGCAATAATCTAAAGCCTTTAACAGTTCAAACATATAAAACCTAATTTCCAAATCGGTTAATTTAGGGTAAAGAATGCGAAAGTCTACGTTATCGATGTATTCGAAGACCAAGGCCGGTGTTCTAGAAATCGGGTCCTTTATTACATCAAATAAATGGATTATATTTGCATGACCGGTGTGAGGCAAATCAAAAATATAAGGTCTAATGAATTTTACAACATCTTCCTTTTGATTTGTGTAATATTGGTCTTTTTGGAATGGTAAAGTCGTCGGAGGTAGTTTTTCGTTAGACAAATCCGTTAAGATTTTGATTTCTCTCTTAATTTTTTTCTTCTTAACGGGTTTCAACATTTTAATGACGATTTTAACTTTTGAGTCCAACTTAATACCCTGGAAAACCTCAGAATATTTCCCACGCCCCACTTTATTCTCAATTTCGTAGCTCTTCGTATTTGTGGACCAATCAATAGTGGTATTTTCATAATCCCAATATTCCTCGGTTCTTTGCTTATTGATGTTCGTATAAACACGAGCTTCTGACAATACCCTGCATTTCATAGTTCGAATCAAGTTTTACTTCTATAATTTTCCCTACTTTTATCCTTGTACAAACTCGTCTAGCCTCCGCCAAAAAAAAATGCAATTGATAGGTGCAACACGCCGAGTAACAGCAACAATAATACTCTCCTCAAAGTTTATTATTATAAGTCAGTAGGGTTGACTAATTGAATGCTATTGAAATTTTCCAACGTTGGTCGAATTTTTGGATTTTTCGCTTTTTTTTCCAGGGTTCGTTGGAAATGATTTCAATATGGAGTTTACTATTGATTATGATAGTGTATATATGTTGTATTTGTGCTATATATAAATACTTTTATAAGGACTGTAGGCCCTTGATGATTTCTGCATGAGCACCTTTATTGACCTCGGCTGAGGATGCAATCGCGGCATTCTTTGTTTGATGGAAGATATCTCTTGTCTTTTCGAAATAAACGGTTTCCAAGAGGTTTCTCATTTGAGACTCAATATCCTCAATCAAGGATCCCAAATTAGCAACGTGCGAGGTGGAGATAACGTCCAGCGGACGGGACATGTCCACGGCGACGTCCTTTTCCGTTTGTCTTGTTAAGTTCCCAGACAACATCATATTGGAGTCCTGGTCATTCTTTGTTTTGTCCAAGTGTAAGATAATTGTAGTGGTAACTTTATAATCGAAAGAGTCGGGGGTTGAAGGGGAAGCTGTGACTTCGAAAACATGGATACTGTCCCAATTGCTATGGTCAGATTGGGTTTTCTTGAAAAGCACCACCCCTGCGAAATCGTGTCCATCGAAATCTTCTTCGTTAAGATCCCAAAGATACACACTGGAGATACCCCCTTCGTAGTAGAGATCTCTGTAAACATCGAAAGAGTCGTTGGCCAAGATCTCCATCTCTCTCAAAGGCGCAGAGGGAAAGGGACTGTCTTGCAAGTCCTCTGGGGACAATTCTGGGAAATAGGTGTTCGACCATGGCGATCTGAACGAGTCAATATCACGGTTGTAATCACAGCAGAGATATTCGCGATGTGAATGAGTGGGGTCCTTCTGGATGGATAGGGGAACGTCTACTGAAGATAGCAGATCTTGCGCTAACTTCGGTTGCAGTTCAATCAAATTCTTTAGATTTTCTTGCAATGCGGTGGGGTTCAGTCTTCTGAGAATGTCCAAAGCAGCATCGAATTGAGTGTCAGACATCGTGGTGGTCGCGTGGGAAGGGCGTGTTTATTCTCTCAGTTGAACGGCACTCCTTTATTCTCTACGAATACCTTTAGTTTTCATGTTCTCCGTGCAAAAAAAAAATACGTGTATAGAGTAGTAATATGGAGAATTTAGGATTTAAACAAGTGACATGAAACTATAAAGAAAGGGAGAGAAGACGCATTATATATTTATTTATATATGTGGATGTGAAAAGTGAAAAACGAAGCGAATATTTGTTTTTTGTTTTCCTATTTAGTGTCTTGTGGGGTCATTGAGCTTCAATACGTCTACCGCAGGACCTAATAGTCTTTGGAAGCCGCTTTTGCCCAAAGTGGCAACTTTGGTTCTCTTTGTAGCGGTCACGGTGGCCTGTCTGGGCAAGTCATTCAGCAAGGCCACTTCGCCGAAGTAGTCATGGTCCTTTAGTTTATTTATGACACCTTGACCCTCTTTGGAGACGTCCACGGCACCGTACTCGATCAGGTAGAAGTTCTCCCCCTGGTCGCCCTCGCGGATGATCGTTTCGCCTGGCTGGTAGATCTTGGTATCCAGAGCGTCGGCGAGCTTGGCACGGTCATACGTAGTCAAGCTTTTCAACACAGGCATGGTCTTCAACAGATCGTCGTACATGAGTCTCTTCTTGAAAGAGCTGCCCAACAGGATTTTCCTAAAGGTGAGCCTATCTAGCGCCCACAACAGACAGTCGGAAGTAGCCACGACGGTGGCAGCACGGGGGCTGTTGTACATGAGAGCCAGCTCCCCAAAACTGGAGCCCGGACCGGAGGAGTTGACCTTGTTGTCGTTGACGTAGAAGTCGACAGTACCCTGCTCCACCACGTAGAAGTAGTCACCCTGGTCGCCCTGCTTGATGATGGTAGAGCCATTGCGCACGGACTTCTCTTCCAGACAGTTGATGACCAGCCTTTTCGAGTCGGAGTCCAGCTTGTTGAAGAGAAAGTTGTTGCCAATGGACTTCTCCAGCCTTTCCAACTGCTGCTCGGACTTCTCCTTGTAGTGGTCCGGGGTCCAGTCGTCAAAGTTGTTTGGCTGCAGCGTCTCGCCGCTGACGGAGGTACGCCTTTGGGCGTTGAAGTGCATTGGGAGCGGAGGTGTGGAGCCCTTTTCGCCGCCATGTGGCTGCTCGTCCTGTGATAGCTGGTGGGCGTCCTGCTCGTGCGGGTCCATATCAAAACCGTTCTTGAACACGTTGGAGTGCGGATCCTCGTTGACGAAGGGCGACTTGAACATGACACTGGATCTGGATCTGGACTGCGACTGCGCCGACTGGGGCCTGGACAGGGATTCGTCTGTCTCCGGGAACAGAACAATGTTTTTGGCGCGGAACTCGGGCTCCCTGGCCTTGAGGAACGCCCTCTGTTGCTCCAGCCTCTGGTTGAAGTAGTTGGCGGAAAACTGCAGCAAATCGGATGGATTAGCGGCGGCGATTTCATTCTGGAATAGCTGCAACTCAGCTTGCGATTCCTTGGACAAAGAAAACACCATTATGTATTCGTACTCTTGTCCCTTGTGCTGCTGTGGGGTAGTGTGTATGTGTGTATATGTGTATGTGATGAGAGATGAAAACGGTGAAAGCGACGATTGATATAGCCGAGCGAATGGACCGTAATACTAAACCGTCCCTATTTCCTTTTTCCTTTTTCCCTTTTCCTGTTCGCTCAAATTTTCTCTTTTTTTGCTCCTTGCCGGCGAGAATGTCCGAGGCGGGCAGCGCGGCGCCATAACAAGCGCATCGTAGCAAAGCAGTTCAACTGGAGGCGATAACAGCCATGAAATAAAGCAATCAGAAATAGCACAGACAGTGTGTAAGCTGGAGAGGTCACGGTTTTAATGGGTGTGTGGGGGGAGTATATGGGAGGGGGTGTGGGGGTGTGGTGTGTGGTGTGTGGTGTGCCAATTGGTTATCCCCCTTCTCTGCTTTTTACCGCCGCGGTTAGCCGCCGAGGTCGGTATGCCCCTCATTTTGGGGTCTCGTTAGAAATTGAAAGTGCGGGGAAGCTGAGGATCTCGGCGGCTAATCCGGGCCGTATATAAAGGCGGCTGTTTCGCCCCTGGTTGTTTCTTTCTTTCCCTTCTAGTGTTCAGGGCGCTTTCTCGTGGCCAGAACAGCAATCACGTGCCGCGTCGTTTGCAATGACTTCCAGATCGCCGCGCTCTTCGTCCCTTTCCGCTAAGAGAAGCCAGTATAGTGTGATATAATACGATATAATACGGCACCTCCAGTCCACCACGCCAGGATTACATTAGGTTACGTTGCAGTATATTCGTTTCCTCTGAGCGAGAGCGGGATAGAAGGACACCACACAGCATACCGCGTACCAAGTGCAATAATACACGTACATCTATGTATATTGCACACCGAATCTCGTATATATATGTCTGCCAGAAAACGCAAGTTTAACAGTCTTAAACCGCTAGACACTTTGAACAGCCCTCGCGCCCGATCCCCAAGGCCCTCTGTTTCTTTGCCCCCCAAGCGGTACAACACTTTCCGCAAAGACCCCAAGATAGTCGATCATCTTAATAATGCCTCCACGAAGGATTTCTTACCCATTCTACACACCGGTACAGAAGACAGGAAACAGGTCGAACTGTCCGACGACGACGACCACGACGACCACGACGAAGGCAACAGTGGGCCCTCAGACCGGGAGTTCGAGCCCTTGAAAAGCTCTCCCTTGAAAAGGCACTCGGCGCTCAAAAGCACTTCGAATGGTCTTCTATTTCATATGTCTAATAATATTAATGATGCCGCGGCAACAACAACAATCCCTCTTGAAAATGATTCCATTGTGTCCACGAAACTGAACTTAAACGGCCAGTTCTCCTGTATCGATTCGAATACATTCCAAATCTACCGGCATAAATCTCCATGCATAATGACTTTCATTTCGGATCACAACCATCCAAGATTTTCTTTATATTTCCAGCAATTGCTCATCAAGAACTCACAAATCAACCTTCTTGAGGATACGAAGTTGATCATTTTGGATAAAAAAAACTCTTTAATGGCTGTGGTTCTAAAAGATTCAAAAAAACTCAATATGACTTTAAATGTAAATAATTCTTCAGTCAATATCAACACGAGGATCTTGATATGGTCCAACACTAGCTCCAATTCAAATAAAAGAATAAAATCCATTAAAAGATTTCTGTTAACGTCTTATTCTTCGACAATAAACGTTCAAATCTTAGATAATAAAGAACAGATCCTGGAACGGCTGAAAGATTTAGCACACTCGACCTCTTCATCTCCGCCTCCTTCTCCGCCTTCATCAAACATGGAAAGGGCAATAAATTCCACCAAAAGTGCATTCGATTCGCTAAGGCTCAAAAAACCCAAATTCTCGAACAGTGATGATGACAATCCGCAGACTCACACGCGTTTCTTATCGAACAAACCACATGGTTTACAGTCCCTAACAAAACGGGCGCGTATCACGAACCCTGTTAGTAAAGATCACTCCATATCCATACCGAAATCGAATATTTCGCCCTTGGATTTTTACAACAATGGTTCGACGAATACGTTGCAATCACATGCAGTTTCTCAATTAAGACGATCTAATAGAATTAAAGATGTTTTGCAGTCGGACTCAAATTCAAACTCAAATACAGAAATCGACGATACTCTTGCCGAATTCGAAACTCCAGAGCCATTTAAGCCTAATCTCTGCTATAAGTTCAATGATGGTTCAAGTTACACTATAACAAACCAAGATTTCAAGTGTCTTTTCAATAATGACTGGATCAATGATAGTATCTTGGATTTCTTCACTAAACTTTACATTGAATCGTCCATAGAAAACGCGATCATCAAGCGAGAGCAAGTTTATTTAATGTCTTCTTTTTTTTACACAAAACTAATAAGTAATCCAGCAGATTATTATTCCAACGTGAAAAAATGGGTTAACAACACCGATTTGTTTTCTAAAAAATACGTCGTCATTCCAATCAATATAAGCTGTCATTGGTTTAGTTGCATCGTGACTAATTTGGACGCGATCTTGGATTTCCATCGAAATAAAGATAAAAACGAAGCCATCAATTCGGACGAAATTTCGATTAATAACCCACTGGTTAATATCCTGACTTTTGATTCATTAAGACAAACCCATTCAAGAGAAATTGATCCAATAAAGGAATTTCTTATATCATATGCATTTGATAAATACTCAATTCAATTAGATAAAGTCCAAATCAAGATGAAAACCTGTCCAGTTCCACAACAACCTAATATGAGTGATTGTGGTGTTCATGTTATTTTGAATATCAAAAAATTCTTCGAAAACCCCATGGAAACAATTGACATTTGGAAAAATGCAAAGATTAAAAGCAAACATTTCACCGCAAAACTGATCAATAAATATTTTAATAAAGGTGAAAGAGGTAGTGCAAGGAAAGATTTGAGACATACTTTAAAGCTATTGCAATTGAATTATATAGGATATTTGAAACGTGAGAACCTGTATGATGAAACTATGAAAAATGAGGAGAAAAAATCTACTAATACCGATAATGATGACGATGACGATGAAGAAATTCAAATTATTGAGAATATAAATCAGCAACCCAGTAAGGAAAACAACGCTCAGTTAACATCAGAAGCTCCCAGTCCCGAGGCTACCCAATCACCGCCACCGGATGTAAACAACCTCACCACTGAAACAGAAGCAACGAAACAGACAGGATCGGGAAATGCAGTTGACCATCAAATGAAACCGCAATCAACAGGAGAAATAATATCCGATGGGGAAGACTCCATACCTGCCACTAGGGAAACCCCATCGGTTTCTCCTATTATTCGCCATAATATTCTACAAAGTTCGTCACCTTCGATGCCTGAAAGTGCAAGTAAAGCCGAACAAGAAGAGTTTACATCACCCTACTTTGGAAGGCCTTCTTTGAAGACAAGAGCAAAGCAGTTTGAGGGTGTCTCGTCACCAATAAGGAATGATCAAAGTCAATCATCCATCCAGGATATAACTATACCATCGCCTAGACCAAAAAGGATTTACCCAAGCAAAAAAACCTCAACACTACCACCGTATATTCAAACCCTTTCCGCAGGCACCACGGATCGTCCATCTGACATTCACGACGCCAATATTATTATCTCAGACACAGAGCAAGATTTGGAAACTAGACTGAATTTCCAGAACAATGATACTAGTGGTATTACTAATAAGGATGACTCAGACGTGAATCTGATTGGTGGTTTGTTGCCAACTACTTCAGAGAAAATTGACTATGATAGCAATCAAGATGGTAATGGTAATAACGACAGTCTTGGAAAAATTTTGCAAAATGTTGATAAAGAACTGAACGAAAAATTGGTTGACATTGATGACGTGGCATATAATAGACCCACCGAGGATCTTTTAAGAGCTAGCAAAAGGAGAAAGGAGCCAAGTCCACAACTTCTTTTGGATTACGAAAATGACAGTAGCAACGAGGAAGTGATGGTGCACATAAGCGAGCGAAATGATAATGAAAGCATTAATCAATCCCCAGATAATGCACATAATGAAAGAGGAGAACCCCATATACTCTTAGAAGATGACGCTTAAAATCAGTTGTATCAGTTTTCTCCCGCCTTTCTTCCATACCCTCGCATAATAATACTAATAGTAATAATATTAATAATAATAATATACATACACATACACACATGAATAAGGCATACTTACTTTGTTCTTTTCCTCCGAATGCTAAGCTATTTTTATAACATGTTTATTTTTTTTCTTTAATAAATCTAATAACAGTAAGAAATTATATAATAAAACGTATATCTTGATGTAGATATATATGTAAATATGCTAACATTTATTTCAAAAGAAAAGGAAAAGCCCTTTCAATTTCCTTCAGGTAGATTTTCTAAAGCTCTACCTTTGGTGTAAACTTCGTCTTTGACATTCTGCACAGTACTCTTGAACCATTTGATAAACAGTACCGTTGCCTTGAAAAAGAACGTAAATGACTCCAGTGATATCAATAATCCAAAGTAGATGTGCTGCGTTTTGGTCCATGTGGGGAAAGATCTATCAAGCGATAGAGCAAAACTTCTGGATCCCTGCCTGACGTCAATGATTTGCTTTGTAGGAACATCGTGAAGAAATAGCAAGGAAAGTGTAATAATGGGCAATACGTAAATCGCTGTGTGTAGAATACCTTGTCTGAATAGTTCTAATGCCATAGTTTTCAAGAAGTTCAATTTGCTGGTATTTCTATTTCTGAAAAATAGCTTTAGTGATTTAAACCCAGCTCCAAAATTGACCATCGATAAAATAATCCAAACAACAAATAACACATTTTCATCATATTTGAACCATTTGGAATTACCAATGGTGTATGAAGAATTCCCAAATGTTCTGATAGTAATATAGTTGTAACAAGCCAGAATACCGTCGGTTAAAACAACCCATGAAGCTATAGTTCTGATAAAGGCAATCACAATCGCAATAGACACCATCAGGTAGTATTTTACCAACATACTATCAAATATACTATTGATGATGGCTATGAATATACCTTGGCCCTCCTCTGCATTGTTGAAATTATCAACAGGAGCGTTGTTGGCGTCTCTTTCAGGGATATCATGTTCCACCTCTTCTGGCGCATTTTCATCGACATTGTGTTCATCAAGAGTGTTTTGGCCTTCTGTGAAATGTAGAATATCCTTGGATATCTTAGATATACAAATAGATCCAATACAGACATAATAAATGTTCAGATGGGAATAAGTAATGTCGGAAAGTTCCTTCCACATGACATAAAATTTATTGTTTCCACCCAGTAACAATTTTATTACTGGAAGTACGCCAAAGCTACAGGCAACGTTTATTAATGCTTGACTAGCAAACGTGACACCAATCATCAAAATGGACGCAAATAACCAGACCAAACCAAGTAGAGTCATGTATCTTAAACGGAAATTAGGAGGAACATAAACGATATAATACTGGTCGTATTCTGTGTTTTGTTCATCCAGATAACCGAACTCACCGGCAGCACGTTTATTTCTTTCTTTTATCCTCTCCAAATTCAACGGTTTCAATAACTTATCACTTTTGGTAACAGGAACAAACATCGTTTGCACGTAGTTTCTGGATACAATATCAGAAGAAGGAACACGCATTAAAACACCATCCGGAATAAAGTAAGCATGAATGTCGCGAACTTGTCCAAAAAGTTCCTCTGCTTGTTCCAAAGTCTTTGGTTTAGTGAAAAGTTCTTGATTTGACCATTCTGCAGTTTTGGCAGCAATGTATTTGTAGAACAAATTACGGTAAACAATATGGCCTCTTTCGGTTGGGGTATCTTTACCTAATATAAATGATGATAAACGCAATTTTCTCGAACACAATCTAAAAATCGTCTTCCAGTACCTTTCTAAGAGGGGCTTGACGTAGGAACTAGATTCTAGAATTCTTTTTGTAAAATATAGTGTTAACAAAATTGTAGCAAACTTCCACGAAACAATAGATGTTGGTTTATAAGCTTCAGGGACCGACAATAAGGTGGATTTGATAACGAATGGGAAGAGAAATCTGGTATGAAAACCGAACCCGATCACAATAAATATGGCGTATATGAACATGGATAAGCATAATCTTGATAATTGAATACCCATTGGGTGGATTAAACTATCGTGTAAAATTTTGATATTTGGGTCTTCGGGAGATCTAATGAAAAACAGAACACCTGGTCTTATAATATCTTTTCTGATCATTCCGATATACTTTGCAAACCAATACATGTAGAGGGTACCAATTGTCCAATATACAAAGAGAGAAAATGGAGGCCATATAGTGCATATTGAAGGAACCCAAAGCATTTGATTATTTGATGCCAAAATCGGGCAGAATAGTGAGGAATCTAACATGATACCTGCTAAAATGGGGAATCCAGCCAATTCAATGAAGAATAATGTAAAAACTTTGAAAGTGCACTTAAGCGCAAACAAAATTTGGAAAATTAGTCTCCGGGTCGAATTATTCATCCCATTTTCACGACCATAGCCCCTAGAAACTAGATTAGACGAAGCGGAAACAATACTAATTGATGTTAAATATGTTGTTAAAGCGGGTAAAGCACGGATGAAAATTGAATGTTTCATGGTATTTTTAGTGTAGCCATTGTAAAGGTTGATGATATTGTGAATTATGTGGTTCGAAATCCAGTTTATTGTCGTATCCACTTTAGGAACTAGCTTGGTCAACCCAGTGTAGGCTATATTAACTCTTGAGAGGTAGTAAAGATTGGATAAACCACGTAAAGTGATCTGAGATACACCAAAATAAATTTTCAACAAACCAAAGCCAATAAGTGTGGGGACCAAATAAGAAATGGCTAGATATAAAGCAGTAAAAACCACAGCAATCACAAAATAAGCAATGACGTTAAACAGTTTCAATTTAAGATTTATCACCAAGGGGCCTTGGCCTTGATCATCTGCATTAGCTTGTGCTGGCGGTGCACCAACAGCTAAAACGCCGAAATCTTGTTCATCTTGGTCGACATTGCCGGCTCTATTTTGGGCTGGTGGTGGAATGAAGACTGGAGCATTCGGCCTATTTACGGCGTTTTGTTGGGCAGCGACTATGTCATCAAATTCATTCTGGGCACGGTGGTTGGCCCACATGTCTATCGGATTCGGATCTACATGATCACGATAATCTATTTCATCCTCCAGTTGTTGGCGGTGCTCTTCTTCTTCATTACCGTTGTCTTCGTCGTCGTTCTGATCATGGTCGCTTAGAGGCTCGGCTATATTGCTGGATGAATCTTCATCTAGAGGCAAACTATTATCTGAATCGTCGTTACTATTCACGCCATTATCTAGTTCATCAACATGACGGAGATTCTCGAAATAACGGTGTTCACGAATATCCTGTAGTGGTCTATCAACACCTTCGGGGCGGTTGATATTGTTGTTGTTGTTGTTGTTGTTGTTGTTATCAGCACCGGCAGCTGGCATGTCCAGTCTATCATGGCCTTGATCTTGGCGATTTTCATCATGAGCCCTCATTTCTCTTGCCAAATATTCTACCATTCTATCATCCATCATTGGGAATCTTTCCTTTAATCTTGATTTCAAGTCCTTTGGAGAAAATCTTGGACCGATCTTGTGGAAAACCATTTTACTGAAAACGTCTTCCCTCACTATCATGTCATACTGAAAGTACAACGCTATATGTAGTATCACAATCATGATAAATTGTAAAGAAGTGAATGAATGATTTTGCAAAAGTTGGTAAAAAATTGCTCTAGTAGTCAATTCTGGAGTCGCTGAGTGATCATAACCATAGATTAAACTCTTTGTTAATTCACCAGGGTAAGGCGAAGATCCGTCTAGCATCATAGTGTATAATTTCCCAAACATGTTCCATACCAAAGGAACACCAATTATGTATAGTACAGCAGCCAGTCCAATAGTTATAGCCAAACGAGATTTCTCAAAAAATGTGAAAATACTCTTGGATAGTAGTAAGGAAAAGGGTATCTTCTCGGGCATGTTCTCTGCGTAGATTGTTTTGAATTGAATGGGATAATGACAAATGTCACATTTCACATCCGCGCCAGGTTTCGAAATGTCTATATTTTTTGAAGCTACCCATTCCAGCAAACAGGATTCATGCATGTATTTAATGGAGCCCTTGCATTTGCAAGGGTGGAAAAGAGGATTGTCGTCGGTAGCGTCTCCACGACATATACGGCAAGTAGCGCCAGATGGCACATCATCGTTGGCGGCAGCGGTATCTGTTTCTTCGTTTGCCACCTTATGCAGTCCATCTCTTAACCCAGAGACATCAATGTCAGAGTCACCATCCATGTCTTTCACACTTCTAATTTCCTTGATTCAATTGGTAGTGGACGCAGTCTTGACCCGGAAGATGTACTAGAACGAGCAAGTGAACACTTTCTTTCAAGGAACCTTCTGGCTCCATAGATCTGCCACGATCATCTTTTCAATATCCCAAATAGATGGAATTTCAACCGGTTTTCTCGTCGTCAGTGATATTCTTTTAAAAAAGAAGAATAAAAATTCAAAAATAAAGCCCTGTAGGGGGCTCGAACCCCTAACCTTATGATTAAGAGTCATACGCGCTACCGATTGCGCCAACAAGGCTCTTAATTGATGTGTTTTTGTTCTCTAAGACAAAAACTGATCACAGATACATAGGTTTTAGAGTTTTGCAAATGTAATCATTGCTGTTTACATTAGCTGGTTTCACAGGTTGCTTACAATTGCAACTATTCGGTTTGCTTCAGGTATAGCCGAGTATTTCAAGCAATGAGTTCAGTTTCGACAATAATCGTTGGGTTACGGCATTGAGTACTTAAATCGACTCAATCACGACATTTGCCATTGCCAATTCAGCTTTAGACGATTGGTTTGAAGAGCTTTACGAACTGCAAAGACGAACTCTCGCCCTACAATATACCAAAAAAATCAACAAAAGATTTATGAAATTTTGAATACAAGAAACAGTTGAACTCAGCATATTCTACACTGAAGTTGGTCTTTCAAGTTGATTCAACTAAAAAACACTCAAGTTCCAACCCAGGTAAGTTGTTAGAGCCTGACGCACACGCCCTGTAGCTAAACCCCTATTTAATCAGGCTAAGACGTCTTATTGTGCAGCTTTCAAGAATGAAAATTTGTACCAAATCAAGTACTAACGACCGTCCCTCTATGGGAAGCTTGGGCATGGTACTAGAAAAAGTAAAAATAGCAATATGGAATTTTGTAGAGCAGGTTATTTCTGTTTTACTCCCACAAGTAATATTAGCAGCAGCATACACGTCACAAGCGAACATCTTAGATGACAGATCCACAAATAAAAGCCGTCTAGACGCTATATTTGGTCCCTCCACGTACTTCTTTTGTTGTAGTTCTATGCATAGCTTCATAACTCGTAATGGTAGTGGTAAAGTGACTAACTTGAGCCAAATTATCATGATGTCTTTGGGTAATGCAGCCTCTATTTTGGCTGCGTGCATATGTAGCTTTAAGATTATGGGGCGGTTATTTAATACGATATCATGATATGCAGCCGGTGTATCTTACTTTTTCTGGGTGAAAATAGTTATTACAGCAGTTAATGGGGTAGTTAACAGCGATACAGGTGGCCCCACGCCCACTAGACGAACTAGCAAACTACAAGCAATTGTGATGGAATTAAGTATCATTGCAGTAAATACAGCAATGGGTGTGTGCGGGTTGGTTCGTCGGTTGGTTATATAATCTGGTAACAGGTCGTCATGTCGTTGTAGCTAGCTTTGTCTCATTAGCAGTGGCTTTGGTTACAGCAGCAGTCAATTGGGCAGTTAACAGAAACACAAGTGTTTCCTCAACGATTAAACGAATTAGCACAGGGCAAAATATTGTGGTAGTATTGATTAAGATATTCGACTATACAGCTACGACCGCCTTTACCAGTGGGTTTTTAAGTTGGTCATCTTGAGTGATACCAGGATATCCAGTCGCTGTAGTTGGAGTTGTTCTCACAGTAGGGACTTTAGTTGCGGGATTCATCGATAAACCGAGCAGCGGCCTGGTGGATATTGGCCTCACTCGAGTTACTTCCGCTAATGGTAACACACTTACTAACTGTGATGAAGATGTAAAGTGTTGTGTCTTGATCAGGATGAGGTATTTTGCGTATGAAATACCTGACATAGCAGATGGGCAAATATTACCTTGATTTAGCCATGCTAGTTTTAGGTTTTAGAATTGGGACTCTGCTAATATTGAATAAGGACGTTTGGTCGCTTTGTTGTACCTCTACCGTCGTCTTGTGTGTAGTTTAATAAAAATAGTACACCAATAACGAATTATAGAGCGGAAGACTGCATTTGTTTTTTGTTTCCCATTACTAAAGGCAAAGAATTGTTAATTCCGCCCAAGTAGCAGAGGCACAGCTTATAATAGCACTAACTTGACTGAATCGTGTATAGGCCATCCCTGCTCTTCCCCGGAATGGTTTATGACATATTAAATAAATGTGCGGCTCTCATTATGTGAAATATGTATTTTAGCGCAATGGCAAAGTTCAAAGTTGATTTGCTTCTCTATTTATGCTTGAAATCTAACTAAAAATCATATTCGACCTCGATATATACGCCTATGTAAGTGAAAGTTTCGGTTCAGTTCGCTGTTCATTTTTCCTTTTTCTCATTATTAGAAGCCCATTCTCTTGAAAGTTTCCTCTTGGCGTGGACATCAACAAAGCTTGGAGTAAAAACGATTTCACCATTAGGATTGCTACCTATCAAGTTATCCACGTTGGTGGCTTTATTCAATGCAATTTCCTTTAGATAGTTCCCTTCAGATATTATCATCCCGTCGTTGCTCTCAATTGGCAAATATTGTAGTTTCTCGAAAGATGTGAATACTGCAAGAACAAACAATACTAATCCCACATATATCTCATACTTTATATCCTTGGGCAATTCATGGATTACGGTTTGTGCACTGTTTAGCGATTTAAGTTTTAATAAATGATGAAATTCATAACTTGAGAAACCAGAGTGTAATAGCACTAACGTAGAAACTGCATAGAGTAATTTGGAGACGAGCGTCATTCTCGATATTCCCTTCTTTCCTTTTTCGTGGTGGGGGCCTTTGTCACAAATGCTTTTTTTCTGTTGGATTGAAACACATAACCTACTTCTTCTGATTTCACTTTTATATTCAAATAGATTTTTCTGAACTGCAATTTGCTTCGCGAGCCTTTTTTATTAAATGCATGCATTTGGGGGAAATCACTGGACCTGAAAACACACAGGTGAGTTTTATTTACCGAACACCGACCAGTATGGTGGGCTATTTCAAATTTTAATGATAACTAAAAAGCATAATGAAGCTATTTATGTAAGTAAGGAATGGGATATATATATGAGTGACTACAAAAGAACAATATGTTCCATGGATGTCTATTGCTCAATCTTGCGTGATGGCATCGCTGTCATCTATAGCATCTACCATAGTGGGATGTTCCTCAATTGGTGCTAATTCTTGATCGCCTTGTGAACTTTCTTCAATAGGTTCTAGGTCATCTGTCATGGGAATATCTGAATTATTCTCTTCCACATTCGCATGATTCGGTTCCCTTTCGTTGTTTGATTGTGGAGGAAGCTCCCTTCCCATTTCTATTTGGTTTGGTTTCGCCTTCTGTATGTTCTTCTTGTTACGTTCCGAACCTTCTGTTATTGTATCATCCAAAATTCTGTTGAATAATGAGCCAAGTTTTTCTTTATTCAATGCCATACGAGAAGCAAATTGACCATCCAAAATATTTAACTTTATCAGCCCTTTCAGTTTGACTGTGAACAAGAGGAACTGGGTTTCAATATCGTCAAAAAAACCGGTTTCTGGCAAATCATTTAGATTGGCATCTTCATCCGCCACTCTATCTAATTGGACGTCAAGTTGCTTAGCGAAGAGACTCTCTAAATATAAAAACACTTGCAAAAGGACTTTAGACGCACTGTCATGAAGGTAAAATGGGAACTGTTCGCTCATACTATATTTCCATGATGTGGCGTCTGTAGGTAATTTTAACTCGAAAACTTTTACAGCAACGATGATATCCACTAGTGAAGTGCAAGCTGACCATTTTAGATAGAGTAAGTTGCTTGTATTTTCAGCATTTTCGGGTATAGCCGCCAAGGAAATAACAAGCGTATTTAAACGGCCTAGTATAGCAGCTATAGGTTTCCAAATTGATCTGAGGTTTTTTGGGGTCGAATCCTCGTGATCCTTTACATTCTCTATTATTCCTCTCCATTTTTCTAAATTCCATGTAGCTAACAATACTAGTATCTTGAAGTTTATTTCTTGGTTGGTACTGTCATCAAAATCTTGGAACATTATAGTAATACGTGAGACAAAATTATTCAAAAATAGTTGCAACAACTCTTCATCAACTTCAATTGGATACTCTCTCCCAAGGATGGCCAATTTATTAATGTAGAGTTCGTATAAAGAACAGGTTAAATCATTATAATCATCTCTAGAATTGTTTGGATCCATCTTTTCCCGTAAAAATTTCTTTAAATGAATATCCAGTGTGCTTATTTGATTCAACAGTTTCTCTTCTAGTTCCTTTTTCTCAAAATGGTGGATATGATGGATAAATTTAGCAAAAATTTCATATTTTAAATCGACTTTCGAGTCCCCAATTGTAGAATCCATAAATACTTTGATGATTTTCTCGGTGATTTTTTTCAGTTCTGTTTCATAACCAATGGATATCCAATCATCCAGAGAAAATGTAATAAAACTCTCCAGAAGCGGGCATAGGATATCAGCGGATTCGATCGATGTTGTGTTCAATAAGTCATGGAATAAAGGTAACACTATCTCCCGAACATTGCCCTTGGTTTGAATCTTCGGGTTATTCGCACCTGCACACAACCCATTGAATACGTTAAGATATAAGATAGTACTATTTCTGTCAATGGGAAACAGCGGAGTGATGTCTAGTTCTTGGCCGCCTTCTTCGTCGTCATCGTTGTTATTGTCAGTCGAGTTTTGTAGTGTCTGAATTAATTCATTCGATTCAGTATCCGAGATCAAAAGATCGCAGATGGTTTTCAAATGCGATGAAATGTATGGAGATAAAAACTCGGCGGCCTGCGTTAGCATACGAATCTTAGTTTTAGAATCAACTTCCACCGAATCCTTTAAATGATAAATCAGGGAGTTGCTTAAGATCTTAATAAAGATTCCAACTTGCACGACTGGAGCAACAGCTAATCCATCGACTTCTTCAGGCAACTCTTCATGAGTCTTAGTGAACTCCTCATGTTTTTCGGTTATTACTCTTGCTAAGAACTTGGCTACAGTAGATAAAAATTTGGACCTTTTATTAAATGAGGATGTTTTGAATGGGTCAAATTCTTCATCAAACATCAAGCTAGAAATCATTAGGATCTCAAAATCATCTAAATAGCCCAGTGATGACGCTTCGGTTAGTATTTGAATACTGTGGATCCTGACATCAAGATTTACGTCATGGATGGCGACCTCCAGGATCTTAGATTTAAACCGTTCAAAGACTTGGCGGATGGCGGAATTATCACTGGATTTGCTGTTATGATTTTGGATGATTAAATGTGGAAGAATCTTGGCAACTTGTAACCTGACAGATACGGAGTTATCGCTGAGTAGCCAGCCAAAATATTTCAAAAATGTGACCTTGAGGAAATATTCTGGATAGTGTTTAATCCAGATTGATAAGTGCAGCATGGCCTCGGAACGAATGGAATCAGATATGTCCTTATACCTGTGAACGAAACACAACTTTACAATATTATCAATAACGCCTTCAATGACGACTTTACTACCTTGGGTTTCAGCAATAGTACTTTCTAGCTTTTCTACAGTTTTCTTATTGGGCCTTTTTTTCTTTTCTTCTAATGATAACTGTCTAGTAAATTTGGCTAAGTAATTCTTTTCCAAGTTTACAGCTTGTTCAGTCAAGTAGTCTTGAAAAAGAAACAATGTTAGTGTTGAAATGTATCTAAAGCATCTGATCTTACAGACAGAGAATGAGGACAGCCAGGTCAGCAAATCCAAGACCAGGTTCCCAGTGACTATTTGGGTGTCGTCTTCATCCGACTCAACGTATAGCAGCTGTAGATCATTTGCGACTTCGAGTAATTTAGTCATGAACTCCACAAAATTTTGATAGAGAGGTTCCATCTTAAAATTTTTCCGTTTTCTATTGTCCTTGCTTATCAGAAGATAAAACTCGTGCAGTTTTTGTCTTTGGAAAAGTAACTGAATTTCACCTACGGTTTCGTTAGAAGATTCGTTACTGTGAACATCATGGTCCTCTACACGGGCAACAGAGCCACAACAGTTCAGCAGAAGATTGATGAACTCTTGCAAAAACCGGTCTCTATTCTCGGTGTAGGTCTCTAGCCATTCTCGTAGGAGTTCTTCAATGGAAACGTCTTCTGAAGTAGATAAGATCTCAAACAATTCTGTGGGCTGGAAATCTCTGACAACTTCTAGGTATTGCTCCTGGTCCCTTTTGGAACGGTGGCCAGTTGGGGCATGAGGTGCGGCGGATCTCTCACTGGAATTCGGTTTCTTTTTCTGTCTTTTACTACTGGTATTTGAAGTTGATTTGGGCTTTCTCTTTCTAGGTTTTCTCTTCGCGGCAGCAGCATCTACGTAATCATCATCGTCCTGGTCTTCAAAGTCGTCCTCACTACTGCTCTCGCTATCCTCGTTCTCTTCTTCTCCAACATTACGCTGCACAGCGGCAGTGGCCTCATCCGTCTCTATATGTTGCACGCTTGCCTCTTGCTCGTCATCGGAGCTTTCCTCCTCTGTAACCTGGGATTTGGTTCTAATTCTAGTCGAACGACGCACAGCAGTCATGGTGTCTTGTTTGAGCTTAGGTTCCTCTGTCAATGGCCTCCTCTATTGAAGTTCTTTCTCCTCATCAATATATAGGAAAGAAACTAAAAAAGATGCATCTTGTTTACGCGTCACGCGTCGCGTTGCCGTCATATGTGAGAGTAATAGCAACTATAAGGTCAATAGTGTAATGCTTTGATGATCGTGAGGTACCGATCAAAAGGCGACCAGTTAGGAGTATGCTAGCGTCAACTTGATCTTGTCTTGTTTTCTGGCAGCAATGAAGTACGTTGTTATCGAAGAGTATGCTTTGACGGGAGGGGGGGGTGGAATACCTGCAACAAAGGTCTACTCGATGTGGCGAGTGGGCCACACCGGCCGGCTTGGAACACGCTTGGGCAACTCTGCAGCTATTAATCAGTTCGTTGGCCTGTATTTAGCAGGGCAGTTCATGCCAAGTTCTTCGGCAGTGCATCTTAAAGCTGAGTGCACCTCGGCGGCTATCAATGACGATAAACTCATGAATTGGAACACTCTCTACAAACCAAAACAGGTAAAAAAGGACAGATCTATTAATAATATGTATATCTAAACCATAGCTAGATAGAAAGAAGAAAAGAGAGAAAAATACTGTGTCATAAAAAACATGTTTTAAAAAGGTCGTCTATTTGTTCCAGTAGGTCTTGACCTTCTTGGCAATACACATCAGCCCGTTCAGGGAGTCCTTCCTGCTGTTGAACGCCTCGTGGAAGTCACACTGAATGGTGGCGTCCAGGTTTTCGTCCTCCATATCGGAGTTCCAGTACACGATCTCCTCTGTGCTGCTTAGGTCGCTATGCGACGACAAGTTGACGTAGTCGTTCAACGAGTCATCCTCTGGCTTTCCCTTGGCAGTGCTAGCCCGTGCGTGTGGTGACAGAGGGACGTCCATGAGCTGGCTTGCCTCGTTGTCTTTGAAGTGCAGGACATTGTTGGTGTACCCTGACTTGTCCGTCACGGTGTCGAAGTAGTTGAGGGTGACCCACTTCTTATCATTTATCACCACTTTGAACATCGTGCTGCGTTGGTCCTCACGTCTGGGTATTTGGACCGTGTAGTTCTGTGCGCTGCTGTCGTACTGCAAAACATACTCTGAGTGTCCCCAGTTATCGAACTCCCCTGTAACGACCAGCTTATCTCCTTTGGAGTACTCTTTGACCACGTCTTCGGGGATGATAAGTAAAAAACTGGACATTTTTTCCACGGAAACAGAGGTCTCTAAGTTGCTTTGTAAGTGTTTTCCTTTATGTTCCCTTTTCTTGGCCAGAGATAGTGTTTGATTTGATCTAACTACCGCTGTTTTTGCCTTAGGGAAATCCGGGGAAGTGTCGGTAAATATCAGATAATAAGGATATTAACTATAAAATACGTACGGTACATACCAAGCGCCACGTAACGCTGGTTCAGTGCTCGTCCATGAGTGCCATGACGGCAAACCCCACAAAAATCGAGCCCAGCTGTAAGACCCACCGCTTGAACTCTTGGCACTTGCTGTTATGGGTGGAGCTTTGCAGGATCTGAGGCACCACGCTGGTCGTAGCGATGTAAATGAGGCCACCTGCAGTGAACGGCAACATGAGCTCGGATACACTACCCGATGACGATGTTGCTCCATGGCTGGAGCCCCCAATCTCGTTGATCAGACAGCCAATGGCGGTGCCAACAACGGCACCGAATGCCGTTATCATCTGGGCTCGTAGGGCCTGTGGGAACGTGAACCCGCTGGAGAGCAAGACAGCAAAGTCGCCCAGCTCGTGAGGGATCTCGTGGAAAGTAATGGCTATGCTGGTGATTATGCCGACCTGCGCGGAGCTGTAGAACGACGACGCCAGCGCTATGCCATCTGTGATGTGGTGGGCTATACCCGATATGACGTTCAAGTACGCAGACATGTTGAAGCCCGTCTTCTTTTCTGCGTCTTGGTGCTCGTGGGTATGGCCATGTGAGTGGGAGTGCATGCCACCGTCGTCGTTGGAGCCACCGGATAGGATCCGCAGTGTTTTGTCCAGGGTCAAGAAGCAGATAAACCCCAGGAAGATGGCAACCCCAACCATCATGCCATTGTCTGCGCCACCGCCGATAAGGCTTTCCGGGATGATGTGCAAGAAGACGTCACCCAGCAGTGACCCCAGTGAAAATGAAACCAGCAAGGGCAGCGTCAAGCTTGCAGGATCGGTTCTGCGCAGTCCAGGGACCACCAGCACGAAGAGACACGGCATGAACTGTATGATCAGGATGGCCACGAGAGCGTTGTAGCGGGGGCCCAGGGCGAACACGTAGTCCTGCAGGAAGTGCACCAGCGGGTAGAGGACGGATTCCTGCTTCAAGATTACAGAGCCCTGCTTGAACTCGTGCTCTGCGCCCTGGCCATGAGCATGATTATGGTGGAGCCCATGGGCCAATACTGCAGGGGCCATGCCCAGCAAATAAGAACAAACCTGGAACGCCTTCATGCTAAACACGGTCGCGATTCTTGCTATGCTTCTTCTCTTTGCCTCGCCAGTAACGCTTTCCACTTTTATTTTTTTTTTTTCACAGGGACTTTTTACTTTAATACTACAAAAAAACTGGAAAACTTCATACCTGAGGAATCAAGGGCGAACCACTTCCGTAGCAACGCACATGCATTGCGCATTGCGTGTGACTGTGCATTCGGGACTTGCCACGTAGAATACTGCACGGTCACCAAACTGATCTTATATCTATCTCCATTCTCTGCGTCCTTTTTAGCTATACTTTTTCTAAAATCTCTATATATACCACCTAAACAATAAAACATGCTTGAAGAAAAAAAAAAAAAAAAGATAGAGAGAGAACGCAACAAAGCACATCAACAGGACACGACAGGCCCAACAAATACGTGTGACAGAGTGCCTCACACTACTGGCCCTCTTGGTTGTAGCCAACAGCAACACTTCCCTTAGACACCTGCGCAGCGTTGCCCGGCTGGGAGGATTTTTCTTCTCTTTTTCGCCCAGTGGAAAGTCTCAGTCATTATGGCCAAAGAGACTAGTTGAGTAGCCATGTACTCCGCAAGTAGGTTATCAGCAGCAGCTTTGAATAAGGACCACAAGACCAGCTAGCTGAGCATAAGAGGGCAGGACCGTGCTTATAGTGTTTCCCCCGTTTTTTCATTTTTTTCTCACCACCACAGCGATTGCTATTTCGATTCATGTACAGATCGACTCTTACTACGACCACGACCGCCGCCGCCGCCGCCGCCGCAGGCTCTAGGACGCTCGCCGCCGGGTGTAGGCCCCAGGATGCAGGGCTCCTCATTGCCAGGGCCCTGTTCTCCACTTCCGTCACTCGTGCCCAAGGTGGAAACCCTCGATCGCCACTACAGATTTTCCGCGACACATTCAAAAAGGAGTGGGACAAGTCCCAGGAGCTGCAGGAGAACATCAAGACGTTGCAGGATGCCTCAGGGAAGCTGGGCGAGTCCGAGGCTTACAAGAAGGCCAGAGAGGCCTACCTGAGGGCCCAGAGAGGGTCCACGATCGTGGGCAAGACGTTGAAGAAGACCGGTGAGACCGTCGAGCACATAGCCACCAAGGCGTGGGACTCCGAACTCGGTAAGAATACAAGAAAGGCCGCTTCTGCCACGGCGAAGAAGCTGGACGAGAGCTTCGAGCCCGTCAGACAGACCAAGATCTACAAGGAGGTCTCCGAGGTCATCGACGATGGCGAGAGCTCCCGGTATGGTGGGTTTATCACCAAAGAGCAAAGAAGGCTCAAGCGTGAGAAGGACCTGGCCTCCGGGAAAAGACACAGGGCGGTTAAGAGCAACGACGAGGCGGGCACGGCAGTGGTCGCCACAAACATCGAGTCCAAGGAATCGTTCGGCAAGAAGGTCGAGGACTTCAAGGAGAAGACCGCTGTGGGCCGTTCCATACAATCGTTAAAGAACAGATTGTGGGACGAAAGCGAAAACCCTCTGATCGTCATCATGAGGAAAGTGACCAACAAAGTGGGCGGGTTCTTCGCGGAAACTGAATCGTCCCGTGTGTACAGCCAGTTCAAGATGATGGACCCCACTTTTTCGAACGAAAATTTCACCAGACACCTGAGAGAGTACATCGTTCCGGAGATCCTCGAAGCGTACGTGAAAGGCGACGTCAAAGTCCTGAAGAAATGGTTCAGTGAGGCCCCCTTCAACGTCTACGCCGCTCAGCAGAAGATCTTCAAAGAGCAGGACGTCTTTGCCGACGGCCGTATCCTGGATATCAGGGGCGTCGAGATCGTCAGTGCAAAGCTGTTGGCCCCTCAAGACATCCCAGTCTTGGTGGTCGGGTGCAGAGCGCAGGAAATTAACCTCTACAGAAAGAGGAAAACCGGCGAGATCGCCGCCGGCGACGAAGCCAACATCCTAATGAGCTCGTATGCCATGGTCTTTACCAGAGACCCAGAGCAAATCGACGACGACGAAACAGAGGGCTGGAAGATCTTGGAGTTTGTTCGCGGGGGTTCTAGGCAATTTACCTGATTTCAACCATCCTTTTTTTCCTTTCTTTCCTCCTATTCCGCTTGTAAATAACTCTGTTATGTCTCCCCCCTCCTTGTAATACTGCATCAATAGGAAGGAAAAAAAAGAAACAGCAACCCAACATACTTGAATATACACACGATATACCTTATATAGTTTTCTTTGTACTAATAGTGCTACCTCTAACGCTCTTTGATGATGTTATTCGCACCTCGTTGACAGTGACGAAATTTGGCCTTTTAGTAAAGCAAAGTTGAAAAAAAACGGAAAATAAACCAAATTGGACTGAAAAAAGAAGTTATATGTGTGTTTCTAAGTGAGTTATATTACTGTGTGGTAAAGGGATCCAGCGTTAAATCGAACTATAAAGCCTCTTGTCAGATTGGTAGAACTAGAATAATAGCAATGAGTGAAGAAGGCCCCCAAGTGAAAATAAGAGAAGCCAGTAAAGATAACGTGGATTTCATCCTGACCAGCGTGGATTTGGCCATGGCCAACTCTCTACGTAGGATCATGATAGCGGAGATTCCCACCCTGGCCATTGACTCCGTCGAAGTGGAAACAAACACTACTGTCCTGGCCGATGAATTCATTGCACACAGACTAGGTTTGATACCTCTACAAAGTCTGGATATCGAACAACTAGAGTACAGTCGTGATTGTTTTTGTGAAGACCACTGTGACAAATGTTCCGTGGTGTTGACATTGCAAGCCTTTGGAGAAAGCGAAAGCACTACAAACGTGTACGCCAAGGACTTGGTCATCGTGTCGAACCTCCTGGGACGCAATATCGGGCACCCTGTCATACAAGATAAAGAAGGTAACGGTGTTCTTATTTGCAAGCTGAGAAAGGGCCAAGAGCTGAAACTAACTTGCGTCGCCAAAAAGGGTATAGCCAAGGAACATGCCAAGTGGGGTCCCGCAGCGGCCATAGAGTTTGAATACGATCCTTGGAATAAACTCAAACATACCGATTATTGGTACGAACAGGATTCTGCCAAAGAATGGCCCCAGTCCAAAAACTGTGAATACGAAGATCCTCCAAATGAAGGCGACGCCTTTGATTATAAAGCCGAGGCAGACACATTTTACATGAACGTGGAGTCCGTAGGGTCCATCACCGTCGACCAAGTTGTTGTCAGAGGTATCGATACGTTACAGAAAAAGGTCGCTTCGATATTGTTGGCTCTGACACAGATGGATCAAGATAAAGTCAATTTCGCATCGGGTGATAACAACGCCACCTCAAACATGCTGGGAACCAACGAAGACGTGATGATGACGGGTGCCGAGCAAGATCCATATTCCAACGCATCTCAAATGGGTAATACTGGATCATCAGGTGGGTATGACAATGCTTGGTGATTTTGAAGTGGGCATATAAGAGGGAACAAACAACCAAATAAACAAGCGAACGAACAAAAAAATTTATATGCATGTATGTATCATTATAATTAGTATTATAAATATTATAATCTAAAGTACGAAGCAACAAAAAAGGGAAATAAGGCTAATTTTGCCCTCCATTCCATTTACAGCAGTCTTCGAATTTGACCAAGTTCCCACCAAATATATCCAAGGAACTACCAAATGTCAAATCCACCTTACCGTGACTTAATTCATCAACCAATCTCAAATCATCAATACTTTTGGCTCCACCGGCATAAACGATTTTCAAATCGTCGTAATTCTTGGTCCATTCGTATAATTTAGACACCAGTTGTTCATCGATACCACCGCACAAACCTTCAACATCGGCGGCGTGAATCAGAAACTCATTCGTATACTCCTTCAGTTCTCGGAACGTTTCCGCGTTAAGCTCGAGGTCGGTTAAGGTCTGCCACTTGTTCATTGCGACAATCCAACGTCCATCTTGCGTCTTCCTACAACTTAAATCTACAACAATACGGTCTTTGCCACATAGTCTTGCCAACGTTTCCAACCGCTTCAATTGGAAACTGCCCTCTTTGGTAAAGAGCCAACTAGTGACAATCACTTTACTAGCCCATTGTAACCATTCCAAGCAGTTTGTATCGTTAATTCCCCCACCCACTTGTAAGAATTGTGGTGATTTTTGAAGGGCCTCGCGTGCAGCATTGTCATTGTTGGGCCCTAGCTTAATAACGTGGCACCCTTGGACGTTGTGATCTTTATATAATTTGGCATAATACGAAGACGGATGTTGGGATACAAAATTCGTCGTTGGAGTGTCTTCCTCTTTACTAGTCAGCGTGCCACCCACAATTTGTTTGACTTCCCCGTTATGCAAATCTATACACCCAATAAATTTTGTCATCTTTTTATTTGTTTCCTAGCCTTGGAGGTGTAAGCCGATGCGTAAGATAGATGTCTCAATACACTTTTGATGATCTTCTATTCGATATGACTCAAGCTTGGCAATGGACCCTTTGCTGAATTTTTCAGCATTCGTCCCATGCGACCGTGGAAATGCCACCTCTTTATTTCCGTTCCTGAAAAACTTTTTGGCGATGAGATGAGCTAAATTAACACCTGTAACAATAATAATGGTGATATTCAGAGCATGAACGAAGCAACCTGTTGTTAAAAGATGAAGAGCGATGACGAGGAATATGTTAGGCAAATGGAACTACAAAGGAAAGCCTTTGAAAGCCAGTTTGGATCTCTAGAGTCCATGGGATTCGAAGATAAAACAAAAAATATACAGGCTGAAGAAGATACCAACTCCGGTTCAGACGGTGAGAAGGACAGTTCAGACGATGCTGGTGATCTTGAAAACGCCAATAGAAACGACTTTTCCTCTTCCGAGGAGGAGGCGGGGGATAGTGTAAGCGATGACGATGACGAACAGAAATCCAAGGTGAAAAAGCAACCCAAAGTTATCAAGTTCAGTGGGCCCAGTGATGTTTACGTCCCTCCAAGTAAAAAGACACAGAAACTACTGAGGAGCGGTAAGACATTATCGCAAATAAATAAGAAGTTGGAGAGCACTGAAGCTAAGGAGGAAAAAGAGGATGAGACTGTGGAAGCAGAGAATTTGCAAAATGACCTGGAGTTGCAGCAATTTCTAAGAGAGTCACACTTGTTGAGTGCCTTCAGCAACGGTGGAAGCAACCCTGCGGACAGTGGAGTAGCGTTGACTTTGCAAAGTATGGGCGGTGGTAACGATGACGGTATAGCATACCAAGATGACCAAGTGATTGGGAAGGCTAGATCGCGTACATTGGAAATGAGACTAAGCAGACTGTCGAAGGTGAATGGACACCAGGAGAAAATAAACAAACTGGAAAAAGTGCCCATGCATATTAGAAAGGGAATGGTCGGCAAACACGTTCAAAGGATTAAAAAATACGAACAAGAAGCTGCAGAAGGTGGGATTGTCTTGTCAAAGGTGAAAAAGGGGCAATTTAGAAAAATTGAATCGACATACAAGAAAGACATCGAAAGGCGTATTGGTGGAAGCATCAAGGCCAGAGACAAAGAAAGAGCTACCAGAAGGGAGCGTGGTCTGAAGATCACCAGTGTAGGCAGGTCCACGAGGAACGGGTTGATTTTATCCAAAAAAGACATTGATCGTATCAGCGGGAACAATAAGGGCAGCGGTAAATTCAACGGTAAAAAGAATTCCCGTCGCTAAGTTAGCTACGACGTCAAGCAGTGCACAAAAAACCCTGGCCATGAAACAATTCAGTTTCCAACCCGCTAGATAGAATATAAATGAAAACTTACACACATTTTATTTCTCTCTTTGGGGAGAACAGAAGTTCTTCTTTTAATATAATTGGACATGACAACAAATGCGTGTAATGATGGTAGGCATGACTAACACCCGTACCCCCAATTCTAGAACCCAAACATTACACTAGATTCAAAACCCAAGCAAGTGCCCTTTTATCATTTTCCGAAAATAAAACAGAACTATTTTATCCGGAAAAAAGCAAAGAGTTTTCTAAGGGCCGGGCGGAGAGACGGGTCTGTTTGAGCCTAGCCGGCAACCTAAGATGCCAGGATCCCCGGTGAGACGTTCCCTTGCTGAACGGAGAGGCTTTCCTTCCAGGCGGCAACTCTCCAGGCCGACATTACTCTGGAAACTCTGTTTGCAGCATCGTGCAGTTTGAATAATCTTTCACACTTGACAAAAGTAGTTATAGATATTCTATAAGACTATATTGTTATTATCAACATCTGCTATTTTCCAACTAAAAAATATCAAGAAACCACAAAGTTATTGAACAATGGGTATGTCAATATTATGATACACTATTATGGCAGATACAAGGAAGACTATCATCAGAATTAGACGTTATTAAACTGGTACACTTAATATTTCACCCTTTTTTATATTTCACAAGAGGAACAGGAGTAGCAGACATCTCCGCAACTGTTACAGGATAACGGCTACACACCTTACGATTTTTCTAAACAAACGGAAACGTAGCGTACATGGGGAATTTATGACTACTACTAGACTTTTGATGAATAATTCACGTTGACAGTATACATGTGGAAAATAAACATTACTGTTTGTACTTTCTGATTAGGATGGCGTGTTTAGAACGTTTAGAACCTGTTTTATTTTGCTATCTTTAAGAATAAAAAATTTTGAAGAAATTTTTTTACTAACATGAATGTTTTTTATCTTATTTTCACAGGTAGAGTTATTCGTAACCAAAGAAAGGGTGCTGGTTCTATCTTCACCTCTCACACCAGATTAAGACAAGGTGCTGCCAAGTTGAGAACTTTGGATTATGCTGAACGTCACGGTTACATCCGTGGTATCGTGAAGCAAATTGTCCATGACTCCGGTAGAGGTGCTCCATTGGCCAAGGTTGTTTTCCGTGACCCATACAAGTACAGATTACGTGAAGAAATCTTCATTGCTAACGAAGGTGTCCACACTGGTCAATTCATTTACGCCGGTAAGAAGGCTTCTTTGAACGTCGGTAACGTCTTGCCATTGGGTGTCGTCCCAGAAGGTACCATTGTTTCCAACGTTGAAGAAAAGCCAGGTGACAGAGGTGCTCTAGCTAGATCTTCTGGTAACTACGTTATCATCATTGGTCACAACCCAGATGAAAACAAGACCAGAGTCAGATTACCATCCGGTGCCAAGAAGGTCATTTCTTCTGACGCCAGAGGTGTCATCGGTGTCATTGCCGGTGGTGGTAGAGTTGACAAACCATTGTTGAAGGCTGGTCGTGCTTTCCACAAGTACAGATTGAAGAGAAACTCCTGGCCAAAGACTCGTGGTGTTGCCATGAATCCAGTTGACCATCCTCACGGTGGTGGTAACCATCAACATATTGGTAAGGCTTCTACTATCTCTAGAGGTGCCGTTTCTGGTCAAAAGGCTGGTTTGATTGCTGCCAGAAGAACCGGTTTACTACGTGGTTCTCAAAAGACCCAAGATTAATCTCTTTAATCTTGGTTTCTTCCTTCTGTCATATTATTTTATCAATTTTCTTTAAATATTATATATAATTTAATCCGAAACGTTCCTTATAAAGTGATATTTCCATGCATACTTTTTTTTAACATAGCTTCGTACAGTTTTCTTCATTTTGATTTTGATTCCCCGGTCTCCTCTCGAAACGTTCCTGCAAATCATAGACATCATTAGAAAATATGTAAGCGTTATGAGTGCTTCAATTATATAGTATTTAAAATTATACGAGATAAACTTATTTATGGAAGCGACTGGGGATATTGAGCACCTTCATTTAACTTTCAAAAGCAAGTCCATATGATACAGCAACGTTCTCGCCTTTTCTCTAACAGATAATGATTCGTCAGTAATGTTCTTCCTGACTAGATCGTATAACCCAACATCCACCAATTTTCTACATCTTTCCACCGTAGCCCGTGTAACTTGTACATTCGAAGTGCTACCTTTCGCAGCGGGAGTACGAACGAACTCGTCACCTTCATCGTCATCATCATCGTCATTGTTGTCATCATCATCATCATTGGCATTACTACTGCTATCATCGCCGTCCGGCTCGTCAAAATACTTTCCTCTGGAGTATCCACCAGCAACTGGTTCATTATACGCTATCGTAACCGTAGATTGCGGATTTTCTGAATCACTTGGTGAATGTCCCGGTTCCAGACCATTTTCAATCGCATATTGGGTATAATGTGAAACAGATGAATTCCAAAGTAAATTATTAAGGACCCATAAGCATGCCAACTTCAAATTACTGTCGTTGTCATAACGTGAATTATCGTTTGTGGTTTCCATCAATATTTCGCTGATAATGTTTAGTATTTCGTCTTGTTCGATCACCAATTGCTTCTTGTTCTCGTTTACCGCAGCTAAGTTGACAATTATGTATAAAACACCCTCCATTGCCTTCTTTTGTTGGGTATCCAGTGGATTTAATAGCCTCATTTTCCTTGCTAAGAACTCAAAAAGATATGTGGAACCGATGCTAATTTTATTTCCTGTTTGGGGGTCGATTTTATATTCAACATCTTTGAATTTTTCCAATAGAATATTGACAATTTTTCTTGAATTACAAGTCAAGTTTCTAAGGAGCTGGAAACACTGAGCTTGTACTGCCCAACACGAATCATTGATGAAATCTAAAATTAAAGTCATTGGGATTTTGGCCAAAAGTTGGAACTTCTCTTCGTTCTGGCAGTTGTACATTAAATGCCTCAACACCCACAAAGAGTTTGCCTTCACTTCGTGTACTGGTATACCTTGCAAAGCGATTCTTCTTTCATTTTCATCATCTTCCCAAGTTTTCTTTGAGTTGAATAATGGATCTGATAACACTTTTTCGATTATGTCAATTATACCGTTTCTCAACATGAATGATTGTAAATTGGAGAACTCCACCACAAAATTACAAATGCTGCCCAGCGTAATGCCCATAATTCCGATTTCCGGTCTCATAAAATTTTGTCCAGCAAAGTAGCATTCCTTCGTTAAAGTATATGTTTTAGTCAATATTTGCAAAAGTAGCTGTGCTATCTTGTTTTTCTTTAAAGTTGTCCTAAGGGCTGAAACGCTTCTCGAGAATGACTTCAGCAATCGTAACCAAGCTGCTACAAATTCGTGGTCATATATGGGGGGTAAACACATAAAATGAGTTTCTACAACCGTTTCTCTTATGTCGTCCTTCAATGATATAAAATCTTGTATCAAAGTAATGTGGGATTCCAGCCCATATTCTAAGTGGTTTAACAACAACTTATCGTTCAATAACAATAAACGGTATTTTTCGTCTGATGCTGCAAAGGAGGCACACAGCTTGATGAACTTTGTAGTCGTTCTCAAAGAAGATTCGTTCTGTTGTGGTAAAGAAAGGCATTGAGAAAAACGGGACAGAATACAGAATACGACGTTTGTATGGGCAAGTGTAGCGAGCACGGGATTATTCATTGGAGTAGTTTCGTTATATAGCACTACCAAAGAATCCAGTGAATCGAACGGATCAAACCACCAAGGTAATGGGTCGTAGTTAAATGATTCAACAAGATATGGCAGTATTTTTTCCAGGGTACGCGAATCCTCCCATTTTTTATCCTCTGTAAGGTATGGTTGCAACAAGAACTTCAAGGAAATGCATCTAATATTAACATCGTCACTCTTTAGGAGACCCAGAACAAACGTCTTGAATGTCAGGTCATTCCACAATTTCCTATCATCCGGTATCACATAAGAGTACCTCAAATAAAGCAGTAACCCCAATGACAGCAAACTTGAGTCATAAACATTCGAGATGTTAATTTTTTTAGGAATTGCGCGGGTACAGTCTACACCTTTATTATCGAATGGATCGTTTTTGACACTAGAGGGCGACGCAGGCCTGGAAACTTTGAGTCTCACTATGTATTTAAGGCTTATTTGGTCTAGGTACTTCGTGGAAGTCTTGACTATTATCTGTTCAAGGGAATCGGCCATATTAAAATCTTGATAGTGTGAAATTTCTGTCACTTCTCTTTCTTGCTCCATAGGATCCGTCAGATTATAATCTCCGTCCCTTTTCTCGTCCACGAGTGAAAAAAATTTCAACAGTTCAATTATCGTAGTCATTTCATTAGCGCTGCATGAGCCTCTCAAAAATTTATCGTTGACCAGATGGATGAACCCATTCTGAAGGTATTGTAGGTCTGAGAACTCGCAATTGGGGTAGACTTCCGCACACAAATTCAAAAGTTTGACGTACTTATAGTTGGTCAAAGATTCATTCTGGGTAAAGCTTCTTGCCAGAGTCATGGACTTGTAGATCGCAGAAACAGTATCTAGGTACGACGTGCCTACCATATCTCTTTGTTGCGGTTCCAGGTGTAAAAGAGTATATAACATATCCAACTTCGCATTCTTCAATGCCACCTTATCATTCGGCCCAACGGTCACCAGGAACTGGAAAATCAGGCACTTCGGAGCCAGAAAGTACTCTACTTTAGCCAGTTGATCACCCACTAGGGCATTACTGATCTTCCTGAGATTCTCCAAAGAATAAGCCACCGTCATAAAATAAACGCAATGTATCAGCAATCAAACTCGGGGATACAACAATGTAAAAGGCTGCAAGTTCTGCCAACATGAGAGGCTTCTCCCCAAGGCCTCATTCTATACTAACATTCCTATTGAAACCATTAAGCCTTATTCAATAGTTCGCCCCTTCTTGGCCAATCACTTCTAACGGACGTAGAGCATATGCTCTGTAGTTCCATAAACGAACGAATCCATTCCGATTAGCGCCAACTCAATTGGGCTACATACGCTATTTGGGCCCACTAGGATTCCAGATAGGGGAGGTGTTGATGATTTCACAGAAGAAAACAGCTCGACGTATCTATCAGAGCTTCTTTGAAGCACTGCTTGCTTGGTAGTGAAGAAAAAATATCGCGAGATGACTTAAGCAGTGGAAAAAAGATGAAATATCAAGCACTTCAATGCTGCTTCCTATCAGGGTTACTTGCAGGAGGTGGCAGCAGAAGGGCGATTGCACGTTTCGAGGATGTCATACAGCGTGATGGACGAATGGAAGAGCAAGTTGAGCAAGACCAGCACCTCGACGTACGTCGTGTTGGCCATAATTGCGGCCGTATTCTTGGTTACAGTCGCTAGGCCTAGCAGCAGCAAGGGAAAGAGCAGCAAGAGGAAGGGCTCGAAGAAGGACAAGAAGAGCAAGGGCCGCTTCGAAAAGGCCCCAGTTCCGCTTACCTTGGAAGAACGGATCGGAAATGTGTCCTTGAGATACAATAACGAACTGAGAGATCGGAGCAAGGACCTCATAAATAGGTTTGATTCCAGTGACGAAAAGGATGTCTACGAACGCAACTACTGCAACGAGATGCTGTTAAAGCTATTGATTGAGCTGGATGGAATTGACCTGATCAACGTGGATGAATCTTTAAGAAAGTCGTTGAAGGAAAAAAGAAAAGCCGTCATCAAGGAAATCCAGGCCACGTTGAAAAGTTTAGACTCTCTTAAATAAAAATGTGTATTTGCGGTGTATAGATAATAGCCTTTGTCACATTGATAGCAACGTGTATTCCGTTTCCGGCTTATACCTTTTGCTTTGTATTTGTTCATGGTGTTTTGTCTTTGCCCTTTTTTCTGCTTCCAACGACATCACACTGAAACATGAGCATGTAATTACCGGAAAAGGAAATTACATGGCCCGAGTGTCACATAATAATAATAACAATTATAGAGAATTTGCTATTCTGAAACGTACTGTATCATGACTAGTGAACGCTGTTCCCTACGGATATAAAGATAAGGGAAACACTGTCGAATTTTATCATGATGCATCTTCTAATAATGGTCGCTACTAACCATTAGCCTTTCTCTATCTTTCAAGAAAGATAACTAATTAAAGAAGGCATAGGAAAATTGCGGAAAATGTTTGTTATAAATCACCTTTGTTTACGACTTTTACTGGTTGGTCTCACAATCTTTAACACTGTTGCTGCTTTAACAAACGATGGCAGCGGTCATCTGGAATTTTCACTACAGCATGAAGAGCAGATGTACTACGCTACAACTTTAGACATAGGTACCCCATCTCAACAACTGACAGTATTATTTGATACTGGGTCTGCAGACTTCTGGGTGATGGATTCTAGTAATCCGTTCTGCCTATCTAAATCCAATACATCATACTATCAAAACGCGACTTACGATGGCAGCAGGATCACCCCTTCAGTAGATTGTTCGAGTACATACAACGAGAACAGTTCTTCCACTTATCAAGACCTTGATAATGGCAGGTTTTATATCATATACGCAGACGGGACGTTTGCAGACGGTTCTTGGGGGAAGGAAACCATGTCAATTGATGGAATTAACATCCCTGATATACAGTTCGGTTTAGCCAAATATGCTACGACGCCAGTTAGTGGTGTCCTAGGTATCGGATTCCCCAGAAGAGAGTCCGTGAAGGGCTATGATGGTGCTCCTTATGAATATTATCCCAATTTCCCACAAATTCTGAAAAGTGAACAAATCATTGACGTGGTCGCATATTCACTGTTCCTAAATTCGCCTGACTCTGATACTGGTTCTATTGTGTTTGGTGCCATTGATGAATCGAAGTTTTCTGGCGATTTGTACACTTTTCCCATGGTAAACGAATACCCAACTATAGTCGATGTCCCAGCGACTCTAGCGATGACCATACAAGGTTTGGGGGCCCAGAATAAAAGTAGCTGCGAACATGAAACATTCATGACAACCAAATACCCAGTTTTATTGGACTCAGGAACATCACTGTTAAACGCACCAAAGTACATTGCGGACAAGATGGCTTCCTTTGTAAATGCGTCATATAGTGCGGATGAAGGCATATACATACTAGATTGTCCAGATTCCACAGATGACGTAGAATACACGTTTGATTTTGGTGATTTGCAAATAACCGTTCCACTAGATAGTTTGATTTTGAGTCCTGAGACCGAGGGCGGTTATTGTGGTTTTGCTGTTCAACCAACAAACGATTCAATGGTTTTAGGTGATGTGTTCTTGTCTTCTGCATATGTTGTATTTGACCTCGATAACTATAAGATATCGTTGGCACAGGCAAATTGGAATTCTAGCAACGACTCGAAACAGCTGACGAATATTCCTACCGATGGGTCCATGCCAGGTGGTAAAAGTGCTACTGCACAACCTTGGTCCACTAACGATCCATTTACAGTCACTTCTGATATTTACGCATCTGCCGTTTGCAAAACTACACTCTCTTCACATCAGCAGACAGGCTCTTCATCTATTCCACAGACTAGCATGCAAGCTCGTAATTCCACAACAAGAGTTGTAGGAGCCAGGTCAACTACTACCTTGAGCAAAACTACCCAAACAGGAGTAACAAACCAAGAGAAAAGTACTAACATAGAAAGTACAACGCGTAATCAATCTACTCCTTATTTCAATGAGAAAAGTTCAGACAGTGATCTAATCATAGAAACCGAGTCATTAGGTAGAAACATCTTCTCAAGTCCTACGCACTCAACGCCTCAAACCACAGTTGGTCCAACAGAGACGAAAAGTTCTGCACTAATATCCAAATCTAAAGGGAAGAGTATAAATCGACCCACTCACAAGACTATTATAACAGAAACCATTACGAAATATTCTACAGTTGTAATAAATGTCTGTAAACCAACATTTTAACACTACTATAATACAAAATATTTAATAGAATAGAAACATCACATATAAAATCATTTTAAAAACGTAAAAAATCATTAAAAGGTTATATATATCAGCTGGCAGCATATTACACAATGCCATGATATCGACCGGCCCTTTCTAGACTTAAAAATGATTTCCATATTAGTGCTCTATTAATATAGAGCAAAAAAATCTCCGCGACGGGGAATTGAACCCCGATCTGGCACGCGACAAGCGCCCATTCTGACCATTAAACTATCACGGATCAGTAATTTTATTTCTTTTAGAATCCAAGCCCACTTAGTATTTTCGAAATATTGATTGAGACTCTACAAACATCCAACAAAAATTAGCATGCGATCTGTAATAGTGTTGGAATAAGGTGATCTTGGACATAACGTTCTTTATGTCCAAATAGGTGATCTCGAACACTCTTTAATATGATATTAATTTATTGTGGTTTAAAGTTGTATGATGATCTTTGGGATTCCATTAATTCTTAATGTTATAATATTACGTATATAGATTATACTAGAGATTCTCCTCTTTTTATATGTTATCATTCATTGATCCTATTACAATATCAATCCTTGCGCTTCAGCTTCCATTAATTTCGATGACAGTTTGAATCTTAATTTACTGGTCTTGTAATTTATGTCATCTTTTAACACCGTATATAATAGTAATAGGTGGGCGATTAGTTGAATCTTGTTGTAATATAAATCAACTATCATCTACTAACTAGTATTTACGTTACTAGTATATTATCATATACGGTGTTAGAAGATGACGCAAATGATGAGAGATAGTCATCGAAATTAGTGGAAGCTGAAACGCAAGGATTGATAATGTAGTAGGATCAATGAATGATAACATATAAAACGATGATAATAATATCTATAGAATTGTGTAGAATTGCAGATTCCCTTTTATGGATTCCTAAATCCCCGAGGAGAACTTCTAGTATATCTACATACCTAATATTATTGCCTAATCAAAAATGGAATCCCAACAATTACAACCTGATCCACAATTATCTCAAATCTTGTTCCAATCCATTAGTTATCCGAATACACAATAAGCTCTCGATTATAAGACTTTTAAGATGTTTCTAGAAATGTGCAGTGAACTATGTGTAAATAAGATACTACTGTGTAGCAATCCACCCCCTTGAAACTTAGAGAACTTCAGATCTAAAAACGTTAACTGTTATTTTTAGCTATATGTATTTAGTCTAGTCGAAGTTCTACATATGCTAGTATTTATAAAAGTCAGTTAGGTCTAAGCGTGTTGTTGTAGAGTACGTGGGCTCTTCACCATTGTCAAATTGACTCCAAAAATCCGACATGTCGTTAACCCATTGCGTCGCATTCTCCAGCGTTGGTACCAGCTTAGTTTCAACCAACGTCTCCATGCCATCAATTGCTGACACGTTCAGAATATAGTCACCTAATTCAGGGGCAGTAGTATAGCTAAAACAACAATTTCCACCTATTGAATCCATCCAAGATTCCAACATGACTACTGTTTCATTGCCCATAAGAGCCGCTTCGCTCATAGGTTGTTGCATGTTTATTTCGATTTTTTCAGAATAGCTTACCTGTGATCACGTAGCAAACTTGCTTTTCGATATTGCAATGGTCGTCAGATCCGGCTCAATATCTTGTTCTGCGTTACCTTATGCATCCAATCAGTCTATAATCCCACGAGCATTTATACAAACATATATGTGCAAGTTCCTATACCAGCTTCGCAATCTGTTGAGCCACTATTGCGTGACAGTTGGTTGCTTTATTGGATAATCTGTTGAGCCATTATTGCGTGACAGTTGGTTGCTCTATTAGATAGTCTGTTAAGCCATTATTGCGTGACATTTGGTTGCTTTATTGGATAGTCTGTTAAGCCATTATTACGTAACAGTTGGTTGCTTTATTGGATATAATACCTACAGTAAATGGTCCATACTAAGATGAAAAACAACAAGAATTAGAGCTTCTATGGCCAAGTTGGTAAGGCGCCACACTAGTAATGTGGAGATCGTCGGTTCAAATCCGACTGGAAGCAATTTTTTTTCTATTCCTTATCAAGAATAGCTTTTAAGGCAAAAAATTCTTGGCAATGAAAAATCTAACAATGGCCTTGAAGAATAGAAGTTTTCCCTTAAGAGTTAGGTGGTTCATTCATAGGTAACACTGAGTAATTTTAGCTGTAAGTCATCATCGAGCTCAGTAAAGGTTGGCATCTATAGGTTATCCTAAGCTGCTGCATCCATCGTATACAAACGGGAAGCGTGCTTAGACGAATACAAGAGTCACTTCTACAACATGTTTACAACCTTAAAATCGAGAAGGTTGCTCATAAGACGGTCAGCAATACTGCTGCTTTCCGTATTCTTCTCATACCTCATACTCTCTGCATATCGGAACCATGCATCAACTAAATCGAACAGCCATGAGGGCGAGAGAACTGCTGTTGAATTATCTGTGTTTAAATGGATTGAGAAGCGGCAACGACGAATAGCTTCTGAAAGTCCAATGAAGCGATTATTTGGCCACTTTTTGCCCCCTTTTAGTACCATTTCTTCCGATGAGCGTGTATTATTGACACAAGTATCAGAAAATGAGATATCCGAGCGTAATAAGTGCCGCTATATTTTTGAAGTATTATACAAAATTGACCCAAAATGGGATAATGCGCAAAGCACTAAATTTCATAACATTGACGAGTTAGATAATACGTTGATATCACTATTAGGTGAAAGATTGAGAACCTATGATTATTGCTTTTTGTCTGGTGAATTAGACCCTGCTCAAGTATTTCAAAATTCAGCAATAGACCCGTTTGATTTGCAAAAAAGAATGTTCCCGTTTTTGAAAAAGGTATCCACGAAATCAGATGTAATAATGTGGCCGATCGTCACCGATCTAACGACCGGAGAATCAGTGCCAACACCCCAAATTGATATGGAATCATCAAAATTTAACGGGAATTTTTGGTCAAGTTGGAGAAAGTTAAGTAGAGAGAGAGGGTTTGTCTTGACAATGGGTGAAAAAGACGTTCCTTTATTTTTAAAGCAATTAAAAGTAATGGAATCTCTGAAAAACGTCTTACCGTTTCAAATAATCACCACAGGAAATGAGTTATCACCAGAATCTATTGCCAAGATTTCCAAAGTCGCCAAAGAGGGGGGACAAAAGGTCTACTTAATGGATTGTTCAACAGTGCTTGACTCTGAATTTTCCAAGACATTTATTTCTTTTTTTCAAAATAAATGGGTTGCTACTTTATTCAATACATTTGAAGAGTTTATCTTGCTAGATGCAGACGTGGTACCATTTGTTAAGTCTGATTATTTCTTTGACTCCCCCTCTTATAAAAGTAGCGGGATGCTTCTATTCAAGGATAGAGTTATGCAAAATGAGCATACTTTCGAATACTGCATGGAAATGTTAAGTGGAGTGGAACCCTCCGGACAAGAACACAGACTGATTAGTAGTAAACTTGTTTTTGATTCGTCACTGTCATTTCCTTCATCATTATCAGAAGAAGCCGCTGTGTACTACAATTTCTTCGAAAAATTACAACTTCATCATGTTGATAGTGGTTTGGTAGTAGTAAACAAACGAGAAAAAATAAATGGGTTACTGATGTCATTTATGTTAAATTTGGACGGAAAAATGCAGAGATGTGTATATGGTGACAAAGAAATATTCTGGCTAGGTCAGTTTTATGCTGGTCAAGATTATTCCATCAATCCTGTTGATGGTGGTGTTATTGGTCCTGTCGATGAACTGACTGATAACGATAGCGAATCTTCAAGCAGGAACTACTACATCTGTTCTGCCCAGATTGCTCATAGTGACTCCAAAAATCAATTGTTATGGACAAATGGTGGTTTGAAGACTTGCAAGATCCCAAACAGTGCGGAAGATGACTTCCAGAGAGAGCCAGATTATTTCAAAGGCAGATATAACGAAGTATCGACTTTAGAAGGGATATATGATGCTCCATTACGCGTTGAAGGACTGATTGTCCCTGATGTTTCTGTTAATCAATGGATGCAAATCAAGGAATGCTCCAATTACATGTATTGTGCTTATGCTACAGGTGACGAGCATATGAACTCTGAACTTGATGCAGGTCGCGTGATCAGGTTCGATGATGAAAAACTAAAGTACATTAATGATATTTCCCAAGTCTGGAATGCTAATTAGAAAAACTACTATAAGGGTATTAATACTTTTTAGGCATGGAACATATATAAACCGAAATGATTAAAAATTTAATTTTGAATATGAATTTGGGATAATAAAAAATAAAGATTTTTTTTTTAAGCAGAAATATAGTATAACGGCGAACGATAATTATTAGTCGACCTCGGGAAGCTTTTGGTATGACATCTTAATCGAAGTTATTATTGTCTATGCATTGACTTTTTGGTTTTTTTTGGTTTTTTTGGACATTCCCATTGATGGAATGCACTTCTTAACGCTACTGGTCACTGAAGGCCATATCTTCTTTATGTAGGTTAAGTAGAAGCCGACAAACATGGCTACAAAGTTGAAGCAGACGAAAACCCACTCAAAACCAAAATTTCTCCATCTGTGGTGATAGCTCATATTTTCTTGATCCAAGAAATCGTCGCCAACAGTGTACATACAATAGGCGCAGACAGTAAATGTGTTATCATTGAGTAATTTACCACCATATTCTTCGATAAAGGGCTTCATGAATTGACCACAATTTTGACCCATTACAGGTTGACTTGGGACCATTTCACCCGTTAAACAAGTAATTTTTCTATCATGAAGAAGCAAAGTTACAAAAGTCTCGATGAAGTATGTGTATGGTGAAACTCTGTACATGAATGTCCAAAATCGTGGGAATAACGCGTAAGGCTGCATCACACCACAGAAGGAAGCTGTAAAACTATACAGGAATGCAACAAAGACAGCAGCAGTTTGTAAATCAGGAGCTGAGTATAACAACCATAACCCAAACGACAAATAATAGATGGCAAATAAAATATAGTTCAAGTAAAAGACACCTGCTATACGAGCAGAAGATTCAAAACCGCAACAGAAGTAACAACATAGGAAAAACAATGTAGAACTAGAAATGGCTAGTGGTAATTCAACAATGGTCTGGGCGATCAAAAGAACTGTCCAATGGTAGGTATTAGATCTCGCCTCTCTGGCTATATAGACTTCCTTTGATTGTAATGCTTTATCCTGAACTTGATTGATTAAAGGGGAAGAAACACAAAGCATCATGAAACACAAGAAAATAGCATCTTGCAAACCACTGATATTGTGCTTTGTCCTCCAAAAGGAAAACCCGATGAATAAACCAGCACCAGCATTTAAAGCATATTTGGCAAAGACATAAGTCATGTCCCTCTTGGTACAAATATACTGTCTTCTGGTAATCAATTTTACTTGTTCCATATATGAAGGTGCACTCCATACAGAAGTCGTAAAATCAACACCAGAGTTACGAGCTTCTTTTTCGGATATAAGCAAATTATCAGCAATCTTCACCTTTTCAGGAGAACATTGCCAAAGATTTGCCCAGTTGATTGAGCAATCTGATTGTTTACGATGAGATGTTTGTTCGTCAAATTTATGTGAAGTTGATTTTTCCTCAGTATTAGTTTCAGTATTCGTACTTCCACTACCAACAACATCGATAACGAAATCAGCCGGATTATCCTTTTCACTGTCAAAAACTAAGCTTTTGTCGTGAGCCACAAAATAGTCACAGGCATCAGTTAATGAACCAAAGTAGACGCATTCACCACCTCTTTTCAATAAGTAAACGTTATCAAAATAACTGATAACACTCTTACTAGGTTGATGGATAGTACATAAAATAGCCTGGCCCTGCATCGAAAGTTTTTTCAAAAACTGTACAATGGTTAACGCTGCTTCAGCATCTAAACCGGAAGTAGGTTCATCCAAAAATAATAGCAGAGAAGGCTTGGTAACTAATTCAACACCAATGGACAATAACTTTCTTTCAGTGGGGGACAAATCAGCAACAAGTTTTTCCGAAGGTAATCTCAATAGATTGGTAACAGTTCCTAAATATTCCCTATCACCGTCACCTCTTAAAACACAGGAAATTTCTAGAGACTCTTTAACAGTTAACAGCTCTAAATGAACATCCTGTTGTTGGACGAACCCGATACTTCTTCTAAAAGCATCAATGTTAGTTAATGGCTGACCGTCGATTAATAATTCACCGGTTACCACACCACCTTCGGTTCTTTGAGACAGGATATTCAGCAAAGTTGTCTTACCAGCACCGGATTCACCCATCAATGCAGTTAACCCGGAGCTTATGTAACCAGAAGCATCGTTAATCAGTTTTTTATCACCAATGGTATAATTGATACTCTTCCAGGAAATGACGTGCTTTTGAGTTTCTACCGCTATGGATTCCTTGGTGTGGTTGTTAACAGCTCCAACGGGATACTTAATGTTATAGTCAGCATCGTATCGACGGGAGAATGACGGGACAGACGAAGATGAAGTGGATGAATTGGTTGCTGGAGGCTTGGTACCGCATACACCAGGGCTATTGGTAACGGTAATAGCCTTTTCCTTTCTCTTTTTGTTACTTCGGAAGGGGCAATGTCTTTTGACGTAGTTATTCCAACGCAGCATATTTTCTCTGGTGAATAAAGGAGTGATGTATTCAGAGGCTGCTAAAGAACAGAATAAGAAGAAACACAGAAACCCAATAATGATACCGAAATTTCTCCATACGTGACTATAGCTGTATTTTAGCCCACTCTTCAAATAATCGCGGCCTCTGACATAATTATTACCTAGAGTGGCACCTTGCCAAGCACAGGCTTTATGGCTGAATGAAATATTGTTATAGGACTCGCCTCTGGGGATAATACTTTCTTGACAATCTAGCTTAAGGTTGAACAATTCGTTACTCAAGATAGCTTCCATGGCAAACATAGCAGGATTCAAATAAGCGATCCAGATAAACCATGGGTGCATATCTTTCATGTAAATAACATAAGACGCATACATGGCAATAGCTAGTAGTAAGATACCAGCTAAAAGATTTGCCATTGATAAAGTTGGGGCGATCAAAGCCGTCAGGGAAAATAATGAAACCATACAAAAATTATAGATGGAAAGGAAAAGCAAAAAGATGAAAAACCTAGCAGCATTGTATTGTAAATGAGCTAAAAAGTAAAGAATAATAGTGAAGACGACAACGAGTAAAAATTTGGAAAAACAGTCGAAAAAGTTTGTTGCCAACGTTTCAACCCAATTACAATAGAAATGAAGCTGGACATGTTTGCGAACCACAGGTTGCCTTTGGAAAGAAGCAGGCATATCAGCCAGAGAAAGGAAGGTAAAGAACAGAATGGAGAAAAACGTCAGAGATCCTCTGGAGAATGACCCGATGGTTGTTAGGGGGATGTCATAGAAAAGAGACCCAATGACTAAAGATTGTACTACGACAGAAACAAACTGAGAGATCAAGTAGTTTCTATCACCAATAATTCTTTGGAAAGCTCTTATTGTACAGGTTTTCAGTTGCAATTTTAGTGGGATGCTGAACACGGGAGAAACATCGTCTGGATTGGTGTCCGGTCCGGTGCATTCTTGTATTGTCTTTGAGGTGATTGCCTTCCAGTGTTTATAGTAAGGAGATTGTACCCATAGTGTGTGTAAATCTGTTTCGTTATTGATGTTCGAAGCTTGGTTGGGTTCAGAGACAACAGATGGTGCATCGAGACCAGCGATGGCATTGGATATTTCCTTGAATTTGAAATTCAGGATTGACGTCAGATATTCAATGATACAATCGTTAGGGTTTTTTTTTATCTGCAAAGTGTCATGGAAATAACTCAAGCATTCGTCCATGGTGCCGTAAAACACCTGGTAAGAATCGCTCAGCATAAGAATCTTGTCAAATTTGCTGACGATTTTGTCACTGGCCTGAGAGATCTTGACAAAATTAACCGATCTAGTGGCCCTTGCCATTTTTTGGGTAATGGAGAGAAATTCCAAGGCAGTCGCAGAATCCAGGCCCTTCGTCGAGTTATCCCACAGATACACAGACCCATTAGCAATAAAAGTTTCGATAATGGAGATACGTTTTCTCTCACCACCAGAAACACCACGAACGTAGTCGTTCCCGACATACGTCTTCTTTACATGCGACAGGCCGAATTCTTTCAATAACTCATCTCTCATTTCAATGCGTTCATGCTTGGGGACATGGAACTTGCAACTCAATGCGAAATCGATGGTCTGTTCCACCGTCAGGTAAGGGAAGTGGATATCCTGTTCATTATTGTAGATGATTTGGTGAGGACACTTGGCGGCATATTGCTTATACTCATTGTTCTTGAATCTGATAGACCCCTCTGGAGAGTACCTCAGATTCTTGTGACCATGGAATAGGCCTTTAAAGAGCGCCGATGTCGGGTTCCCCAGTACCAAGACGACCTCACCTTCATTAGCACGGAAGGTGATATCGCCTATTTCCACATGGCCTGCATTCTCGAGGTCTGACAAGGATTCTTCATCGTTCCGAACAGCTCCGAGAGATTCTTCCAACTGAACGGTGGTGCCATCAAACGTGACTGAAGCGTCAGGAATCGGACTGAAATATTTGGAAAGAGACATCCGCGAGGCGTTGTTTCTGCTTTTTACTCTAGTCTGTTTAGTGTGTTGGTTTTTTTTGCTGCAGTATGCAAGCTCTTTTTTCAAACCCGTTTACGAACTAAACAAAAGGGTTCAGGCGTGTAACGATACTATTAATAGGCTAAAAGGAGAGCCAAGAGCTTTACGATGTTGTATTCATTGTTTTATATAAGCGAGAGCATGATCTGCGGGAAATGTTTCGTATCGCAGGGGTGGTTTTTGCCTTGGATGGAAACCTTGTTTCCAATCTAGGAAATGCAAAGACTCGAAGGACTCAAGACCAGACAAAAGGCTGCAGCATGGCCGAAGGCATTGGCGCCAAACGACGATAGGCACCCGAAAGTAGACAACAATAGACCCCCTTATGTGGCTCTTCTCTGCGGTGCCTTCTGTGAGTGTTGCCTAAACGAGCGCCTGCCCAGGGGTATCCCTTGCATAAAGCGGGCCTGCCATTGTTTTTTATTTCTTCTTTAGGCAAGTGCCTTCGCAGAGAGAAACTGTCGAAGAAGAGACAGAAAGAGTTTTTATGTCTATGTACCTTGAAGAGCTAAGATTAGCAAAGTAGAAAAAGAAGCGTCACAATTAGGAGAAAAATCCGTCGGTAAGAGAGCATGTATTACGCCACTTCTTGGCCGCACCCACGGTTGGGCTTTTTCCGTGCAGGGTTGCATTTTCAACACTTTTTATACGCTGAGAGGGAATTGTCACACTGTTTGCAAGCTCAGATACTGGGTTAGCTCGTGGCTTCCTCTGAACGAGGCGCGACCTGCCACCCCATATCGTGCATACGAGAGGTCGCTGCGATTTGCCTTAAACGACGCGTTTCTTACCTTGCGGGAAAAAAATCTCTGTAGTAAGCGAGGTTACTAGGAAACAACGACTTAAACCCATGAACGGAAACGTGTGTGAAGTGTCATGGAACGATAGGGATGTGGGAATTGCTCTCCTTGTGCGCCCTTTTCTTAGATACTCGTGCCTTTTGGTAGTTTATTATTTCTGTTCACGAATATCTCTAGGTTTTTTTTTTTTAGAAGGCTCCTAAAATGGATTGCAGATTTCCCAGTAGGAAACCTGTATACAAACATATTCATATATATATATATATATATATATAAATACACATATTCTTTTGTGGAGTATATAAACATTTATCCTATTTCGTTTTCTTTCCCTGTAAGTACTTCTAACTCTTTTATCTGTTTCCGAAGCATTCGATTTCAATCGCTCAATCCCCCCAACACATACAATGTCCTTCACTAAAATCGCTGCTTTACTAGCTGTTGCCGCTGCTTCCACTAAATTTGTTTCTGCCGTGAACGAATATGAAATCGTTGAATTCGACGCTATCTTGGTTGATGTCAAAGCCAATTTGGAACAATACATGTCTTTGGCCATGAACAACCCAGATTTCACCCTACCAGCTGGTGTCTTGGATGTCTACCAACACATGACCACTTACAGTTCTGGTGATGATGGTTACACTAGTTGGTACACTGAATTAGATTTTGCTCAAATTACCACTGCTATGCAACAAGTGCCATGGTACTCTTCCAGACTGGTACCTGAAATCATTTCTGCTTTACAAAGTGCCGGTATCTCTGTCACAGCTTTAGGTGATGATGCTGATGCTGCTACTTCTTCAGCTGCTGCTTCCTCTTCAGCTTCTGAATCCTCCTCAGCTGCTGCTTCCTCTTCAGCCTCTGAATCTTCTTCAGCTTCCGCTTCTTCTTCAGCTTCTGAATCTTCTTCAGCTTCTGCTTCCTCTTCAGCCGCTGCTTCCTCCTCAGCCGCTGCTTCCTCCTCAGCCTCTTCTTCAGCCGCTGCTTCCTCTAAGGCTTCCTCTTCCGCCTCAGCTGCTGCTTCATCTTCTGCTTCTGAGTCTTCTAAGGCTTCCTCTTCCGTTAAGAGCTCTGCCTCTTCTGCTGTCTCTTCTGCATCTTCCAAGGCCTCTTCCTCTTCTGCCAAGGCTACTTCTTCAGCAGCAAAATCCACCAACGGTACCAGCAGCTCTGCTAGTAAAAACGCTGGTGCCGCTATCGACATGGGTTTCTTCTCTGCTGGTGTTGGTGCCGTCGTTGCTGGTGCAGCCGCCATGCTATTATGATTGTCACTTGCTAATGATAAATTATAAAATATTATATATGTAAAAAATAAATATACACCACTTATTGAATAATAGTATCCTTTTTTTAACGCACTCCTTTAGACAAAGTAAACTTGAGCTATCAGCTACTCTTTAAAGTCCCTTTGCTCAAGCTTATAGTATGCGCTTACGTGTGAATGGAAAGGAAAAAAATGGTCGAGCACGAATATGAACTACCATGTAGCATGAGAAAAAAGGGTGTAGAAAAACACCAAGCCTTTTAGGTAGTATCAATTGAATGAAGCAATACAGCAAGTTTCTCACAGGTAATAATAAGATCGTAGGAAAGAATGGGGGAAGCACTACGTAGGTCAGCTAGGATCGCAACATCCAAAAGATTACTGGAAAATGAAGGTTCCAAACTAGTTCCAGTTTCGCCACCGGAACCGGCTAAGAAGAAGACCAAGACAGTTCCAAAACTAAATATCGAAGAACCAGTGAAGCGGGAAGACCACAGTTCGTCAGGTGCTAATGAATTGGAGATAGGAGGTGACATCCCTGATTTGAGTCTCTTAAATGAAGATGATGACTCCGTCTCCTTGAAAGAAATTGTTAAAGAAAACAAAATTGTAGTATTTTTCGTGTATCCAAAAGCAAGCACACCTGGTTGTACCAGGCAAGCCTGTGGGTTCCGGGACAACTACGAAGATCTCAAGGAACATGCGGCTGTCTTTGGATTGAGTGCAGATTCTGTGATATCTCAAAAAAAATTTCAAACTAAGCAAAATTTGCCCTACCATTTATTGAGTGATCCAAAAAGAGAGTTTATTGGTTTGCTAGGTGCCAAGAAAACACCGCTTTCCGGTTCTATTAGATCCCATTTCGTTTTTGTCGATGGGAAATTAAGGTTCAAAAGAGTTAAAATATCACCAGAAGTCAGTGTCGGTGATGCTAAAAAGGAAGTTATGGAACTCGCTGAAAAGTTTGAAAAAGAATGATCTGTGGGAAATAGGAAACCTCTCCTTTTTTTTCTTACAGAGGTGTTCGTTCTTCAGTTGAAGCCTCAAAATCATCCTTTCACGTAGGTAGATATATAAATATATCTGAACTGACAATTTCGTAATAGGTTACAAATACTTATATACAAATGGGAAATTATTTAAGGACCCGACCTGGTCAATATCAAATATCGTGGCTTGATTGATAATCAGAATCGGCACTGTTTCGTTCGTTGAAGTATTGCTCAAGCGAACCATAAAACGAGCCAACGCTTGAGTGCTTGTCACATATGCCAAATCAGCATCGCCGATGATCATTAAACAATTTGTCGTCTCGGATGTAATCCTAAAGTTATGAATTCGTTCGAAATCAGATACACATTTCTCGGAAAACTCAACTAAGTATTTGATGAGTGGAATCTCTTATCGATGCATACACTCTATAATCGCAAACGTTATAGAATCTTGTAATTCTCGCAAAATGAAATGGGTTGGTCAGAATTTGTGGACACATGTGCGGTAGTGCCAAGTCTTGGTGGGCCAAGGCAGGAATCACATGATCAGAAGGAAGATGATGATGCTCGGAATTATCATCAATTAATGATTTTATCCATGGTTGTAGGAATATTGAGTCCACTTGCCTCGAATTGGATTCTAAAACAACTCTCGGCATTTTTAACTCAGTCTCTCGCGACTTACTTAGGATTGAAGATAGTAGTATTTAAAACGTCCATTGATGGAATTTTGTTTAAACCAATCTACGATTTGTTCCACAATGGCAAAAATAACTAAAAAAATCTCCGCGACGGGGAATTGAACCCCGATCTGGCACGCGACAAGCGCCCATTCTGACCATTAAACTATCACGGATTTTAATTGTTGAAATATACAAGAAGTTAATACCTCTTTGTGAGACTGCGTTTTTGCTCCATCCTATTTTATACAAGTTCACAGATAATTTGGCTTATAAGTAAATCTTCACAGTTTTGGGCATTACAACTCCGTCCATGCTAACTTTCCAGCCAACGTTATGCTGGACTTACTTTAATGTTACATTTCAACCACACTTTTTGCAATGTTGAAAAGGATTCAATAAACCAGTGTTATTTCTATTGATTTTGAAATCGATCGCAAGAACCAAAAAAAATGGAGACAAGCGCGGCCGTACAGGTTTCCGATAATGATCCCAAACGCCGTAAAGTGCAATGTAAGTTTTGCAATAAAAGAGGACATTTTGAACGTGAATGCAGAACTAGACTGGTCCTTATTGCCTTATAAGACATCGGTAACATTATCGATGCGAAACTAAACTACTTGTGAAACGGTCAGCACCGCCTACCGCTCTTTTTTTCCTGAGAACAATCCTATTCCCTTATGACAAAAGGCTTAGAGGATTACTGGTTCTTTGTACTAGATATTTTTAATACGTACTGAGGTATATATTACTTTTCTATTTTCACCAGACGTTTCCCATTTGTTTCGTGTGCCAAATGGGAACACGCGTCTTGCAAAGCACCAAATAAAATAGTCCTGTACCGAACATGCCACCAAAAGTACGCATAGATAGGCAAGACCTAGCAAGGCTTGTTCGCGCTTGTTTCGCGCTTGTTGCGTGCGCCTGCATGGTTAGGAAGATGGTATAACGTGGCACTGCAATCAATGGCCTGGCCTGCCTGGCCTGGCCTGTAAACCTAACCTGTTCATCTAAGAGAGCCAAAAAGCTTTCATTAGCTCCTGCCGACATCAGGTCTCGATGGGCCCCCCTTTTGGCCACAAATTGACACTACAGGAGGAAGCAAGGACCACATAGGCATAGTTCAGCGTGCTCTTGAATTTCAAGGATGCGTATGTGCTATTAGTAAATGCGTTTTTCGCAAATGCCTTCCAGCCGCTCTTTCCCCCACTTGCTTATCTGGTTGCCAGGATAGTAGACGTTGAGCCCAGCAGAGAAGAACCAGGTCCAATAATTATTGAACTTTAATTTTTGATTAAGATAACTGACCAACCGCTCGAGGATCGTGCGTATGGCTCTCTTTTTAAGGTGAATGTCGTAATTGTGGCACTACTAAAAAAGTATGCATGCCCTGGTTGAAGAGGGATTGAGGAATCGGTTAGCTCACCCGAGACAGCAGTGTCTGTATCGAAAGTAAAAAAGAAGAGGTACACTTGTTATAATGATTACTGTTTGCTGGCTTCTTTTCTTTAAACTCCGGCTCTTTTCTTGGCCATAACCATTTTACAGACAAAACATGGTACAAACTATCAAGAGAATGGACACAACTAACCCCACTTTATTCGAAATAAAAGGGTCTCTTGTTTTTGTTTTATTCCCCTTTTTCCCCTGATGTACCTTTTAGCATGGTTTTTGTACTATCAAATTTCAGCTTGGCGCCAAAAAATAAGGGACCAAACATGTTTTCCGTACGGGCTTTCTACTGCCATCCAGACTTGACACATATGATTACCATTTTGAGGTTACGCTCTGCTTCGAAGTGTGTGGCACTTTCAATTGAATGAGTACGTTACAAATAATGTGATATATAAAGGTACGAAACATGCGCCATTATCCTCCATTATTCTCTCTTGCTTTGTTTTTTAAATTAGTCTCTTTTATCAAAACATATATGTTTGTTGCTATAAGAGTATACTAAATTCAATATAACTAAGTTAGCTACCATAAACTGAGTTATTTATCACAATAGTAACGATTACACCGATAAAATGGCTAGTACAAACGTGTCGGTTTTAGAGGCTTCTACTAAGATTTCCACTTCACCAAGTGGAAAAGAGGAAGTCAAGCAAACACCTGAAGTACGGGAACTTAGCCCGGATATACCAAATAAGCCCATCATTGCTTACTGGACAGTGATGGGTCTCTGTCTCATGATTGCCTTTGGGGGGTTCATCTTTGGTTGGGATACAGGAACCATTTCTGGATTTATCAACCAAACAGACTTCAAGAGAAGGTTTGGTGAAGAACAGAGAGACGGGAGCTATCAACTATCGGATGTTAGGACCGGGTTGATTGTTGGTATCTTCAACATAGGTTGCGCAGTGGGAGGATTAACGCTGGGACGCTTAGGTGACATTTATGGGCGTAGAATTGGCTTGATGTGCGTTATCCTGGTGTACATTGTTGGCATTATCATCCAGATCGCTTCCGTTGACAAGTGGTACCAATACTTTATAGGTAGGATAGTTTCTGGCATGGGTGTTGGTGGTGTTGCTGTGTTGTCTCCAACTTTAATTTCAGAGATTTCTCCAAAACACCTAAGAGGCACTTGCATTTCTTTCTACCAGTTGATGATTACTCTTGGGATATTCTTAGGCTACTGTACAAACTACGGTACCAAGAAATATTCCAATTCAATTCAATGGAGAGTCCCCCTGGGGTTGTGCTTCGCATGGGCAATCTTCATGGTAGTTGGAATGGTTATGGTTCCAGAATCACCAAGATTTTTAGTTGAGAAGGGTAGATATGAAGAAGCCAGAAGGTCCTTAGCGAAATCAAACAAGGTCACAGTTACCGACCCCGGTGTGGTTTCAGAGGTCGACGCAATAGTCGCTAATATGGAAGCGGAGAGGGCCGCTGGGAACGCAAGCTGGAGCGAATTATTCTCTAACAAAGGAGCGATTTTACCAAGGGTTATTATGGGAGTCGTTATTCAGTCCTTACAACAACTTACTGGCTGCAACTATTTTTTTTACTACGGTACAACCATTTTCAACGCAGTCGGAATGGAAGACTCTTTCGAGACGTCCATTGTGCTCGGGGTTGTCAACTTTGCATCTACCTTTGTTGCGTTATACATTGTCGACAAATTTGGACGCCGGAAGTGTTTATTATGGGGGTCTGCATCAATGGCCATTTGTTTTGTCATATTTGCCTCAGTTGGTGTCACAAGACTATGGCCACATGGAAAAGACCAGCCATCCTCCCAAAGTGCAGGTAATGTCATGATCGTTTTTACGTGTTTTTTCATTTTCTGTTTTGCTATTACTTGGGCTCCAATCGCCTATGTCATTGTGGCAGAAAGTTACCCATTACGAGTGAAGAATCGTGCTATGGCTATTGCAGTTGGAGCGAACTGGATGTGGGGCTTTTTGATCGGCTTCTTCACACCCTTTATTACCAGAGCCATAAGTTTTTCTTATGGCTATGTTTTCATGGGCTGTTTAATCTTTTCGTACTTTTATGTTTTCTTCTTTGTTTGTGAGACAAAAGGACTAACTTTGGAAGAAGTCAACGAAATGTATGAAGAGAGGATAAAGCCATGGAAATCTGGCAGCTGGATCCCAAGTGCTAAGAGGTTAGAACAACCAACAGACAGCACCCCGCTAGACGTAGAGGATAGCAAATAAAATAGTCTTTGATATTTATATTTATAATGCCTGATGAACAAAAATACTAATAGTTAATGTTTGAGAGGAAGAGAGAGAATCTTGTATGCCTTCCCGCGAAAATTAAGCCTTTATACTTTTTACCCTGAGTGTCACAAATGAAGGAAAAAAGAATATTTGCGTCGCTGGGCTGAGAGATTCGTATATTAGCTGCAAAACGGACGTGCTATATATGACTTGAATATTTCCGGTATGCTTGACTAGATATGTAATTGTGCTTTACTTTCTCCGTATTAAGAACGGGACAAAGGCTTCTAGGCTAGCTTCTTCCCCTGGAATGAAAGTAGGTTAAGCGACAAAACGTCATATCCAACCCAAACGATTGACGGCAAAGATTGGATTATGGATGAGTGAACGTATTATATTAATTTCTGGAAACTATTTAAGATGAAGGTAGGTAGGTACTGAAGTTACAGGGAGAGGTTTTTTAATGATTTTCTCCTCCTTCTCCTTTCTATACCAATGAAGAATGTTAACAGCTAAACATTAAAAACAACAAAGAATAAGGCGCGCTTGTAACCAAATTTCGTAAAAGCAATACAGTAACTAACTTGGCTCATGCATAGCAGGGGTGCTATTTATTTCAAGTACTGATTATTCAATTGCCACCTGCACCTGTTGGTCCAATACATGTTTCTAAAGTTGTAATAGCATTCTTCAAAACTATCAAGAAGCGTCCAATATGCAAATATACATATATACAAACATTCTAGTCTGTCAGCCAGTATATACCGGAAGCAAGGGGGGGGGGGGGGGGGCAGTTTGACTGCATGGCGCAAGTGACCACGGTTGTCTCATTTTACAGGCTCTCGATTTAGTCTCTTTTTTCTGTTTTTTCCAGTTCGGCTGAAAAATTGCAAAAAAAAGTAATGGCATCGACCTAATTGATTTTGATTAATGCATATTATAGATGCGTCAAATAACATCAAAATAGAGCAATATTGGCCTCTGGTTCCTAGTACGAGACAAAGAAATAACCAAGGCAAAATGGTGAATGTGAAAGTGGAATTTTTAGGCGGACTGGATGCTATTTTTGAAAAGCAGAGGGTGCATAAAGTCACCGTAGACAAAGAGGATCCTGTAACAGTGGGTGACTTGATTGAGCATATCGTGTCCACCATGATTAAGAATCCCAATGACGTCACCATTTTCATCGAAGACGACTCTATAAGGCCCGGCATTCTCACATTAATCAACGATACTGATTGGGAGCTCGAAGGTGAAAAGGACTGTGTCTTGGAAGATGGCGATATCGTCTCTTTCACTTCCACGTTGCACGGTGGCTAAAATAAAGGAAAAGCAAATAATAATTAACAAGCAAGTATATATATATATATATATATATATATATATATATATATATATATGTAAACACATACTGTCAAACGGATAACAGGTTATATAACGCAGGCGATATGCAAGTAGTATAAAAAGTAATGATGATAACTAGGACTTTATTACATAATGAAGCTTTTTCTCCTTTTTAAGTTTAACTCACAACTCTTGTATTCTACAGCCCAAAAGACCTCTGCCGTCCCAGCCCCTGGAAGGTGTCAGCGACGTAGTGAGAATTTTCCCATCTCTTAAGAGACGCACAGGTAATGGTTTGTCTTCATTCTTTATGACAGCCATCTGAATGTTTTGTAGTTTGGAATGGTTTGCCGCATGCACGGTGCCAATGGAAATCAGTTTATCATCGACCTGAATGTCGGCTTTATCCGATGGGCTGCCTGTAACGACCTCACTGATGAATGCAAAGGGGATAGTGTACTGGATGGGTCGATCTTCATTGCCCCTGCCGTTGCCGTCCACCGTTTTGTGAGTATTGACGTTCATTCTATCAAAGTGCTGATTCAGCAGGACATGTGACCTTTGCAAAAGGTGGTTCAAGTCGTTCTTCAGCATATTGACGTTTTTCCTGATCATGGTGATCTGCAGAACGTCTACGTCCGAACGAGGATATCCATCTGGCGTCACCAGCGCAGAATCCATACCAATATCGTGCTCCTTGAGCACGCTGAAATAAGCCTCCAACTGTGCCTCGATATCTGTCTTTAACACCATCAATTCCGCTAGTTTAAAGTCGTCCATCTGGTCTACCCTCGACGTTAGGCTCGGGTCTATCTTGACATTGGCCAACAAATCGCTTAATTCCTTCTCCTCCATCGTGGTCTGCTCTTGCTTCTCTCACTCTGGTACCACATCTCCTGGGTTCCTTAATCCCATTTTTTTCCCCTTTATTATTTAATATTCAACCATGATGAGGTGAGCCTTGCAGAACATACCAGGGCGGACACAAAGAACAGTAATTCTACCAACACCAAGTGCTGGCCACCAGAAAGGTCCACACGACCAGATCAACAAGCTGTCCTCAGGCCAGCCACCAGCCCGAAAGACCCTTTTGAGAAGCCCATCATAATATGGTCCAATAGCAGCCATTTCTAGGGGTTACCCACCGGCCTATCCTTATTTAGTTCTGAAAAGAATCGCTACCGCAGCCAGTCGCAATGGCTGCGATAACAGTACCGAAGAGAGCAGTTACTGGCACCATGACGCAGGCTGATAATCCCGTCCCCACCTGCAGTGTGCTGCCCAAGCGGCAGCACACTTCAGAGCACGAAGAGCCCCTGTTACTGCATGAAGAACAACTGATATTCCCCGATCATGCCTCACAACTATCATCCGCGGACATCATCGAGCCCATCCAGAAGAACAGCAGCATGGACTCCATCACCGGGGCTACGCTGCGGAGCAGCCCTGTGTCCCTGTCCTCGACGCAGATTACTGCTCTTTCAGGCGCCATTGCTGGGTTCTTATCGGGCGTGGCAGTGTGTCCCCTCGACGTTGCCAAAACACGACTGCAAGCACAGGGTCTACAGACTCGGTTTGAGAACCCTTACTACAGAGGCATCCTGGGGACCCTAAGCACCATAGTGAGAGACGAGGGCTCACAGGGGCTATACAAAGGGCTGGTGCCGATAGTCCTGGGCTATTTCCCCACTTGGATGATATACTTCTCCGTGTATGAAGTCAGCAAGAAATTCTTCCATGGCGTCTTCCCCCAGTTCGACTTCATCGCTCAATCGTTTGCTGCCATCACAGCGGGGGCCGCATCCACCACGCTGACCAACCCAATCTGGGTGGTGAAGACAAGACTCATGTTGCAATCAAACCTCGGGGAGCATCCCACCCATTACAGGGGCACGTTCGATGCGCTCAAGAAAATATCTTCCCAGGAAGGTTTCAAAGCACTTTATGCGGGGCTGGTCCCCTCATTGTTAGGATTGTTCCATGTGGCTATCCATTTCCCTATATACGAAGAGTTGAAGATAAGATTCCATTGCTATTCCCGGGCTGATAACGGGACATCCATCGATCTGCAACGGTTGATCATGGCGTCATCTGTGTCCAAAATGATCGCATCAACAGTTACGTATCCACACGAAATCTTACGAACCAGGATGCAATTAAAGTCGGACATACCGGACTCCATTCAACGACGGTTGTTCCCGCTGATCAAGGCAACCTACGCGCAAGAAGGGCTCAAGGGATTCTATTCCGGTTTCACTACGAACCTAATACGAACCATTCCGGCTTCTGCAATCACTCTAGTATCCTTTGAATATTTCAGAAACCGCCTGGAAAACATCAACTCTGTGGAAATATAATCAATTTACAAGTGTCATTTCATACCGAACATGCACCACGAACACGTACTCAACCTCGCACGCAAATACAGCTTGTACATATATTGACCTTTAAAGTTGTATGATGATCTTTGGGATTCCATTAATCCTTAATGTTATAATATTACGTATAGAGATTATACTAGAGATTCTCCTCATGGATTTAGGAATCCGCAAAAAGGAATCTGCAATTTTGCATAATATTATAGATGATTCTGTTCCTCTTTTTATATGTTATCATTCATTGATCCTATTACAATATCAATCCTTGCGTTTCAGCTTCCATTAATTTCGATGACAGTTGGAATCTTAAGTTACTGGTCTTGTAATTTATGTCATCTTTTAACACCGTATATAATAGTAATAGATGGACGATAGTTGAATCTTGTTCCAACAGAATATATCTTACGAAAAGATGATTTCTTCCTCCCAAATATTCAAACAAACTGCATTCGTCACCAGCTAAATGCCCCACATATACACATACTTATACACACAAATATATAGACGATATACCTATACATTACCATACACTTGACAACATTCTATACTGGTCATCTGCCTGGCGTCATTTTACATTATGGCTACCATAATAGGGCATATGGCATCAACTTCAGTATGGGCCGCATTTTTGAAGCGAAAACAGGTGCAAACAAAATGATCAATTAAACGTGGTGCGAAGCAGAGAGACAACACAGACTAGTGAAGACCTTACTATCTGGATACGTGTGCCATTTCCTCGTGTTCATTATCACATTTTTTTCTGTCTCTTTTTTTGCCCTTGATTTCGAGAAGTTAAGTTTGATATAGGCTCACTGTAAAACAGCCATGACAACACATCTGAAGAGGCACCTATTGGCCTTCCTGCCTTTCATATCTCTTCTGGTGACCCTCACAGTAACGGCTGTCGAACCACCTAAAGGATTTCCAGAGCCCTTAAACACAAAGAACTTCAAAGAAGAGCTGTCCAAGGGGCTGCATATTATCGATTTCTATAGTCCATACTGCCCACATTGCAAGCACTTGGCACCCGTTTGGATGGAGACGTGGGAGGAATTTAAAGATGAAGGCAAGAAACTCAATATAACTTTTTCACAAGTTAATTGTATTGAGAGTGCAGATTTATGTTCAGATGAAAATATTGCATTCTTTCCTGACGTTAGACTTTATAATCCGTCAGGATACCTGAAATCATTTACTGAAAGGCTAAAAACCAAAGAGTCTTTGATAGCGTTTGCGCGTAAGGAGTCTATGGACCCAGACAACCTCGACATTGATTTGGGTTCTGTCTTAAGTCAAAGTCAACATCTCGAAGGTTTTGATTTTATCAAACTAATTGCTGGTAAGGCTGATAGGCCATATTTGGTTTCCTTCTGGCCAACTAAAAATTTGAAAGATAGTGATGATTCTGTAAATTTCGAGAACTGTGACAAATGCCATGAATTCCAAAGAACTTGGAAAATCGTTTCCAGACAATTGATTAGCGAGGATATAAAGACAGGCCACGTAAATTGCGAATCCAACCCAACGCTTTGTGAAGAACTAGGGTTTTCTGACCTGGTGAAAATAACCAACCACAGGGGCGATAGAGAACCCAAAGTGGCATTAGTTTTACCCAATAAAACTTCAAATAATTTAATCGATTATCCAAAGGGCTTCTCCGTGAAGTCAAAAGATTATGTGGATTTTGCCAGAAGGACTTTTGCCAACAGTAAGTTCCCTAATATAACGAGAGAGGATCTTATAACAGTGAATAGGAGAATTGACTTTTTGAAAGAAAAAGGACCATCATATAACAATGATATTCACTTGGTCTTCTCATATGACCCCGAAACCGTTGTGACTGAAGACTTTGACATTTTAGAATACCTGATTGAACCTCTTTCTAAGATTCCAAATATCTATTTACACCAGATCGACAAAAATTTGATAGATCTATCTCACGATATTTTAGAAAGTATGTATGAAAAGATTAATTACAACACCAGTGAAGCTCAAAAGAATTTTAATGAAGAATACTTTACCATGAACACGGTTACACAACTGCCAACTTTCTTTCTGTTCAGAGATGGTGACTATGTATCCCATGTCTACCCCGGATATTCTACAACAGAAATGAGAAATATCAAGGAAATTATGAGATGGGTGCAAAAGTACTCTAATCCCTTGGCGACAGAAATCACCTCATCTAATTTAAGGGAGTGGATGTCGTTTCAAACTGAAAGTTACAGTAATTTAGCCATTCAATTAGTGAGTACTGGTAGTGATAAGCAAATTAAGGGAAGTAATACACTTATCCGTAAGCTTCTTCTCGCCAGTTTCGATTATGAACATGTTCGTATGGAAGATAACTTTGAACAAATAAATGATAAAAGAACGAATAAAGCCGATAGTATTAAGTTACTAAAGGAGAAAAAGGCACCAGCCGACAAAGTTGTTGATAAGATGCGTGAAGAAATTCCTCATATAGATAATAATAAATTATTGCTGGGTTATTTAGATGTTTCCAAAGAAAGAAATTTTTTTAGAAGATTTGGTATAATTGGGGACCACAAGGTTGGAGATGTCATTATAATTGACAAATCAAACAACTTCTATTATACAAAAGATAATTTTGGTAATACTTTGACGTCCAATGAACCTCTCTTACTAAGAGAAGCGTTTGTGTCCCTAAATATTCCATCCAAGGCCCTGTATAGCTCTAAGATGAAGGGGAGATTGATGAATTCTCCATTCCATAACGCTTTTAGCTTCTTAGACATAGTCCATCAGAACGGCATTTACGGCTATCTTTGTATCATTATTTTGATTATCATGATCCTTAAAAGCCTTTCCCTTTACAAAAAATACAAAATAAGGAAGCACTATAGGTCGAAGAGGAACGCAGTTGGCATCCTAGGGAACGCGGAAAAGAAGAAAAATCAAGACTAGACTGTATGAATAATTACAGAGATGAAATTTTCGGTATTTTATGATGCTATCATAGCTACCCTTCATATTATGTATACGTATTAATAATTCACTATTCATATAACGTCACTGATTTTATCATTTCGTTAATTTGTTTTAATGTACAAATGCAAATGTCTATATAATCCACACCCAGAAGAAAAGCAAGCCTACAAAGAAAAATATTATCAACCATGTTTTTATGCTGATTCCTGATCTTCTGGCCATTTCCATCATATTACTGAAAGTTCTTTTTAGTTTGACGGAGGTGTTGTGGAAAGTGTCACCAAGCTGATCAATCGTATGATTACTTCCTCTAATTTCGTCGCCCATCCTTAATGATAATGATTTTAAAGCCTTTATCCTTTGACCCATGGCTCCCATTTGCTCTTCACTTTGAGATTCCAGTGATGCCAAAGTGCTTTGAGAATAGTCTAATTTCCCCGTACTACCAAACGATGAAGAACCATTGTCATCGAGATTACTTGAACCATCAGGTGTTCCAAACAATTGTGTCCTACCAGTATCACGTTGATAAGCGTTGCCCCCTGTAAATCTATATAATCCTTATTATAGTTAGTAAACCCGATTCGCTTATGAGTTGCTCATTCCCCAGTATCGAAACGCTGCTGAAAATGTTGGAAAAAAGGCCTACTCAAGTATAGAATAGCCCGACATCTTTTCATACCTTGAACTCATTCTGTATTGCCTGGTCTTATAGGGCTATTCAACCGTTTTTAGCAGCACCATTCAACATTCTAAGTATACTAGTATGTTTATTTTCCACCATTCCTTGGCAAAGGGCGCGAGATGGTGAAAAAACTCGATTATCAGCCATTCCTCGATAATTCGTATTGGAAAATACCAATAAAAAAAGGGACGATTCGAAATTCCCGCGTAACAACGGTGACCTGCATCACATTAAGAACTGTAACTAGATGCCAGCTGGCTATTTTGAAAGAATATACAGCTTTCAAAATTAATTCCTTGACTGTCCAAAGATTTTTTAGCTTTGATATCGAATTGTCACGAGTAAAAAGCCACTTGGGTTTAGCCGTATTTTAGACTTTCCCAAAATCCCACAGGACATGCTTGAAAGTGATATCGTTACTTGCTCTTAAAAACTACTAGTAACTAATACACTGTGATGTTTATTGGCATTATTTGGAGGATCACATTAGACGGGTCATCGGACAGTAATACTAAATGGAAGGAAATTGAGATAGATTCTTCATTTTAGTCATCATAGTTTTCGACTATTAATTTGAAAGGAATTGAAGGGTGACTAAATAAACGTATACATCACGAATAATTCAATCACACAAACAAACATAGCAGGTATAGATGGCGGAAGAACAAGAAATAGGTGTTCCAGCAGCCTCTTTGGCAGGAATCAAACATATCATTTTGATCCTTTCCGGGAAGGGTGGTGTGGGTAAAAGCTCGGTGACCACACAAACAGCACTGACTCTTTGTAGCATGGGTCTCAGAGTGGGAGTTTTAGACATCGACTTAACCGGACCGTCCTTACCTAGAATGTTTGGCATAGAAAATAAATCTATTTATCAAGGTTCTGAGGGCTGGCAGCCCGTGAAAGTTGAGACCAATTCCACCGGCTCTCTTAGTGTAATATCATTGGGGTTTTTGTTAGGTGACAGAGGCAACAGTGTGATATGGAGAGGTCCTAAAAAGACTTCTATGATAAAGCAATTCATCTCAGATGTCGCTTGGGGTGAACTGGATTACCTACTAATTGATACGCCTCCAGGAACCTCAGATGAACACATTTCAATTGCGGAAGAGCTGAGATATTCCAACCCAGATGGTGGCATCGTAGTGACTACACCGCAGAGTGTGGCAACAGCTGATGTCAAAAAGGAAATCAACTTCTGCAAAAAAGTTGACCTAAAGATCCTTGGTATAATCGAAAATATGTCAGGGTTCATATGCCCATACTGTGCAGAGTGTACAAATATCTTTTCTAGTGGAGGTGGAAAAAGGTTGTCCGAACAATTCTCTGTTCCATATCTAGGCAACGTTCCTATAGATCCAAAATTTGTAGAGATGATAGAAAACCAAACATCGAGTGAAAAGACGCTGGTAGAAATGTACAAAGAATCGCCTTTATGCCCTATTTTTAAAGAAATTATGGATACGCTTAGAGGACAAGACATTACGCCTCGTGTTGCGGAGAAACACGATTAATTGTAAATAGATCGGTACCTTGAGGATACAAGAGGACCTAGCTACATATATATACATATGTTTATGCACTTGTAATTCAGTGGTCAAGTTGAGGTGCATTTTTATTTTTTGAGTAAGAATGAGCTATACATACTAATACTACATATAGCTTGCGCTTTGGGTTATCGATAATAAAGAAAGCCGGTTCCGGGTAAAACAATGGGTAAAAAACTGACTATTTGATTATTTCATCTAGGAACGAGCATTCTTAATTGATAACATAGATATCAAGAAGAAGTATTAAGCAGGCAAGAGTTTATTCATCGGTCGATACTATGACTCGTGATACACCTGAAGATGTCAATGATGCAGGCGCAAAGGATATTCTAGAGGTTTTAAACCTTATTAAAGGAGGGGAAGAGAAGATATCGGAAGTCGAGCTTAAGTTGGATGAAATGGAAAAGAAAATGGACTCTCTATTAGTTCAATTAGAAGGTTTGCACAAGGATAACGATGGTTTAGCAAAGGAATCTGGCCAGAAATAGAGATGATATGCTGACAGTAGTGTAGACCAAAGAAAAAGGAAACTTAAATAGAAAATACTATATATTATCTGTTCACTAGTAAACATTAACTTATCTTTCTATAAAGAGCGTTTCATCCTCGTTCTCGATAAATGGGTTAGGATCCCTCTCTGGGTTGATCATGTAAACTTCTGGGTCAACGTCAAGAACCACTTTAACCTGCTTCCCGTTCCCGATCCACCATTTTTTCAAATCTGAACTAGGTGGTGGTAATTTTCTGCCTCTTTTTGGTTCAGGAATTGGTGTCGGAGAGTGCGTAGGCCCAGCTATCGCATCACTGCCCTCAATACTATCAATAACAAATGCGTCATCACTTAAAACTGCAATTTTCTCATCATCATCCAACCCTTCTAATTTTTCCATAACTCTCTCGTAGATTTGTGTACCTAGAGTAGTCTTTTTTTGTTCATCAACCACAGTTACTCTGGCCCTAAATGTTGCATATACTGGCCGATGATCGGAAAACACGATATCTTCACAACATTTATATTCCAATTGTTTTAATACTTCTCCTCTACTTAAAATTCGGTCAGTCCAAGCTGGTATCCTCATTTTTTCACTGGTATCATAGTTTTTCGTACCAGGATCGAATTTATAGGTAGGCGGGAAATCGATTGCCATTTCGTGGAAATAAGGGAATGATTCACCGGCGATCATTTGCTGATTAAGCTGATCTTTTTCAAATAAACCGGCATATTCTTTAGAAACAATTTTTCGCCTAACATCTTCATTTGACATCAATATCCTGTAATTGAAATCACCCATCCAAATAATTGCGTCATGGTCCTTTATTCGTAGTCCTCTTGAAAATCTAATGCTTTTTGCGATTGTTTTATAGTCATTGTGTCTCTGTTCAACATTTTCTAATCCAGCCGCTAAATGTGACACTAATACGCAAAATTTTGTAGCGGAATACTTGAAACTGACTGCAACAGCCCCTTTATTCGAAGCCATCCCACCAAATCCGGTTTTTTTTACATCCCCTTCGATATGCTTAACTTTCGAATATTCTGTCTCGTTCATGAATAATAGAAGCAAAATACCACCCAACTGCGTGCTCCATAAACGGACATATTTCTTTTTACGCCCAGGCCCATTAAGTAACGTCAGTATCTTTTTTTCCCAAAATTGCCGAACGTATGGATCCGTAGCAAGGATGTGACCAGGGGTAAGTTCCACCACCTCTTCTAACCCAATTACATAAAGATCAGCCATTTCGTCATCCGTAGACATTGACTTTGGAAAAATCCAATCTTTTATATCATCTTTCGGAATTTTTCCACTTATATTAAATGTCCCCGCAAATATTGAGATGTCTTTCTCAAAGGTATATTTTGACCGGAGTTGCTTTAAGTGCTGAGAGATGTAGATATGTAGCGGATCGTATAATCTAACTCGTGAGCCAAACAATTTCGAATAAACTTTCGTATACTTTCCAGAACTCTTTGTATGCTTGGTGTATGTTCGATCAAGCCAGTAGTAGTTTTCTGACCATAGCTTATCATGAGCATCTAAGAATGGAGAAGTAAGTTCAAATACATCAATTTCATTGGTAGTCAACTCAAGGACTTCCTTGCTCACTAACCTTTCAACTGTGTTGGGTTTTTCAATTGAATCAAATGCACTTATTCTTAGTACACCAGTTTGTTTTGCAAAATAGATGCCCTTGGATATATCATACGCAAAGGCACCAAACTCGTAAATATCTTGTTTTAACAAATAAAGCAGTTTATGGGGAGATTTTGCTAGAACACTAGAGCTGTATTCTATATTTGTTATTTTTATTCCTTTCGATTCAGCGCAGTCCTTATATGTCAGTGCTAGCTTTTCTTGTGACTCGCTTTTCGGTTTTATAATATTGACGATACTAACGACACCGTACTTTGAGGTTAGGTTATCAAAATGCCTGTCAAAGGCTCCTTGAGCTTCGATAGGATCTTTTGTTATCTTAATCTTTTTCCCATACAACAGCTGACTTTCCACAGATTCCCAAAAGAGAGGAATGCCTCCGCTCACTTGAGTGTAGGAAAAAATGAACTTTTCTGTGGTTACCACAATTTCAGTTTCGACAAATAACGAAATCTTTCCATCTTCACTAATACCCTCTAATTCGAGCGTATCTTGCTTACTCTCAGTTGAGATCCTGGAAATGATAGTTATAGAGGCTGTATTTGGGCCGTTTTCTATTAACGCTGTCTTGCAATAACCTCGGATGACAAACGTTAAGAATCCCGCATTTGCAAAGAGTTGCTTCTCTTCATTCGAAATTTTACTTCTCCAATTGATAACCTCACTTGCCAAATTAGCGTTCCAAATGAAGGATAAATCTTGGTTATCTACAGTATATTCCAAGTTATGTGATGAACCGTGGTTTTTTACGATGTTTGAGATGTCGAAATCTCTAGAATAATAAAATGTTCCATCACTAAATAGTTTCTTCAGGGGACCACAGGGATGTTCGTGAATCAATTTATCGTAGTTTTGTTCTGACCTTTCATAAAGGAGGTAATCAAAAACGTCATTTTCTAAACTGTAGAAATCAACATCTAATATCTTATAGATGTTCTCTGACGGCCTCACTTGGTGATCTATTAATTTCCATCTAGGAAATCCGACATTCTGGACACCAGATATGACGGCGACAAATATATCACCATTCAGACACACGAGCCCCAATAACCCGTTGAATATGCAGCTTTTGACCTCGATATAATTATTATCATTTGAGAGATCCGCATCAGGAAAGGATTTTATAGTTACACTAGGATTTTTACTTAGTTGACGTTGTTGGGAACTGGCTCCTGGTATGCTGCGCAGTCGTTGAAACGATAAACAGTAATTATTGGAAGAGATGACAATCGAGCGTGTTTTTCTACCGATGAATAGTTTCATTTTGATGTAGGATAGATTGAGTCCATATGCTTAGTACACTTCTATACCTGTACTCACTAAGTCCAATTCACAATACAGTTCAACTGTTGATATGTATCCGTATTTTTTCTTCCGGTTTGCAAATGCTTGTTAAAGGGATTCGTTTAGCAATTATGCTATGCTACAAATACGAAAACGAAGAATGTAAAAAAGAAGATCAAAAAAGTACAAGATCTCAAAAAAGCTTCTAGTTACAGAGTATTTTGAAGCATTGAATCAATGCCTAATTTGTTAGATCAAGAAATCTACAAATGATACCGCTTATTCCTCATTCTTGAGACACCCACACCTTTTTAAGTAAAATAATAGTGCGTAGAACCAAGATAATGGAGATGTTCGATTTATTTGTCATTGTGTGCCAACAGTCGAATTTTTAACGAGAGCTCAAGCAACCTCTTCAATACGAATATTTTTAAAGGACAGTACGGCAGTACTTCGAAAAAAAGAGTTTAGTAAGTTTACGGCGAAGAAATTAATGAACATAAATTTCGAAGAACTATGTTATTCATGCCGGACAGGTGATATGGATAATGTGGACCGACTAATTTCCACTGGTGTGAATGTGAATAGTGTGGATAAATTTGACAATTCGCCACTTTTCCTAGCTAGTCTTTGCGGCCACGAGGGAGTTGTCAAACTTCTACTGCAAAGAGGAGCCGTTTGTGATAGAGATAGATATGAAGGGGCCCGTTGTATATACGGGGCATTGAATGACTCTATCAGAGATATCCTTTTGAGTTATGATATATCTAAGGCCGTAGATGTTAAACAACCCTTCGCTACTCATATTTCGTCCATATATAATGACGAAAGCTTTCTTAACAAAGATATTTCATTCAGACTTGCAAATGATCAGCAATTCACAGCACACAAGTTCTTATTATGTGCAAGGAGCAACGTTTTGGCGGAAAAGTTAGCAAATGAATGGGCAGAAAACAATGTCCTTCTCACTGAAGTCCGCTCAGATATATTTGAAATATTTCTCAAATTTCTTTACTTGATTCCAATCCTGCATGTAATCCAGCCAGAGCAATACGACCAACTTATGAAATTATCAAGTGAATTCAATGTGGAACTCTTGCCAGATTTTTTAGACAAAGCTAGGCATATTGCTAATCCCATGGAAAAGTCTCGGCTGATGTCAGAATACCAATATAAATTTACAGAGGTTGTAAGAAAACAACTTTTACTATTTGTGAATCGTTGTATTTTCAGCTCTGCCATTGACCTTGTTGATGGTGAACAACAAACTACTTCCTTGAGGGACTGTCCGGCATATCCGGATATCCAACTATCAGTAAGAAATCGAAGCGGAAATTTACGAATATATCCTTGCCATTTAGCCGTTTTGAACCGTGCAGAATATTTTAAGAGAATGTTCACGAACAACTTCAAGGAGAAGGTTACATATGTAAAGGCCAAGCATACTTCAGGAAAATATAATAACGTTATTCCGCAACTTACACTTCCTGACTGTGAATTTGAGGTCGCTGAGATAATTATTCGCTATTTATACGCTGATAGCACAGACATTCCATGGACGTATGCCGTTGAAGTTTTGTTACTTGCAGATATACTTTTAGAAGACCGTCTAAAAACAATTGCTTCAACAATTATCACACAATCGAAAGATTTTATTCAGCAACATAACGCTCTTGATGTGCTCTATTTGTCATGGGAAACAAGAGTGGAGCGGCTGGAATTATTTGCTGCTAAATTTATAGCTATCCATTTGCAAGAGCTATCTAACGACCCAGAGCTTAAGAGGGCAATTGTCTTAAGTTCAGAACGAATCTCGCTACGCCAGGAAACTGACACTATTGAGTTGGTGGATGACATTAGGTACTATTTACTCCGAAAATATTCCTTCGATCCGGATGACGTGGAGCTATTTGAGACCCAAGATGATTTAGAATACTTGAAACAAGTCGGGTACCTTGAATATAGAAGAGATATGGAAACAGTGGACAATATCTTAACTGAACTAGGGCTCGACGTGTAATCTTCAAAACTGTCCGTATCAATTCTTATATACTTTTACGATCATATATTATTGTCCTAAATTAGCATTAAGTACTTTTTCTCCTTCCTATACGATGGTTTTTCAAAAGCGGAAGAGTAGTCTAAGGAAGAGCTCTTTCTAAATAAAATGCTCAAAATATAATTCATAGCGCTCACGTGCATTTTTTATAGAATACAATTAAATGCTTTTATAGTATTATATTAATAATATTATATTAATGTATAATATTTAAACATATTAATATGGTTTTGTTTTCCGAATCCATAATAACTTTTGGTAGTCAAGAAAAATAAAAAAAACACGAAAGAGAGTTTTTATTTTGCCGGGCCAATAGATATCTAACAAGAGGTAGTTATGAGCATGAATTAATTAACATTATCAAAAGCATCCTAATGCTTTATGTAAAACACTATCCATAGTGGCAGCTACGTACATAGTACAGACACGAAAAAATTATCAATTTATATAAAAAAAAAAAAAAACCAAGAAAAAACAATTTGAGTAGATCTAGGAGTTTTTCTTTTAGTGTAATTTTGGTTATTGATTTTTTTCAATTCTTTTATTTCCTCTTTTTTATTTCTGAAGAATATCATTTATGATGGATGGTAATGAAAAAAATGGCTACCTGCCTTAAGTTCACCTAAGATCAACAATCAATTATACATATGGAAGTTCTGATTTTTATTCTGGAACATCTTCTCGGGAGAAATCTTTATCATTATCCATTGGTATGATGACGGATTTTTGGGAAGAAGGTCTACTAATCTTAGAAGAATCTTTTGCACTATTGAGATTTTTTTTTTGATGATTCCTGTTTTTATTGGTGTATGGGCCTCTATAGTAACCGTTCTTATTATATCCAAAATTCTGATTAGGAGATTGATTTGGGGGGTACTGTGGATAATAAGGGAAAGTATCGGGATTAGGATAAGCCATTAACGGATAGTTCCATTGCCATTGTTGAAAGTATTGGTTTTGTGTGTTGTAATTCCTATTAAATCCTGGAATGTTAGTTCTTTTTCTGGAGACAGCAATTTTTTTACCCTTTAGTTCTGCTCCGTTTAATTGGAGAGCCTTTTCTCGAAATGCTGGACTCTCAAATTCAATATATCCGTAACCTTTTGGTGCACCTGTATTCCTATCGTAAAGTAGTGTTATCCTTTTTATTATACCACAATCTTGGAAAAGCTCTTCTATTTGTTCTGGGGTAACATCTAGCGTAATGTTGCCTACGAAGATTGAACGAGAGTCAGCTTCAAGTTGATAAGCGTGTTTCTCTTCTTTGCTTAACTTTTGTGACACCTGGGGGACACCTTCAATAGACATTTTCCCTACAAGCTCATCTAGCTCGACTTCTTGTTTGTTGCTTTTTTTATTGTTCGACGTCTCAGCCTTTGAGATTGTGTTGGCAGTGACTTTTTCTTCTTGGGACATAACAACAGTTGCAAATTATAATACTATATAAATATGACAGTAAAGATTAATCCAAGTGAAGGGGAGTAACTGAGGGGTATACCAGAAGTTAACTTATTTAATCAAAAGTGAGTTTGAGATTTGTTGCACTTTAAGGTTAATTTTCGGAGTACTCAATTTTGTTGCGGTTTTTTTTTTTTAGCTAACGAATGATTGATACTCATTTAAAAAATCCCCAATAAATAAGATCATCATCATTAAAAAAGTTAGTTCAATTCTAAGGCGCTTTATCCTACTGGTTTATGACAGCAAGACTCCGCATTAACAATCTTCTAACATTTACATCTTGTTATTGGATGTATTTTTATGTTTCGTTGGTGTTTGCTGTAGCTATACTTTTCATGCTTGAAAAGTGGAGAAAATAAAATTATAATAATGTCCTTGATGTTTATATAATTATATATTGAGAAATACATAAACATTTATATATTACAACAACGTCGTTCTGGATACATAAAATATGAGAATCAAACATTAAAAATCCGAATCTGAACCCAGTATGTCATCTAATTCCGCATTTGATAAAGTCAAAGACTGAGATGATTCATAGCTGATACTATTATCTATCTGACTCTTATTTTGAGCTTCCGAGACCTTTTGCATGTCTCTTACCATGTTTCTCGCCAAACATTTGGTATAGTTCATCACAATTGTTCTCTTCTTATCATCCTTCCTCTCATCGTCGAACAATGAGATGACCCCGGAAACCTTCTGGCAGTGTGCCACGTTGACCTCCTTGTTAAACTGTAGAAGATTTGGCTCAACATCAAAAGAAGCGCTTTCTGGTACATAGTGATTTCTGAATAAATCCTTTTCATCTGAAGTCAATGCAAGATTGTTCTTGTCAACAATGCTTTTAAGACCGTGCTGTTGCTCTTTAATATCTTTCAAATCCGGAATTTTCAGTCCCTTGTCGCTTTTCATTGGGAAACTGTGATCATTCACAAATGTAGCCATACTAGGATTATCATGATTAGAAGAATGTTTAGATTGTGCAATAATATTCTTATTAAAGTCAGTAATAACTTTTAGTTTTTTTGGGCCTTTGTTTTGTACATTGGCGATGAAAATATCATCGCCGTTATCACTCATTTCTTCATCCTCAGTTTCTAGAGAAGAAGAAGCTTCCTCTGTTGAATCATTCTCTAAACCATTTAAAGCTTTAAAAACTTTCCTTTTTTTGTTAGAGTTCTCTTTTTTTGTTACTAGTTGTTCCTCACCGCTCTTGTTCACCACAAACTTATTGAGCAGACTGCTTGCACTAACAATGCTAGTCTCAACATTATCAGGCATGAAGAATTTTTTCGTTTTCTTATTTTCACGAACGTTCTTTTTCCTTATTATCGTCTTTTTTGCCTTCGGCTTTTTGCCCATCATACACTGAGTAGCATAGCGAATAACCTCATCAACATCTTCCATTTCATTAATTACTTCGTCCTCATCATTAATTGTGATGAAGGTCTTCCGACATTCAGGAATGATATCTTCAGGGATTATTCGGTCTGATTTTTTGTAATCAATGCACTGTTTAGATATCAGTCCTTGAAGATTTGAGTAATCTTCCATAGCTCTCTCAAATTTGTATGATTCGTTGCTACTAAACAGTAATACTATTTTACCATCTCGTTTTCTACCTGTTCTACCCATACGCTGAATATTTTTGATTGGGCTACTTGTAGTATCATAGCAAATGATTAAATCAACTTCACCGATATCTAAACCTTCCTCACCAATAGAAGTACAAACTAGAACGTTATACTCACCTTTTTTGAAATTATGGATAACTTCCTTTTGCATTTTTTGGTTCATCCCACTAATCTGTGCTTCTTCAGAGCTCCCCGTCCGTCTCGCACTTCTTTCAAATTTATCATTATCCACCCTCTTACGTCGTTGAGCTTCCAAGGATTGATCCTCTTCTTGCCTTTGCAACCTTTCGGTCTTCTTCCTCCCCTTTGGTGCATGTTTCCTTGTATATTTGACTTCATCAAAACCTTCTTTTGCACGAGCTTGTCCGATAAAAATATGAGGCCTAATTCGATCGTCAGTTATCGAGTCTATGAATTTTACAATTTCAAGTGCACTTTCTCTTAATTCTGTAAAAATAATAACCCTTGAGTCGGAGCCTCTTTCTTGGAAAAATTCCATTAATTCATCCTTGACGCATTGTAGTTTCCCATGACCTACAAATTTTGGATCATTTAGATAATGTTCACATTGCTTTTTGATATTCTTCAAAATGGGATGGTAGTAGAATTCAGCCGCAGTTTTATTAGTAGATTTTTTAAGGTTATATTTTGTAGTGAATTCCATACATTTATTTTGAAAATAGTTGAAGAATGTTCTTATACCGTAAATTTTCAATCTTTTCAACATTTGCCCAACATTATTTAAAAGCTGCAAAATATAGAAATTCCTCCATTTGATTCCTTCAGGTATGGTGGGGTTAGCAATGATTTTTTGACTTTGTTGCATGGCCTTGAAGGCATTTATTTGTGAGGGGTCACATTCCTCGTATATGCCCAGTTCCACTGCTTGTTGAAGCACAGGTTTCACTGCTATACCCAATTGTTCAATTATATCTTCAATTTCTAATAAAAGCGGTACTTCGACCTTTTCCTTTGTTCTTTTTTTCATGTATTTGACAATATCCATACTCTCTTCAGTTCTAATTTCAATCTTGGAAATATCTAGATTATTGACCACTTCTTGTACACCTTCCAGATCAGAACCCGGGGTGGCGGTCAACGCCAATAGTCTATATGATGAATTAAATCTGTCTATGAATTTAACCACATTCGTATAGGCATAGGAACCAGTAGCTCTGTGAGCTTCATCAATGACAAGACACACAATATCCTTAGGGTCTAATACACCCCTTTTCAAATCATTTTCCACCACTTGTGGTGTAGTGAAGAAAACCCTCTTATTAGCCCAGATTTCTTCTCTATTTTTCCTGCTTTTGTCCAGTAATATAGCAGTTTGATCTGAGGGTATGCCTGTTATACCCAAGCACGCCTTAATTTGCTGAGCCACCAGGGGTCTTGTGGGAGCAGTGAAAATAATTTTTGCCGTTTTAGTCCATCGGAAATAATTTAACATTACAGTACTGGCTATGAATGTCTTACCCAAACCTGTTGGAATGGCACATAACGTGTTTTGCAACAATGATTTATAAACAATGGTGTACTGATAATCTCTCACCTCATAATTCGTAGGATACACGTAAAAGGATAAAGCATCGTGGTTCAGCTCATGATGTGTAGGGCCAAAACTAACATCTCTTTGTATTTCTTCGTATACGCTTTTCTGGCCAGGCAAAACGTTATTATGGAGATCTCTTTGGACCGGCACGGCTCGTCTTGTTACGGTTTCTTGGACGGTCTTGTTGATAGCCTTTTCATACAGCTTATCTAGTTCATCGTCTTCAAAATCACTAAAGCAATCATCTGCACTAGCCATCAGTTAAAAAAAAAGGGGGAACAAAACAAAACAAAACAAAAGTGGGATATGTTGGTACACGGATGTGAGCTGATATATTCTAACTGGACCTTACCTCCCCCTGTAGTACTGGAGAGAACACTTGATTTATCTGTTCAAAGACGCCATATATATACAATTACAAATAAACGATGGCGCCATTACCCGGTCTTCGGTCCATTTTATAAGCATTATAAGAAAGGATAGCAAGGGAAAGGGGGCATTATCCCAGTTAAAGTAGCCTTGTGGCTTGGGTGCATGCAATTGACCTTTCGGAATAGGAAGTTTCACGCTTTATAACGAATTTTCTTGCGTTTGTCTGATCTTTCCTACACGATGTACCAAGAAATGGGCCTTGTTTTGCAAGTACGCGAAACAAGGAAAAGGAGAAAGCTTGACGATTATAACCTAAGATACTATTCTTAACAAAGTGTCATAAAGAGTGGTGATCCAGCAGTGAGTTGAAGAAATTCTAGCCGTCTTCACAATGTCTTCGGACGACATCCCAAAAATACCCTCAAGACCTTCGAGGAAGAAAACAGTAGAACTGTCCCCATTACCTGGCAAAGAGGCTGGAGGTATGATAACTAACAGTGAGCCTTCATCACCAACAGAAAAGCCTGCTGTTCCAAAGCAGAGGCCCATATTAAAAGCGAAGACGATGACTTCGTTTGAAAGCGAGGCGGTGCCAGAAAGTTTACCCCACATGCCATCTCAAAGACCAATTAGACGTTCTACCACTGAGGAACTGAATAATGTAATGAATAACACTAGCAAGGAGCTGGAAGAGATTGAGAGTTTCATTTCAAGACACAATGTACATAAGAAAAAGAACACGACTACTACCCGAGGCGGAGACGGAGAGGTGGCTGCCATCCCTCAAGACCAACAGAGAAGACCGTTGTTAAGTGACAGTGATTCTTTTACTCCAGATCCGTCTCCACGGGAAGCAAACAAACAGGCAAATTGCAGCGTAGATGAGGGTGCTGTCCCTTCCTTGAGTTTAACTGGCTCTTCCAATGATGAAATCGCAAAGACTGATGAATCTGAAATTCACACTAGACAACAAGATGTAAGTACCGTTTCAGACGATGATGTAAATGCTGGAGGTGAATTGAGAAAAAACACTACTCCTGAGAATATAACGCCACCAGTAGATGTCAGCAAGGGTCTGAAAGAGGATGAGAATACCGCTCCAATTTCAGCTAGAATCACTGAATCAGATGGTGAAGCTGGAAATGCCACTGAGCCCCCGGAACCAAGATCAAAAGGGCTGCAGAAGTACGAAGAAGAACAAGAGAATGAATTATTTGAAAATCCAGGTGAAGAAGAAAGTATCAGTTCTTTACATAAAAAATTAGAAATTGAAAACAATACGGAAGAAGACTTACATCAGGGGAAGTCTTCTACTCCTGCAATGCTTACTCCAGAAGCCGACTTGAAGGTTTCTTCACAACTAAAGAGTGGACCAGAAAATACTCCAGTGGTTCCACAGAGTAGACCAAAGAAGGATCTCGACTCAGATGTGAAGAAAGAAGAGTCACTAAACCAGGAAAATATACCTTTTCCAGAAGAGCAGGACCTAACCAAGGCTGATACTGAAGCAAAAAGTGCAAGCCCCAAAGTTCCTGTTGAAAGGCCCAGAAAACGTGCCCCACCTCCAGTACCCAAGAAACCTTCTTCAAGAATTGCGGCCTTTCAAGAAATGCTACAAAAACAACAACAACAAGATTTACGAAACAACGAACCTTCACCATCTATCACCGGTTCACTGGATACCGCGAAGCAAGATCCGAAACCTTCTACCGCTGGCAATACAGTAAAGACTAACTTTACAAACAAATTGAATGGGCTGTTTGCGCTACCTGGTATGGTAAACCCTGGGCAGCTTCCAGCCTCTCTAGGAAAAAAATTGTCCTCACCTAGCACTGAATCTACGGGAGAGCAACATGAACAACCACAGGCAAGGAGCACACCTCTAAATGGCACTAGGAGAGCGAGAGGGCCTCGTGGACGTAAATTACCTTCTAAAGTTGCCGCTGTGGAGAAGGTTGAAGAAGACGGTAATACAAACGGAATAGAAATCTTCAACACTTGGCATGTTTACTCTATCCCCTCCAAGCAAGAGAGTTCTGGAGATGCTATTCCGGATAAGGAATCAGAATTTTTTTCAAAGGAGCAACCAAAAAGTACCTTGAATGTGAAGCCAGAAAACACTTTAAGGGAGGAAACAGAACACTCATCGAACAAGACAATGAATGCAGTTTATCCCATCGAGCTGGAAGAAGAGAGAGAGCTTACTGCCAATGTTGAGCCAATACCGCTTTCTCCATTGCCGCAGACGTCCACCGTGCGTAGGAGCGAAGATGGAAGCGAAGAATCTTTGTCCCCTGCGGACGCTATTGCCAGTAGAGACCAAGACGATATGACAGAGATACTAGAACAGCAAATGGAGGGCCAAATGGAGTCGGAAATGGAGACGGAACTCTCAGGTGGCTACGAAGATATCGATTCAGCTTTGCATTCAAATGACACGTCCGTCCCCTCCACACTAGAACCTTCTATATAATATGTATGAAAATCTGACATATATACATTTACGAAAGAATATATGAATGAATGAGCAAGCTAGAGACTTTATTAATTATAGCGCCGTATCAAATCTATTCCTATTGCGATTCCTGTTTTTCTTTTACCCGCACACCTTAAATTTTGTGCTAATTGGAAGTAAAACGAATAGAACAAAGTGAGAAGATTCATCAAGGTGGGTAAACAGAACTTACTTTGTAAAGTTGGATGTTCCTCTTGTGGTCGGAAGGGGCATAGTAAACTATTGTTCGAGAGATAATGGTCGTTGACACTGAATATTACGATTTGTTAGGCGTATCTGCTACAGCCTCTGCCATAGAAATTAAAAAAGCTTACAGGAAGAAATCTATTCAAGAGCATCCAGATAAGAATCCTAATGATCCTAAAGCTACCGAAAGGTTTCAAGCTATCTCTGAAGCGTACCAAGTTTTAGGTGACAACGAGCTTCGTGTGAAATATGATAAATATGGGAGGAAAGAAGCTATACCACAGGGTGGGTTTGAAGATGCAGCCGAACAATTCTCCGTCATCTTTGGTGGAGATGCCTTTGCCTCTTACATTGGTGAACTAATGCTACTGAAGAATCTACAAAAGACTGAGGAATTAAGTGCTGCAGACGAAGCCGAAAAGGAGAAGGAAAATACAGAATCAAAGGATGAGTCTACAGCAAGCAATAAAACGGATGCTACTGCTGCTGCTTCTCCTTCTGCTCCAACAGCAGCTAATAGCAATGAAAGTGACGACAAGGCAAAAGGAAGTCCTAGTGACTTGAGTGTACACGACGGTAGTAAAAAAGTTGAGCAAGTAGGAACAGAGACAAAGAAAAAGAAGACAAAACTAGAACAATTTGAAGAAGAACAAGAATTAGAAAAGCAAAAAAGGATAGAACAATTGAGTAAAACGTTGATTGAAAGATTATCAATATTAACAGAAAGTTTCTATGATGATGCTTGTAAAGATTCTTTCAAAAGAAAATTCGAGGAAGAGGCAAACCTTTTAAAAATGGAATCTTTTGGTCTAGATATTTTACATACAATAGGTGACGTCTATTACGGAAAAGCTGAAATTTTTCTTGCGTCTCAGAACTTATTCGGAATGGGTGGTATATTCCACTCTATGAAAGCAAAAGGGGGTGTCTTTATGGATACATTAAGAACTGTTTCGGCAGCCATAGATGCACAAAATACTATGAAGGAGCTCGAAAAGATGAAAGAAGTGAGTACAAATGATAGCCCTTTGTTAGACAAAGACGGAAATGAGCAGGTAAAACCAACTACTGAGGAATTAGCACAACAAGAGCAACTGTTAATGGGCAAAGTATTATCAGCTGCTTGGCATGGTTCTAAGTATGAAATAACATCCACTTTACGTGGTGTCTGTAACAAGGTATTAGAAGATGACGCGGTGGGTAAGAAAACACTAATCAGAAGGGCTGAAGCAATGAAACTATTGGGCGAAGTCTTCAAGAAGACTTTCAGGACAAAAGTCGAACAAGAAGAAGCACAAATTTTTGAAGAGCTTGTTGCAGAAGCTACAAAAAAGAAAAAACATACCTAAAGATAACCACTTTCCCTTGTATACTAAGACATGTTGTATTTATTCCTTTATTGTCCGTATCCAGTATAATATAATGTATATAAGATGATAATAATACTGATAATACTAATTTTAGCAAGAACAAAACAAGAATGAGTGTAGTAAAGATAACGTATGAGGTAACAATGAAGCATTCAGTAAAACATTGCTATGCTGCTCAGAAAATTATAAATCACCTGTGTATGATGAAATAACTACTTACTTTTCGGTTTGAAAAATTCGAGATCAAAATTCAAGAAAAACTAATATATAAAATTAGCAAAGTCAAAATTATATAGATCAAACAACAAAAAAAACCGGTGATAGATACAAGGTCGCAAATGAACAAAATCCAAAGCATTAACGATAAAGAATTGCAAAGTGGGATTCTTAGCCCGCATCTTTCCTGGCATAATGAATATAGGGATAATGCCTATATATATATTGGAAATTTAAACAAAGAATTAACGGAAGGTGATATCTTAACAGTATTTTCAGAATATGGAGTACCTGTAGATATAACACTCAGTAGAGATGAGAATACAGGAGAGTCACAAGGTTTTGCGTATTTAAAATATGAAGATCAACGATCAACGATTCTGGCAGTTGATAATTTGAATGGGGTTAAAATTGGTGGTAGGGCCCTTAAAATAGATCATACTTTCTATAGGCCTAAGAGAAATCTGCAAAAGTACCATGAAGCAGTACGACAAGAACTGGATCAAGATATAATGCCCAAGGACAACAACGAAAAATCTGTTGCGCTGACCGAGAAAGATCGATCAGGATAATTTCTAATACTTTTTTCACAAATCATATATTTTGCAGTTGCATATATAAACTCTAAGATAAATAATTCATGATCGTAATTCTACATTTCTTTAAGAACTCACTAGTATATACCTATATAGAGAGACATTATATTAACTCCTTAATACGGTAAAGGTGGAGGTGGTGGAATACCTGAGGCTGGAATTGGTGGGATGCTTGCAGTTGGAATTGGTGGGACATCTTTCTCTTCATCGTCTGAGCCAACTGATTCAGGGATTGATAAAACGTCATCATCGGAATCGGAACCGTATGCACCTGTATTCTCTTCAAGGCCATATCTATCATTAACATCGATAGTAGGCTCAGAACTGGAAATTTGTTGGGCTGGCAAGGAAGGAGGAGGAGGCAAAATACTTCCAGCTAGTGCCGGGGCAGAAGCGTTCAATTTTTGTACACCATTGGGTAATGGTGGAGCTAATGGAGTTGGTAGTCCTTGAGATTCATTGACACTAGGTAAAGGAGGGGCCAATGGGATAGGTGGCTCTTGAACAGCACTAGGTAAGGGAGGAGCTACCGGAACGGGGCCGCCAGTTTCATTATAGTCATTTGCTTCAAGTGGCCTGGTTGACGGAGCAGAAAGTACTTGTGGAATAGGCGCGGCAGATGGAATAGAGGCAGTTTGTGGAATTGGCGGAGTAGCTAAAATAGGAGCGACTGTTGGCGTAGGTGGAGTAGGTGCAATAGAAGCAGATTGTGTTTGATTGGATGGAAGAGCGCTTGCTTGTCCAATGTTAGCCTTTGCGGCTTCGTTCGTGTTACTTACTCGATCATCATCGGACCATCCGTCATCCTCGTCCTCATCCAAACCTCTTTGAATTCTTCTTTGCATTTCTGCAGCCTGAGCATCGAAGGTAGACGTAGAGCTAGCTGAGGTATCCTTAAAGTATGGATTATGTCCCTTAGGTGTAGATGACAAACCTGTAGTAGTTATATTGACCGCAGAGGAAGCAGCGGCATTTCCAGTGCTAGAGCCATTACCTAGCTGCTGTTCTTGTGATGAAACTTGGGAAACTTGCGGAATATTTGAAGGACCTCTAGAGTTGGATTTTGAACTTTCCTCTTCTTCATCGCTTTCATTCTGAGCATCCTCAATTTGCTTACGTAAAGCTGCTAGTCTTTTCTCTTTCTCCGTTTTTTTCTTAAGCTTTAATCGTTTCAGTTCTTCGTGTAAACGTCTTTCCTCTTCATCTTCATCGTCATCATCGGATTCTTGCTTTACATTGTGAGCAGGTTGAGCAGGTTGAGCGGTTTGAGCAGGCTGAGAAAATTGAGCAGGCTGAGAAAATTGAGAAGGTTGAGAAAATTGAGCAGGTTGAGTGGGCTGAGTGGGTTGAGTAGGTTGAATAGGTTGAGTAGGTTGAGCAGGTTGAGCGGATTCTATATTCTCTTCTTCTTTGAATGGAGTTTCACTAGCTTGGACTGAGTTAGAAACACTTGCAATCTGTTGTGGATGCTCTTGAGAACTTTCATTTACAGTAGACCTAGAACGTTGAGTTGCGCCCCTTCTATTCTTATCGAACTTGGCTAATTTTTCCTTCATTCTCTTCTTTGCTTGTTCTTTCAAATGTGCTGCTCTTTCTTCAGCAGTCTTGAATTGCGAATAAGAAGGTGACGAAGAACGATCGTCCACAGGTGTTGGCGTTGGTGAAGGTACAAACGGAGATGATTCTCCCACCGATTTATTGGAATTTGACTTTAAATCATCCAACAATTCACGAACACTATCTTCTAATCCAATACCAAACTCCCACCTTTCAAAGTCTTGATTGGAGGCCATTTCTGACCCTGTCATTGTGGATTTCAAAGAGGCTGAAATATCCGAAATCGATGATCTTATGTCCTTGATGATTTCTTGGTTCTTACCATTTTCTTGCTGAATGTTGTTGATTTCAGTGCTTTGCTGATCATCTTCAATGGAAATTGAATCATCAGATCCTGTAGATTTACCAGTTAGAGCAGACATTCTTGCTCTCAACAAAGCTCTGCTCTTAGCTTTCTTCCTGTCGTTTTCGGTTATTTCACCATTCGGACCGGATCCAACTATTGAAGATGGATTCTTTTTCCTATACAACTGAATCTTCGCATTGGTAATTTCGTTGTCAATTGTGGAAATTTCGTTGAATAAGTTTGGAAGTTTAGCAATAATGGCATCAAAACGATTTGTCAAATCAGATGGAATATGACCATCATAAGAGGTTTTTGGACTCTTTATATTTTTGATTTCATATTCCAGTGCGGCAATACTCTTCAAGTTCATCTCTCTTGAGTATCCAACATACTTTGGTTTAACTGGCTGTTTTTCAACTAGTTTGTCTTCTGAAAAATCATTACTTTGAAGAGAAGTACTAGTGTGCTTCTCAACTTTATCAGGCAAAGAAGAAGAGGACTGCTCTTCACTCTTTGAAGAGTAAACCTTCCTACGATTTCTATAGTTTGGCAAAACATCATCATCATTATTCTTGTAACTCAAGGCATCAATTTTACCGAATGAAGGCTTTTCTTTTGCAGTACCTGGTTCAGTCTTTAATTGATTTTTGAGATTATCCAAAAGCTTTGTGCTGGAAGGAATCAAACTTGCAGGTAACCTACTGGGGATTGGTTTTCCACTTAACTTACCATAAACCAAATGCATACCTAGTGCAAATTCTTGTTTGTTCAATTGACCAGTATTGTTTATATCGCAAAGGTTCCAGATCAGTTCCAAATCAGCACGGTTTAAACCCGATTTTCTAAAAATTTCCACAGCGGTGGGAGAATCCAATAGACCTCTGTTTTGGGTATCAAACGTTTCAAAAATTTTATAGAATAAAGATTTCTCTTCACTGGAAATTTTCTCTTGGCTTGAGTTATCGATCAAATTACTACCGAAATTCGATTGTGAATAAATTTCATTATTACCAAACCCAGTTTTTTGAGCGGTTAGTGGCATGGTAGCGCTAAAATTGGATGGTGGCAGGAAGCCAGTTGGTTGAGGTTGTAACCCTGTTGCCTGAGATTGAATTCCTTGTTGGTTGAAAGATAAATTGGGCATACTTGCATTATTAGTTTGCTGAGGCATTACGGAACCATATCCTCCAGTATACTGAGATTGCAAGGCACCACCAGTTAGCTGTGGTCCTAAGTTAACACCAAACGAAGTTTGTGGCATCATGCCAGTAATCTGAGGTTGTAAGGTGTTACCAGTAATGGCAGGCCGCATAGGGATGGGCGCTCCATCAGTTATTTGGGTGGTCAATCCTGGGACACCGGTATTCATTGACATGTTGAACGTAGTGGGTGCCATCATTCCAGTAGATTGAGGATTCAACATGGGGACACCACCACCACCAGTCATTTGAGATTGTAATGGAATGCCAAAACTAGTTTGGGGCATGAACCCTGTTGGTTGAGGTTGTAAATTCTGCACGCCTGCGGTGATGAATTCGTCAAATGGAGTCTTTGGAGCATCATTGGCCGCGAAATCTTGATTTGCAATACTTAAATTGATGGCGTCGATGAAACTTGAAACTTCGTTTTTCGTCTTGGAGTCTAGTTCATAAGGAATAGAATCACCTTGCAGAACATTGTTGATCAAGTGCATAGCCAATGCAAATTCAGGGAACAATAATTCACCTGCTCTTGATGTATCACAGAGAGTCCAAATTCTTGCCAATTGGGATGGTGGTAAACCGGATCTCATCAAAATTTTTCTACAGTTAGCGCCAGAAACAGTATTGGAACCGTTGGTGACAATTGATCTGAACAAAGTCTCGAACTTGGCCTGATCTTGTGCAGTGATAAAGGACAATCTCATAGTAGGGATCTTGATGTCGTTGTTTAAACCATTATTGGCAAATGAGTTAACAAACCCAGTTGCAGTGGGCTTTAATGGCTCTAAGGGAGTTTGATTTTGAGGCTGAACGTAAAACCCCGTTTGCTGTGGCTTCAAGGGTTGCAAAGGCTGGGTTCGCTGAGGTAAAGAGGGTGCTTGCTGAGGCTGAGATTGGAAGTAACCAGTACCCTGAGCTTGAAGAGGTTGCTGAGGCTGGTTAGAAGAAACCAAATTTGGTGTAGAAACATAGTAACCCGTTCCTTGAGATTGTAAGAGTTGGGCTGGATGAGCATTTGCCATATTGGCAGGTTGATAATAGCCTGTACCTTGAGGCTGCATAGATTGTAACTGAGGCTGTTGGGCCGTATGAGGTGGCGGCATGGAGCCTGTGGTGTTGATCATAGACACACCAGCACTCATATTCACATTAGGAGTGTATCCTGTGTGTTGTGGTTGCACTTGCTGTTGCTGCTGTTGATGCTGTTGACCAAAATTGTTGTTGCCATACACATTGCCGTTATTACCGTTATTGTTATAACCAGTTTGCGCCTGCTGTGGCATATCAGCGAAGGAGTTACCAAAGTTTTGCGGCAAGGCACCAAATCCAGTGGCCTGAGGTTGGTTAAACCCCATTTGCTGCTGTGGTTGAGGCTGGCCTTGGGCTTGATTTGTGGGCTGGCCTTGCTGCTGCTGTTGCGGGTAGAACCCAGTCGGTTGTTGTTGTTGTTGTTGTTGCTGCTGTTGCGGCTGTTGCGGCTGTTGCTGCTGTTGCTGCTGGTAGCCCATGCCCTGTTGCTGGTACGGGTTATACATTGCGTGGGTTTGCAGGTTAGCGGCTTGGTGTGACTGATGAATACTGCTTAGCTACAAACTTCTCGACCAGCGTTTCATTATGATTCTCTTGATTTAACTTCCTAGTGCTTTTTTTCTTCCAATTTCAGCTTTTGCCCCTAACTGAAAAAAAAAACGTCCTCAACGTGCCATGTGATGAAGCACTTTAAAGCCAGTAAACGACGCATAAACCATGGTACAAGTAGCCATTCCATGGGTGCAAGAGATCAATTAATTGCTGAGGGACCCAAGTGGGTTAGTGGTCCCAACAGCGACAGATTTTCCGTTCTCAAATTAGCAAGATCGGCTGATGAGATCCATCACTGTTGCTGTATCTCAGCTATCCGGCCCTTTCCCGACGTTACATACACCTCGAATGACAAATTTATAAGTCTATAAATCGTATGCGCTCGAGGAAGTCAACGGTTAACCACATTTGGGCAGTTAGTTTCTATAAGACTACAATCTATACCAAGAACAAAATTTCATTGATTTATAATCCGATATAGTGTAACGGCTATCACATCACGCTTTCACCGTGGAGACCGGGGTTCGACTCCCCGTATCGGAGTAATTTATTTATTTATTTTTCTTTTTCATTCTGAAGAATGCCTTCGTTTAAGGTTTTTTCTGTCTTCTGGTAGAATACAGTAATAACAATAGCTATAATATATTAGTGACAGTATATAATTGGCGATATAGCTTGGATTAAGTGCTTTTCTCGATTTTCTCTCTCTTTACTTTTTCCCTATTTACCTTATATTCACATTAAGTGTAATAAGAACAGATCATATGCCTGCCAAGATACATATTTCAGTCAACGGTGAGTTTTGCGATAAAGAAGGTAACGTGATCCAATTACGAGGGGTGAATTTGGATCCGTCGATTAAGATTCCTGCCAAACCATTTTTATCGACCCATACTCCCATTGTGGACGACAAATTTTTCGAAGATGCTGATAAAGTCAGCTTCATCAATCATCCCTTAATCCTAGAAGATGTCGAAGAGCACATTATCAGATTGAAATCTTTAGGGTACAATACCATCCGTTTGCCCTTTACTTGGGAATCGCTCGAACATGCAGGTCCTGGACAGTACGATTATGACTATATGGATTATATCGTGGAGGTACTAACCAGAATTAACAGTGTCGAACAAGGAATGTACGTTTACTTGGATCCTCATCAGGACGTTTGGTCTAGGTTCAGCGGTGGATCTGGAGCGCCGCTATGGACCCTGTACTGTGCAGGTTTCCAACCTGCAAATTTCCAGGCCACTGACGCAGCAATATTACATAACTACTACATCGACCCAAAAACAGGCAGAGAAATCGGCAAAGACGAAGAGTCATACCCTAAAATGGTTTGGCCCACCAACTATTTCAAATTGGCGTGTCAAACAATGTTCACGTTATTCTTTGGTGGGAAGCAGTTTGCTCCCAAGTGCATAATCAATGGAGAAAACATACAAGACTATATGCAGGGGAAGTTCAGTGATGCCATCATGACACTGTATGCGAGAATAAAAGATAAGGCTCCTGAATTATTTGATAACAACTGCATAATCGGATTAGAGTCTGTAAACGAACCCAACTGCGGTTACATGGGCGAAGCAAATCTTGATGTGGTTCCAAAGGAGAGAGACTTGAAGTTGGGAAGAACCCCTACGGCATTTCAAAGTTTCATGCTGGGTGAAGGAATTAAGTGCACCGTGGAACAATATAAGAGAACATTTTTTGGGTTCACTAAGGGAAAACCGTGCACTGTTAACCCTGGCGGCAAGAAGGCTTGGTTGAATGCACAGGAAAGAGATACGATAGATGCGAAATACAACTGGGAAAGAAATCCTGAATGGGAACCCGAAACATGCATTTGGAAACTGCATGGCGTTTGGGAAAATAATCAAACTAGGGGCCCCGTCTTACTCAAACCGAATTATTTTGGTCAGGTCAATGAAACGGTTTTCATAAATAACCATTTCGTTGAGTATTATACCGGAATATATAACAAGTTCAGGGCTGTCGATAAAGAATCATTCATTTTTTTGCAACCACCAGTAATGAAACTGCCACCTAATTTGCAAAACTCTAAACTCTTGGACGATAGGACAGTATGTGCATGCCATTTTTATGACGGGATGACACTAATGTATAAGACATGGAATAAAAGAATCGGCATAGACACATATGGTCTGGTGAATAAAAAATACTCAAACCCTGCCTTTGCTGTGGTTCTTGGCGAAAATAACATAAGAAAATGTATCAGAAAACAATTAGCAGAGATGCAAAAAGACGCTAAATCCGCTCTTGGCGAAAAGGTGCCTGTGTTTTTCACTGAAATTGGTATACCATTTGACATGGATGACAAGAAGGCATACACTACCAATGATTATTCTTCCCAAATTGGTGCTCTGGATGCTCTTGGGTTCGCGTTGGAAGGAAACAATCTTTCGTACACATTGTGGTGTTATTGCAGTATCAATTCACATGAATGGGGGGACAATTGGAACAATGAAGATTTCTCCATTTGGTCCCCGGACGACAAACTGCTGTACCGTGAAAATCGATCAAAGACACCAACACGGGCGCCATCTCCAACGTCCACAACGGATTCCGTATCCACTTCCAAATCAAAATCAAGTTCCTCCTCACAACCGCCAAGTTTTATACAACTTGAAAGTAAATTGGACTTGGATAGCCCATCATGCAGTCTAGAGACAGACTTGTCAGGGTACAGGGCCCTTGACGCAATCATGAGACCATTCCCGATAAAGATACACGGGACGTTTGAATTTGCTGAGTTTAATTTACATAACAGGACATACGTTTTGAAATTAGTCGGTAAAACGGGAACGACAACGGTACCTACACACATATTCTTACCACGTCATCATTTTGCACTTGAACATTTATCAATCCGTTCATCATCAGACCATTACACTTACAATGCAGACTACCAGGTTCTTGAATGGTTTCATGAACCTGGTCATCAGTACATTGAAATACGCTTAAAGTCCAAATATAGATGCAGTACCCCAGGAAGTGATGGTTCAAACGATTTGCCAGCAGAATGCGTTATTAGCTAATAGGAAGTAGAAAGAGCTATAGTATATGTATATATTTATAACCTCTTTTTTTATTGTTACAGAAAGATTTCGCTATCAGAAATCTAAGGAAGTTGATTCATTATCTTCATCATCGTCACGTTCTCTTTTAACCGAACCCAGTTCACTTTTCAAAAGAGAATTCACGTACGTGTGAAATTGATCGATAAAAGGTTGCAAAGAGGTTAGTGAAACATCGTTATTTTTTTCCATTTCAGTTTGTAAAGCAATCAACTTCGGCGCCTTTTCTGGAGTAAACGATTCATCGATGGGCACACAGACATTCCCTGTAGCGGGATGAATACAGAAGGGAGCCTTCAGTAAATGTATTGTTTGCTTTGTGACTTCCACATCCAGTTTAGGGTATAACGTCATTAATACAAGATCTTCCTTACACTCACGTAACCTGGCTATATGAGAGTCTTGCTTGGGACCTTTGAAAAGAGATGCGGCCACCTGATCTATATCATTCCATTTTTCTTTGCTTGATCTCCCAGGGTTTTCCAACCAATACTTTCTTAATGATTCGATTAATTGTTTATCGTATAATGCAGGCAATAAAGTTTGGATGGCATGCTGGTCATCTTGCCAAGGGTTTTGCTCTTCGAGCATGATGCTGACAAAGAAGGGTTTCAATTGGTCCAACGAACGAGCCAGGTGAGGGTGGTAAGGTCTCTTCAAAGCTAGCCTCTTATCAGTATTTCTATCTCTGACGACGTTAACGTAATCCAAGACATTTCTCCTCTGTATATCCGTTAGAGCCCGAGCACGTTTGTCACTTACCCAACAATGGGCACCACGTCTGCCCGAAAAGATCCAAATAAAGTTCTTGTAACCGAAATCTTCCGTCAGAGCTGTGTTCATAATCTTCATTGCCAAAGATATAAACTTCCAGCACTTAAAGCAAACTTGGGCCCCGGAGCAGCATGTTCTGAAAGCGTCGTAATCGTCCATATCAATATCGAACACCAACTCCTTCTCCAGGGGCTTCAATTCGCTTTTTAGAAGAGTATCACGTTCCCTTGGCGGTTTATTGTATATGGCACCGATTTCGAATCTGTCTGGGTTGCCTTTTTCAATCTGCGCTTTGAACTCTTGCACAGAGTTGAAAGAGTTGTATCTCTTGTAGGCACCTGATCTGAAAGCCATGGCGAACTCCCTATTGATCATATCCCTAGAAGGTTTGGGCGAATGGTTCAACCAGTTGAAAATGTGCTTGAATGGGTAGAGCGACTTGTAGTAGTACTCCATGTCCGAGGAACTTGGACCATTTGCCTTCACTGACTCGATCATCGCGGTACTATAGCAGTTTCTCGGTGCCTATAGCTGATTTTATGCGTTACTCTAACACGCTTTTGTCTTTTGATTCACGTATTTTATATTAGTTTTTCATTTTCTTTTGGCGTTGTGAAACTTTTTCAACCTGGAAAAAACTCAATAGGTACAAGAGGCAAAAGACACTGCACACAGACCACGAGAGCCACTATTTTGAGGACTGAGAATCGTTTGCAAGTAGGACATAACAATGGCTGAACCAGCTAGAAAAAAGCAGAAGACTGATCGCGATCCTCACCGCATTGCGACTGAACCTGTAGTGGAGCCCAAGAACACGTTATATGTGAGCCAGCTGAATGAAAAGGTCAACACGCAACGGCTGCGAGTGAACCTATTTCTGCTGTTTTCCACGTTTGGAGAGGTGTTGAAAGTAAGCATAAACTTCAAGAAACAGCGAGGCCAGGCCTTTGTCACCATGAGGACCATCGACCAGGCCAGTTTGGCTCAAATTTCATTGAACAACGAGTTGTTCTTTGGTAAATCTTTGAAAGTGGAATTCAGTAAGAGTGAAACAAAGACGCTATGAACGGCATGCTAGCCTACCATGCTCATGGCAGCACTCGTATTGCGAAAAGAACCCTCTCCCTACGAGTCTGGACCTGGCAAGACCTTTCGAAATGAATGTGCACGCAATCGGAGGACTTAGTATCAAAAGAGTTGTTGGCGCTGGTTAGCTAGCACCGTAGGATGCCCCATTTGGATGCCAATGAGGGATCGATGAGGGATCTGCAGCAATAAGAGCTCACGAGACGCCCGATTGCAGGAGAAGCCCGAAAGTGACTCATGCAATCCACAGGGCGATTCAACCATTCAAAAGTACTGGTGGCATCTTTCAGGAGCATCGATTGGCCGTAGAGTACAGCATAATATAGCATAATTGTAGTATAGTGTAGCGTTTATATACACCTCGTTCGAAAAGATATTTGTTACAGGCAAAAAAAAAAATTCAAATAATAAACAAACCAAAATAAACATCAAGAAACCGCCTATTGATAGAAGTATACAGTACCAGACAGACTCGCGCTATCGGACCACTCCTGCTGCACACACTCACGATCGCTCAGCATCTAGATAAAGGATGAGTCTGGAACCCACGCAGACGATTTCTGGCACGTCGCCGATGCTGAACCAAAGAACGCACAAACACGTTTACCCATTGCGGATGGAAACTATCCCGATCTCAGAACCAGATTCCAAGGCCCAAATGCAAAGCAACGGGCCCTCTGAAGAGGACGAAGAAGAGGGCCAGTATTTCGAAGGCAAACAATCTGTGTCGAATCTGAGTCCCGATTTGAAATTCAAAAGACACAAGAATAAACATATTCAGGGGTTTCCTACTCTAGGTGAAAGACTGGACAACCTGCAAGATATCAAGAAGGCCAAAAGGGTGGAGAATTTCAATTCTTCCGCACCATTGGGTGAAGAAAACCATGCGAATGCGAATGCGAATGTTAACGCAAGCGCGATGCCCGCTCCATATATGCCTTATTATTATTACTATCACCCCATGAATGCCCCCGCGCCTGGAATGATGGCATATCCTGGGTCGCCAATGCATTCTATGATGCCCAATTCTTCACTACAGCCCTTTTATTCACAACCCAGTGCCGCCGGCGGTCCCGATATGACTACTCCCCAGAACTTATCTTCATCGCAACAATTGCTGCCTGCACCACAGTTGTTTCCCTATGGATCATTCCATCAACAACAACAGCCACAATACATTCAACGGACAAGAGAAAGAAAAAAATCAATCGGCACCCAAAGAGGTAGAAGATTATCGATGTTGGCCTCTCAAGGTAATGGCGGAAGCACTATTATATCTCCACATAAGGACGTTCCTGAAGAAGACTTCTACACCGTGGTCGGGAATGCGTCCTTCTTTGGTAAAAATTTACAAATACGACAGCTTTTCAACTGGTGTTTAATCAGATCGCTTCATAAACTGGAAGCGAAGGCCAAAGGCCCAGAAGAGGAAGCAGAACTGGAGCGTCTGACCAAAAAACCCAAGCTCGAATCAGCTAAGGATGAAACAAGTTACGTGGATCCCAAACGTATGGCCATGGTCATACTAAAAGAGTTTGTCGATGACTTGAAAAAAGATCACATTGCCATAGATTGGGAAGACGAAGAAAAAGATAAAGATGAGGAAAAAGCATTGGATGATACTGAAAACTACGACGACACTGAACTACGACAGCTGTTTCAGGAAAACGACGACGACGACGACGACGACGATTTGGACTATTCGGAAATACAAAGTTCCAGGCGTAAACTCAATGAAAGGAGAAAAGCACTGCTGAATGAACCAAGGAAACTACTGCCTAATGGCAAGAACGTGGAAAATACCAAAAACTTGAGTCTATTGGTGGGAAAGGTACACGCCATAAAGAACGAAGTCAAAGAATGGGCAACTACACTAGACACCTCGCGACCGGATCTTGAATGGCAAGAACTAACGTCACTATCATCACAACCGCATGAATATGCTTCGGATAAGGAGGACTCACAGCTCACGTTTACAGATATTGAGGCAAAGTTAGCCACGAAAGTCGATGAGTTAAGGTACCAGTCACACATATTGAACTCACATTCATTAGCCTTGAACGAAATAACGAACTCCAAGCTGAACAAATTGAACGTGGAAACTATGAGAAAGATCTCTAACGAAACGGACGATGACCATTCACAGGCTATTAACTCTCAACAATTACTGAAAGGGTTAAGTCTATCATTCGGTAGAAAACTGGATATATAAGAAAATAAAAGAAAAAAAGGGAAAGAGAAAAAATTGGATATTTTTTGCATATGTAACATTACACACTCAAACACAATATATACACATTTATATATACACATATTAATATATTTGTAAAAGCAAAAAAATCAATGTATTCTTAGTTGAAGGGTGAATCATTAGTGTTACCACTGTTATTATTTTCATTTGTCATGGTATCGTGGTGGTAAATGATCGTCTCTTGAAATGGTGATGATGATGATGATGGTGATGCAGGAGAAGCCCCCATGTCTAACGACTTGAACAGTTGAAGGGGGCGTTCCAATAATCCGTTGGACTGTTCATTATAGATTTGTAGCCTTGTCATGTGAGTTTTCCACACAGAGCTGTTATCTGCCAAGAGGATTAGCCTGTCCCGGGCAACGTGTTCAATGAGCGTGCACCATACGTGGGATAACTGTTCGATGCATTTATCGTAGTAGTAGTTGTTACTGGCTAATTCAAACCTTGGTAGTTTAATGACTAATTCTGTGCAGATGTCCAAAAATTTCAACGACGCATGTAAGTTTTCCAACCGTGGTGGGATGTTATCTAGTATAAAATCCACTAAACAGTTCAAAAACTCCAAGATTTGAGGCTTCATTCTCACAAATGCGTAGTCGTCCAACTTATTACTCTCGTAGGACCTATTGTAAGGTATGCTTTGGTAAACGGCTTCGGATTTCTGTTTCAACACGTCAAGACACTTTTGTATACTGAAATCCAGCCCGCTAATCCTCGTGTGTACACTCTGCTGTATTTCCGGATGCTTTGTCATCAGGTCCACCAGCAACTGCTGTAATTGGTCTTTGCTCATTATTTCCATGCCTCGTTGCAAGGGCAGGGGCTGACCTCTTATCAGTGAGCTCGGATGGGGCCTCCTCTTGGAAATGCCTCCGAATTTCATCATACTCTTATTCCGAGAGGGTTCTTCTTGTTGCTCCTCGTTGTTATACCGTCTTTTCTGTTTCCCTACAGAATTTGCCACCACCATGTCGGCTGCACTCTGCGAGCCTGCTATTTCCTGAGGCATCTTACCAGTGGGCTTAAACCCCCATGCAAATCCCATCATAATGCTATACTGTCTTGTGTTTGCTGCTCTCTTTGCCGGTACCTTCGAACCTTACAAGTGAGAAATATGTACTAAAGGTGTTTTTAAGTAGAAATTTCCCGCTCGCCGCACCATCACCCGCCCGCCGTTTCTTTTTCTGGCAAATTTTTCACTATGAATATCTAGAAAAACCCATTCGATGGCTCCAGATGGGGTCTTCTGAGGGGACCAAAAGAGCACCGTATAGCGACGTATAGACCACGATGGAGCCCCAAGAAGAGTTTATCACCACCGAGGAAGTTGAGCAAGAGATTGTGCCCACTGTGGAGGCCGAACAGGACGCTCCTATGGACATTGGAGAGGAGAGTGACGATGATGCGATGGGTAACGAAGATGAGGAGGACAATTTGGAGGTCGATATGTCCAACAACTCGCACACATACTTCGACAAACACACGGACTCTGTATTCTCCATAGGCCATCATCCCAGCTTGCCGCTAGTCTGCACCGGTGGGGGTGACAATGTGACACATCTTTGGACATCGCACTCACAACCACCAAAGTTTGCCGGTACGTTGACCGGTTACGGTGAATCTGTGATCTCGTGTTCGTTCACCTGCGAGGGAAGTTTCTTGATTACTGCTGATATGTCCGGGAAAGTTCTCGTGCACATGAGCCAAAAAGGCGGCGCACAATGGACACTAGCGTCACAAATGCAGGAAGTGGAAGAGATTGTATGGTTGAAAGCCCACCCCACCATAGCAAGAACGTTTGCATTTGGTGCTACGGATGGGTCCGTTTGGTGCTACCAAGTCAACGAACAAGACGGTTCTTTGGAACAGTTGATGTCTGGTTTCGTACACCAGGAAGATTGCTCCATGGGTGAGTTTATTAATATTGACAAGGGCGAAAACACTTTAGAGTTGGTAACTTGTTCCTTGGATAGCACCATTGTTGCCTGGAACTGTTTTACTGGTCAACAATTGTTCAAGATCACACAGGCGGAGATCAAAGGGCTAAATGCTCCATGGATTTCCTTATCATTGGCCCCCACCACATTAACCAAGGGTAACTCGGGCGTTGTAGCATGTGGGTCCAATAACGGTCTTTTGGCGGTGATCAATTGTAACAGCAACGGTGCTGTTTTACAATTATCCACAGTGATTGAATTGAAGCCAGAACAGGACGAATTAGACGCCTCTATCGAATCCATTTCATGGTCGTCCAAATTTTCGCTAATGGCCATTGGTCTTGTCTGCGGTGAAATTCTTCTATACGATACAAGCTCATGGAGAGTAAGACACAAATTTATTCTGGATGACTCTGTTACAAAACTGATGTTTGACAACGATGATTTATTTGTGTCATCCATTAACGGTAAAGTTTACCAGTTTAACGCAAGGACCGGTCAAGAAAAATTCGCATGTGTGGGCCATGGTATGGGGGTTCTTGATTTTATAGTATTACATCCTGCTGCCGACGCCGGCGCTGAAGAAAAGAGGAAAATAATAACTGCAGGTGATGAGGGTGTATCGTTGGTGTTTGAAGTACCAAACTGATAGACAATCGTGTATACATAAATAATAGAAAAAAAATAAAATATCGTATAATTCTTTCACAAACAGAGAAGGGAGCCGTCATTTAAATGGATCATAGAAAGAACAGTGGCTATTATTGTTATAATTAATATTACATACTATTATTGAGTGTTACATTGTCTCTTTGCCCCATTGTTTTGACAGCATCAAAATCTGGCCGTTCCGGTAAGTTCCTTGGGGATTCTTCTCTTGGCGGCAGTCCCCTTAATTTGCTCCATGTATCTTTTAGCCGCTGCCCTACCGAACCGCAACGTTAGTTTTCTAAAGAAGAGTCCACATGCATTACACAAGCAGGCGGCGCCATTGGGGCCCTCCCTCCACTGCAGTGAAGTTTTGACTTCTCCACATTGCCCGCAGGTCCTAGTGATACCGGTTCTGGGCCGAGCTGGATTTGAGTTAGGGAAAGCAACAGCGCGTGCTATGGACCCGCTATTCAGCAACAGTTGAATGGGGATTTTTTTAAACACTGTTCCGTTTGAAATCACAGTTGGAAGTCTAGTGGACATAGCGACCCGATAACTGGTGTGTATTTCCAGTGGGAACAAGAGTAACTGTGTGGTACAGGGAGTGCGCAATACACTTTTTATGTGGTTTCCTGGGCTTGCACTCGGAATGCGGCGTCGAGATTTAATGGCGGTATTACACAAAAACTTTGACACATGGCGATGGTGCGGCGGCGATTACCGCATTGGGGAAAAAAGGGTCCATGCCAAGAAATATCCAAGAGGGCCCTTTTTTTTTTTTTTTTTGCATAATAGCAAAGGGAAAGGGGACATATAGAAGCAGTGATTCAGCGGCAAAGGGGTTCTACGTTTTACGATATCCCGCAAGGTGGGTGGGCAGGCAGCATGGGTCTCTATGCTCGACGAAGCCACCGCCGAGGTGCGAAAAAGGTGTTCTTGGAGGGACCTACCGTGGTTACCGCGGCTTGAAGCATACACGAACTGGCACGGGAATACCTGACGTTGCTATCGTTGCAAGTACTAGCAAAGGGTATAGATCTCTGGGAGAGTAGAAAAAAATAATAGGCCAGCCGGGTAACAAAACCAGTACATGTCGCTTTTCCAATGACAGAGAAGGGGTACTTATGGTGAGGAAGGCTTAGGATGACAAGCCAGATGAGCGCAGAGCACGTATCAGGGCAAGAGACCGGAAGACAATGCTGTATTTGGAATGTGACAATGCGCGACAAAGGTCAATCGTTGCGAATCTGCAGAAGTTCGTCTACTGCTGCCTGTACATCCGGTTTATCAAAGACGGATCGGTGTTCCTGATCCTCATGGGATGGGTGATTTCGTCGCTGTGCGAGTTCATCCAAGAATTGACACTGAGATACCTGAAGAAAAACTACTTGCAGATGGACCGTGGCGACGGGCAGGATGACGACGAAAGCCTGGCCGTCAGAGGGCTGGAGACGCCCATTGTAAGAGTCATCATCAACAAGGCCATACGGTACTACCAAGCGCTGATACTTCTGGAAACGGTGTTCTGCATAGTGTACCACATCAGGCTGGACGTGGCGCGGGAGATATGTTCAAAGCCGTACGGGTTTGTCGTGATGCTGTTGATAAGAGAGTTTACGTGCCCGGCGCCGGCGGGATTCCCCAGCAAGCTACTGCTGGTGGTGCTTGACTTCGCGGTGCTTTTCAGCCAGCTTCTGATCATGAACGGTTCGTTGAGTTCCGGTTTCCAGAACGTGAAGCTGGTCGTCAAGGAGCTGGACGCGGACAAGCAAGGCGCCCTGAACATCCTCAAGTTCAACACGTGGCACACGGACACCAGCGGGCCCGACCTCATTGTGCACAGGAACCACGACGACGATGAAGCCTTGCCGCAACAGGTTGACGAGTTCACACCCTTATTAAACAACACCGACTAAAGCTAACAAAAAGGCAAAAAAAACTAAAGAAAAAAAAAAAACCGAGGGAAAAAAAGAACAGAAAACATTCTGCTCCATCCATCCATACGAGACAAGCAGAGAAAACCAAGAAGAAGATGGGTAAGAAAGCGCAAGCAGGAAAGACGAAACCCAAGATCGACGAGAATGGCGTTTTGCTGGTGCCGCCACCAAGAACAATTGCCAACCAGGATCATTTCCACCGACTAAACTACCTCTACCAACTATCCGCATACCAGACAAGGCCCACTCCCGCCGCCGGAGCTGGAAAGGGCCACACGCCCTTGGCGCGTAATTACATCAAGTTGATGGACCTGATCAGCAAAAAGACCAAGACCTCGCTGCTGCCCACCGTCAAGAGGACCATCTGCAAAAAATGCCATCGCCTATTATGGGCACCAAAGCGGCTAGAGATCGCGCGCGACGGCGCGCTCTCGGTGGTGTGCGGGTGCGGCGCCGTGAAACGCTACAACGTCGCGGCCGACCCGGACTACAAGACCTACTCCGAGCGGGAGGGTAACCTCCTCGACTCCTAGGAGATTAGTTTCTTAACCCCGGGCGCCAATTCTGGGGCTCCACATTTTTTTTTTCTCTCTCTCTCTCTTAAGAGCCGACCCCCACCCTCCTGCGTGCCTTTATTTTTAAGGAAAAGCGACCTAGCGAAAAACAAGAACCATTTAAAGACGCGCATTCCAGCTTGGCAAACACACCAATAAACCCCGCAAGGAACGACGTGTGGTGGCAATGGATGGTTTGCTGAACGTCGGACTGCGTGACGAGCCGGGACCATGCTCGTATAGAAGCGCCATAGACGACCTACTGCCTTCGCTTTCGGACCCGTACGACCACGCCAATGCCAATGAGGACGAGGACGAGGACGAGGACGAAATCGGCCCATTGGCGGCTCTGCATGTATACACTACTTCAACTCAGGACGGCGCGGGCGCCGCCTGCTCTTCACTGCTGCAAGACGCTACAAGCAATCACGACGACGCGGACGACGAAAACAATAGCATGTCGCAGGACATATCCAGGACACAGGAGATGTCCTCGTTGTGCTCCAGCCCGCCCGCCAGGGAGCGCCACCGCAGCTCTGTCAGAACGATCTCCGCGATTCTCCACCCGGGGAAGTCCGACCAGGACGAAACGACCAGAAGCCTCAGCGTCCCCGCGGAGTACGACAAGCCGGGCTTCTTCGCGAAGGCCTCCAGCATCTTCTTCCGCCGAAACAGCACGCCCCGGGACCAACATACACAGGCGGGCCCGGGCACGGGGGCCGCTAGCCGCCGGGACCCCCGGCGGCTAGCGGCTAGCGGCAGGTCGGCGGTTAAATCCGCAGCCGCTGAGTCCCTGCGCCAGCAGCAAGAGCTGGAAGACGGACTGTACGCGCGCGTGATCGCCAACTTCCGCGCCATTGGGTGGTGCTCTACAAGCGAAATAGAGTCGGTGGAATATAAACGGTCTTTGATCAATGCGCAGTGGGACAAAAAGATCTCGCTCTTGTCGCACGCGCAGTGCTATAAATAATATATGCTAGGTAAGTAAACAGAAAAAAAAGAAAATAAACATCTCGCTCGCGGGCTACTTGCCCATGTTCCGCCTCTTGATGTCGTTCAGCAGCTTCAGCGACTTGATTTCGTTGATGTCGTTGAGCTTCGCCTTCCAGAATTCGTTCTCCTTGTTCAGCTGCGCGATGCGGTCGCGCAGCTTGTTGATCTGCACGTTCAGGCCGTGCAGCTTGTTCAGGTTCTCGAAGTTCTTCTGCTTCTTGCGGACGCGGAACCGCTGCGACGCCTCCGTGTTCTTCCTTCTTCGCTCCTGCTTGATCTTGTCCAGCTCGTTCACGGGCGCCTCTTCCTGTGCCGCAGCTGCGGCGGCAACGACGGCAACCGCCGTTGCCGTCTTCCCCCTTTTTGGCTCGCGCAGCTTCTTGAACTGCGACACGTCCTGGCCGCTGTTTATCATGCCTATGAGCTCTTCCGCATTGCCACTGCTAACCAGTAGCAATGAGAGCAGGCGCGAACCCAACTCCGAGTCGTTCGAAATCAGGCTCTGTAGGTGTTCCGATAGATTGTTGACGTTCATACTCATCTCTGCGTGCGGTGAGGTGCGGGTGCTGCTTGTCTGCCTGACAATGGCACTCGACATCAAACCGCACTCGTCCCGTAACCACCACCGAATATAAATAGTCGAATCCGTTGTCTCGCGCCTTAGTCATTCGCTGCCAGTCTTGACTCACGCTGCAACTGGCAACTATGGCGCCCAAAAACTGTGGTGTTGGGAAAAAAAAAACAAAACCCAACCCCCGACCCGGACTCCGCCGGTCACGTGCTGACCGAGGGCCCCACAACTGTGGCATCTCTTCTTTAGATCATCTTTTCGCGCGATGCATGGAACCCCGCCGGCATAAAAGACCCGCTTCCGTGGAAGGTGCAGTAAGGACATGGTCTCTTTGCACGGCGCTGCTCTCTGGCAACTTAGCGTAGACATCACATCACTTAAAGCAATGGGCTTGTTCTTCTCCACTCTGGATCAACAAAGTGGTCTCACCTTGTACCACCACACGCCATGGTGCTGCCGCAGATAAAACCCAAGGAGTCCAAGGAAAGCAATCTGGCGCTCTTGTCCAAGATCCATGTGTCCAAGAACTGGAAGCTGCCTCCAAGGCTGCCGCATAGAGTCAGCCAGAGAAGGAAAACCTCCCGCCAACTCCACGACGAGTACGAGGGCGCTGAGGACGACGAGGAGCTGCAGAAAAAGAAACGGCAGAACAGGGACGCCCAAAGGGCCTACAGAGAACGCAAAAACAACAAGCTGCATGTACTCGAGGACACCATAGAATCTCTGACCAAGATCATCAAAAACTACGAGTCGAAACTCACCCGCCTGCAGAACGAGCTGCAAGAGAGGAACTCCGAGAACCGTGCGCTGCAACTGAAACTGGACGCCCTCTCCTCGCGCCAGGCCTCTGTGCCCGCCCAGGACCCCATCCTGCAAAACCTGATCGAGAATTTCAAGCCGATGAGGGCAATACCCATAAAGTACCACCACCACCAGCACCGGCGTCCAACCGAGCTGCCCAACTCCGCAAAGTGCGGCTTTTGTAACGACAACACCACCTGCGTGTGCAAGGAACTGGAAACTGGTGCCGACAAAAATGGCGCCGCGCAGAAGGACTTGTCTCCGCCCTTGCCCCATTCGCACTGCAACAAGGACAACTCCAGTGGGCTATGCAGTAACTGCGCCAATATCGACAAGTCTTGTATCGACATCCAGTCCATTGTCCATTGACTACTCCACTCAGGCGTCGCTATCCGCTACTGCTTCTGGCCTCCCCCCCCTCCCCCCCACATACACGCACTGCGTCAACTGCAAGCCAAAGGAAGTAAGACGCGATGATTTGTCTGTCATGTGGCCTGTGTCCACATCTTGAGCGGGGTTGGACAAACAGCCTTTGCGTTACTGTCTGATCATTATAAGTATATACTTACCTAACTAGAACTTTTTATCACCTGATAGAATGGAAATATTAGAAATAGAAAAGCAAAGCTAAAGCCCAAGGATTAGACAAATACTTAGTAGCCACACCAAGCTTGCAATGATTTAGCGTTTGTGCTCCCTTCGAATGAAACTGGGGTGGAGTACCGAGATGACAAGGCACCTGAAGAATCAATTTGGGATTTTGCCAGAAGTTTGATCCTGAAGCAAGGACGATGTAAAGGGAACTTTGGTGCTTGCAGATCCAATTCCGGTCTTAAAGTGATGTTGCCAATTACCAGTCGAAGAACAGTCAGAAGTACTTGCGATGCCGGTAGATGGAGCCCCCCCCCTGCAGAGGAGGTGGTACCAGTTGAAGGTCTTCCAGAAATCAGAGTAGACACTGACCAATACAAAGTGGAATTTAGAGAAGCGGAGGTACTAATTACTCGATTTAATGTACTCTCTTGAGAGCTGGTGGAAGCCTCTGTGTTTGCCGCAGGAAAGCTGATTGTTATTGACACAGTTCATATTCTAGTAAGTATTTCGTCCCCATGCTTTCATCACTCCAAATGACGTCCTCTATATCCAGTTTACCAAATTAGGATAAACGTCAACGACAGTACTCCACCTGATATTGAAAATGGCACTAGGAAAATTGCAACGGAGCTAAACCTAATGGTTTCTTGATGTGGGGTCTATACGAATTCGGTTTCCTTCTGACGGCGCAAAACAAATCCGAAATATAGCAATAACATCTTGTATATAATCATCCTCCCGAGATGTGGTGTTATTCTATACTTCATGGCGAGCTTGCCTTTGGATATTTATTTTTTTCAAACTTAGCTACAGTTAAAAGCGACTTCGCCAGGGGAGATACTCTATGTGTGGAGGGGAAAGGGTGGGGGCTAATACCGCGCAGAAATAAATATAGTAGCATACATATTTCTCACCAAGATTCAAAGAAATACAAATTATTAACATCAAAGGCTCGGCAAAATAACTACACGGCTAACGTAAAAGCTGTACCTTGCGTTTCTTGGTGTCTATAGATATCACATATCCCTGTCGCAAAATGGTGGAGAGCTTACGATCCGTGACCGCTGAACAGGTCTCCTCAAGTCGAGTTTGAAGAAACTACAGAAATTACTGGGGATGCAACGGCTTCTATAACTATGCCTGATAAAGAGCAGCAAGTCTATTTTAGACACCATATATCGCACGGACCAAATTAGTGACACCGTGAGATCCGGCAAGGCTCTCACATCCGCCTTTTTTGTCGTCGATCTCAAAACTGGCATATCGTAAAAGGCGGGTAAGGCGTGCGACAGGGTTTTTTTTATGGAAGCCTCTTTTGTTCTTGTTTTCCGCCGGTTTTCCATTCCTGCGTTCTCTAGCATTTTTTGCACCTGGAAAATCTCGTGGGGGCCTACGAATGACGGTCTAATCTAAATGTCATGCGGATTACTAATCGCGTATCGATCTGGTACGGATCTCGATCGCTTGTCCAGCAGGTACGAAAGGTTTTTACTAAATGCGGCAGTGTTCATCCAAACGACGTTACATTGGGTAAAGTCAGCCAGTAGTTATCATTGGCCTAACCTTGCGTGGCTAGAACCGTTCCGTCTTGTACCAAAATGAATAGAGAATTTATTTCCAGATACTGTAAAGCATGCGACACCGTGGCGCTCACTTGCTATGCCTCATAATATACGAAGTATATGCGAGTTCACCACTTCTGTGAGAATTCAAAGCACGCCTTTTCAGGACGAGTGTGTGAAGCACAGCGATAACGAATGTAAAACAGTTTATTTTCCTGTTCTGAAATAAACTTTTTAGAGCCACTCGCTAACTTCGAGAATACTCACTGCCTTTGGATGTTGATAAGAGGTAGACAAAATATAAGAACATTCTCATTATAGATCGTTTTTCCCTCGGACTTGCCCAGCGAATATAATATCTATTACACTTGACCCGTGGCTTCACTATACTTTCCTTGCGAGCAGCCTAGTTTTTTTTTTCCCGCCTTTAGGTTATACATTCTTTTTGGATGGCAGACTGATGAATGATAAGCCCTGGCTAAGATTTATCAGTGCGTTGACCGCGTTGACGTTGGCCATGATGCGCCCTAAACAGCGCGGTCGCTCCAGCTAGGAAAATTCTATTCTTGTAATACCCTTGGCAGACAATTGAGCTCCTACGGAGACGCTGCCAGGATGGGCTCCATTCACTGACGCGGAAGAAATCGATTGTGGCCAGAACAACACCGAACAAAGCAACAATTCGTTCTTGATCTAAAGTACACTGTTCGACGCGCGCTGGTTTCGGACGGCCCTTGTTACTACCAAATGTGTCCTCTTTATCAAACAGCAATTGAGGTAAGATCAGCAGCATTTGGCCTCGATACATAAAGTATTTTTTGCTTTCACAATTCAGCCGACGTGAAGGCACCCCCTCTTGAGAATTTCTACACCACGGGCGTCAAGCTAAAAAGCCTTTGCTGGATGACCATCGTAAGACAGATAAGCCCGGATCAGGTGAGGAGCCATGAACATTTCCTTTTCTTCATTTTTTTTCAAATGTCCTTGCAAGCTTGGCTTTATTTAACCTTATTTTAAAACATGGCTAAAGCCTATTTTCAGTGCAAATGATTCGGGAAAAACTAATCTGCGGTGGAAGCAAGATTTTTAACGTTGCATTGATTGTGGTTTGCAGAGCCCGGCCAATCACATTACATACTAACATATGCCCAATTTAGAATTTCGAAGGACCTTTTTTAAGGCACCTGTATATCAATAGCGACCCCCCATATGGCGAAGATCTACTGCTAAGAAGTCTCCGGCCCGTCAGGGAGGACGGGGGGATGGCATTATTTTACATTTTCCTTTATCGAGATACTATTACATAAGCAAAAGATATGGGGTCTCAGGCGCGGGGAAGGAGTCACCCCCTATCTCGACTTGTTCAGTCTTCACCTCATGTCAAGAAAAGTGTATTTTACTTCTTCTGAACACGGTTCAAAAAACTCTAGAAGCTTGAACCGTACGAAGTGTTTTATAAAAAAATAAAGTAAAACCACGGAAGCACCGGTTTATCAGATGCGTCACCATGTGTTGTGTTTTTGCTGCTGCATTTTCTTCGCCGTCCTCTACGCCGAAGACGTCTACCCCTGAAAAGAAGACCAATCATGGGAATCAACATCCTCTTTTGCATTCTTGATCAAGTCATACGTCAAAATTTAGTCTTTTTTGTCTGCTTTTAAGGTTGGCCCGGCCCAATCTGCGTAAGTCCGGGTGCTCTGAAGAGGAAAAAAAAAGCACGCGACGTCATGTAAAAAAGTCTAATTAAGGTATTGTTGACGGAATGGTGACACACTCGACGGACTTGTCAATAATCTTATTTAAGCTAGATGACAAGGTCTAGGCACACTTAAAGTTAGCGTGGGGGCATGTGAATAATATAACTATCACTTCTACAGGCACAAATAGAAGAAAGGAAGCTTCTCTGGTCGAACCGTAAGAGTGCCTACGATAATACGCCCACTCCCTCGCTCAGTCCCGGTCTAAATTAGTGTTTACGCCAACTCTATTGTACTGGAAAATGTATGGCTGTTAGGATTGTTTTAGGAAATCGTTTACCTACTACGGGAGGACCGTTACAATGCGTTGAGCCACGCCGACATCCTTAACTCGACCAGTCCGATCTGCTTCTACAATCACTTCCCCATTGCTCTTTCTGATGGAAAACATATGGGTGCAGGCACTTGGCAAAGGAAAAAGGAAAAACTATTAGCCCAAGACGGAAAAAGTGGCGTGATGGCGACATCGAGGCTGAGGCATCTCTCTTGAACTACGCTTTAGTCTCAAAGCGGGCGAAATAAAAAAAACAAAAATGAAAAGAAAATAAAAAATAAATGAATGGATAATTAGTAGTAGAAAACGATTTTGAAGAACTAGTATGTAAATAAATATTTATTTAACGGTTTGATTTTATCTGCCTAATATTATTAGTTGTACAGGCAAAGATAACAGAAGGGTGGAAAAAGGGTATCGAAGTGAAATTAAAATTAAGAATAAAAGCATAATGAAGAAACGAACTTATTGGAATTGTATCATTAAACTACAATTGGAAGAGCAACTAGTAGCCACATAAAGTTTCCAAGAACCTTGATGCTTGCAGCACCTTGATATGTACTTGAAGCAGAAGGAACAGAGTAGGTAGCAACTGCCGAAGCAGAAGAAGATTGGGCTGGTCCGGTTAGGGATGGTGATGTAACGACTGGAGATACACCCGAAGCAGTAGCTTGGGATGTTACACTTGTCTTTATTGTACTTGGGTTGGTTGCAGTGGCGACAGTTTCGTAGTTCTTGTCACCGTTTGAACCGGTAGCTGCAGATGGGGAAGCAGTGTTTTCGCTTGCACCTGCAGAAGTGGTAATAGTCTTAGTAGAGCATGTAGATGTAGTTTCACCAGCAGCGTTTGTACCGGCGGAACAGACGGTGGTGGTGATTGTGGTTGGTGTAACAGCGGTGGCGGATTGTGCACTTGGAGCCAAAGTAGTTAAGTAAGTAGTTGGAATTGACTTGGTGGTGTAACCAGATGTAGTTTCGCCAACAGAGTTAGTACCTGTAGTGTATTCGGTAGTAACAACGGTGGTTGGAATAGCAGTGGTCACAGGAGTAGTAGCTGGAGATGCGGTGTTTTCACTGGCACCAGTTGAACATGGTACAGTGGTGGTGACAGTTGTAGCGGAGCATCCGGAGGTGGTTTCACCAGCAGCGTTTGTACCGGTGGAACAGACAGTAGTGGTGATTGTGGTGGGTGTGAAATTGGTAACAGTGGTCACTGCTGGAGTTGGAGCAATGGTGGTTAAGTAAGTGGTTGGGATATTCTTTGTGGTGTAACCAGATGTGGTTTCACCGACAGAGTTAGTACCTGTAGTGTATTCGGTAGTAACAACGGTGGTTGGAATAGCAGTGGTCACAGGAGTAGTAGCTGGAGATGCGGTGTTTTCACTGGCACCAGTTGAACATGGTACAGTGGTGGTTACAGTTGTAGCGGAGCATCCGGAGGTGGTTTCACCAGCAGCGTTTGTACCGGTGGAACAGACAGTAGTGGTGATTGTGGTTGGTGTGAAATTGGTAACAGTGGTCACTGCTGGAGTTGGAGCAATGGTGGTTAAGTAAGTGGTTGGGATATTCTTGGTGACGAATCCCGATGTAGTTTCACCGACAGAGTTAGTACCTGTAGTGTATTCGGTAGTAACAACAGTGGTTGGAAGAGCAGTGGTTATAGGAGTGGTAGCTGGAGTGCCGGTGGTAGATGGGGAAGCAGTGCCGCTTGAACATGGCACAGTAGTTGTGATAGTTGTAGGGTGACATCCAGAGGTGGTTTCACCAGCAGTGTTTGTACCTGTAGAACAAACAGTGGTGGTGATTGTGGTTGTTGTTGGGGTGGTAACAGAAGTAACTGTTGTAGTTGGGACAACAGTGGTTTCATTTCTGCTGCGAGGAGATAGTGATGAGAAGGTTGAAGATGAAACAAGAGTGGTAGTGACAACAGAAGAGCTTTCAGTGCTAGAGGCAGATGGAGTTGGAGCTGGAGTAGAAGAGGTTTCGACACTGGAGCTGGATGGGGTTGGAGCTGGAGTAGAAGAAGTTTCGATACCGGAGCTGGATGGGGTTGGGGCTGGAGTAGAAGAGGTTTCGACACTGGAGCTGGATGGGGTTGGAGCTGGAGTAGAAGAAGTTTCGATACCGGAGCTGGATGGGGTTGGGGCTGGAGTAGAAGAGGTTTCGTTTCTGCTTTGAGGATGTAGCGATGAGAAGGTAGAAGAGGTTTTGACACTAGAGCTTGATGCTGGAGTGGAAGAGGTTTCGACACTGGAGCTTGATGCTGGAGTGGAAGAGGTTTCGACACTGGAGGTAGATGGAGTTGGAGCTGGGGTAGATGAGGTTTCAGCACTGGAGCTAGATGGGGTTGGAGCTGGAGTAGAAGAAGTTTCGATACTGGAGCTGGATGGGGTTGGGGCTGGAGTAGAAGAGGTTTCGTTTCTGCTTCGAGGATGTAGTGATGAAAAGGTAGAAGAGGTTTCGACGCTAGAGCTGGATGGGGTTGGAGCTGGAGTGGAAGATGTTTCGACACTGGAGCTTGATGCTGGAGTAGAAGAGGTTTCGACACTAGAGCTTGATGGAGTTGGAGCTGGGGTAGATGAGGTTTCGACACTGGAGCTTGATGCTGGAGTAGAAGAGGTTTCGACGCTAGAGCTAGATGGGGTTGGAGCTGGAGTAGAAGAGGTTTCGACACTGGAGCTTGATGCTGGAGTAGAAGAAGTTTCGACGCTAGAGCTTGATGGAGTTGGAGCTGGGGTAGATGAGGTTTCGACACTGGAGCTTGATGCTGGAGTAGAAGAGGTTTCGACGCTAGAGCTAGATGGGGTTGGAGCTGGAGTAGAAGAGGTTTCGACACTGGAGCTAGATGGAGTTGGAGCTGGAGTAGAAGAGGTTTCGACACTAGAGCTAGATGGGGTTGGAGCTGGAGTAGAAGAGGTTTCAACACTGGAGCTAGATGGAGTTGGAGCTGGAGTAGAAGAGGTTTCGACGCTAGAGCTGGATGGAGTTGGAGCTGGAGTAGATGAGGTTTCGACACTGGAGCTTGATGCTGGAGTAGAAGAAGTTTCGACGCTAGAGCTTGATGCTGGAGTAGAAGAGGTTTCGACACTAGAGCTTGATGGAGTTGGAGCTGGGGTAGATGAGGTTTCGACACTGGAGCTTGATGCTGGAGTAGAAGAGGTTTCGACGCTAGAGCTAGATGGGGTTGGAGCTGGAGTAGAAGAGGTTTCGACACTGGAGCTAGATGGGGTTGGAGCTGGAGTAGAAGAGGTTTCGACACTGGAGCTAGATGGAGTTGGAGTTGGAGCAGAAGAGGTTTCGATACTGGAGCTAGATGGAGTTGGAGCTGGAGTAGAAGAGGTTTCGACACTAGAGCTGGTTGGTGTAGTACATGGAGTAGATGAAGTTTCGACACTAGAGCTAGATGGGGTTGGAGCTGGAGTAGAAGAGGTTTCAACACTGGAGCTAGATGGAGTTGGAGCTGGAGTAGAAGAGGTTTCGACACTAGAGCTGGTTGGTGTAGTACATGGAGTAGATGAAGTTTCGACACTAGAGCTAGATGGGGTTGGAGCTGGAGTAGAAGAGGTTTCGACACTAGAGCTGGTTGGTGTAGTACATGGTGTAGTAGGTGATGGAGTAGTTTTAGTTTTTTTGGTACATGGAGTGGTATTGTGGTCCTTAGTGGTAGGCTTTTTGTCTGTGCATGTAGTTGAAGTTGAAGATGTACTGGAGCTTGATGGGGTTGGAGCTGGGGTAGATGAGGTTTCAACGCTAGAGCTCGTTGGTGTAGTACATGGAGTAGATGAAGTTTCGACACTAGAGCTCGATGGAGTTGGAGCTGGAGTAGAAGTTTCGACACTGGAGCTGGATGGAGTTGGAGCTGGAGTAGAAGAGGTTTCGACACTAGAGCTGGTTGGTGTAGTACATGGTGTAGTAGGTGATGGAGTGGTTTTAGTTTTTTTGGTACATGGAGTGGTATTGTGGTCCTTAGTGGTAGGCTTTTTGTCTGTGCATGTAGTTGAAGTTGAAGATGTACTGGAGCTTGATGGGGTTGGAGCTGGGGTAGATGAGGTTTCAACACTGGAAGAAACAGTGGTTGGTGTGGTAGGCTTTTTGTCTGTGCATGGAGTTGAAGTCGAAGATGTACTAGATGTTGAGGTTTTCTTTTTGGTACATTCAGTAGTTGAGGTTCCTGAACCACCACAGTTGTTGTTACAGTCTATGTTCCAATAGAAACCTGGGAAGTCCGTTTGCGAGTGACCTTGATTGTCATAGTTGTTGCAACCAGTGGACAAATCGAAAGACGTAGTACCCCATTTCCAAGTGCTTGAATACTGAGCTGCAGTACCTTGCAAATACTCGAACTGAATTTGGAAATTAGGCATCCAGACTTGACAACTGTTAACATCTTGAGTAGCGTATACCTCAAAAGTAGCTGTGAAATCAGTTGGGTTGTCAATTAGGTAGGTCTGTTCATTGGTACCGTATAATTGGACAGTACCTTGTGGACCAGTGACACCAATGACCTTCAAAGACCATAAGTATTTTAGGTCAATGTTTTCTTTACCCTTGACATGGATTTGGATTTGATAGGTGTTGTCTTGGACCCAAGAAACAGAAGTCACATCCAAAGTATATTGCATGATATTTTGTTGGTTCATGTGCCAGTTGAAATCTAAACTGGGACAGCCATTAACGATAGAATTACAACTAGTTCCCTCTGAGGATCCTCTTGGAACGAGTCCAGTTGGAAAACCCAGAACTGAATTGAACAGTAGCGAGAGGACCAAATAAGCGAGTATAATTGGTCTTTGCATGGTGTGTGTATACGGATTTTTGAAGCTTATTACAAAAAGACATTTATAATTAGAACCAGAATAATTACAAGATATTATTATTAATGAATATAAGGGTTTTTATACATTTATTGTGGAAACAAAAACAAACCTTTTCTCCACCGGTGCAATTCGATATCTTGTGCTGATGCATCTATGACCCATCTATCCTTGAACTAGAAGAGACTGCAGTGGGGATAAACAATCTGATACCTTTCTTTGGGAAAATAAGACCGCCCTTGTTTTTTTGTAATATTAGGAATAGTAATTCTTTAGCAAAGGACAAATTTAGCAGTTAGTTTGCAGAAGGAACGTTTAATTACGCAGTGAAATGAAGTGCACTGCGATGATAGTTCTAGACTTCGAAATGGTGCTCGGAGCCATTTCCGTGATGTTTTCCTGATACCAAGACCGGAAATCAAAGAAAAAGATGACCACATTTCTCCAGAAAATACCGTACCTGGCAGCGGTTAAGAATCGCTCGATGGCCAAACAACCGCTATAACATCAACCGGTTTCAGGACAGGCACTTTTAGGTTTTGGGCAATGTCCCATAAAAAATAAAAATAAACAAACAGACAGTTTCAATTCCATGGAGTTGGCAATCCGTTTCAAGGCCCGCGCATCCCTAACTGCCACCCAATTGTCACACCACTGATAGACATCGGTCCTGTCTAAAAATACGCTGCAGGATTATATGAGCTCACCTTCTCCCGCGTAATAAACAGGAACCTATTGTAAGCAATGCCCTTCCACGACCACCAAAATGCAGCGTGTAGCGCGATGGACTCCATACTAGAACAGAAGAAAAAAGTCAAGGCCAAAATAATGCCTAGTAGAAGCAGGAGGGGCTATTTTTTTCTTTCTGGAGGCATTTTTGCTCATACAGGAAAGCTAATTTCCGACAAGAATCTTCTTCTTAGCGATCGAACCGATTGATTGCTGTGGACAATCAGCAATTCTTCGAAGCCCACCACGAAAAAAAAAGAAATGAGTCCATTCTTTGCCCAAGAAAAAGTAAGACAAAAAAAAAGGTAACTCGTACCAGTAAAGCTTAATTTCGCAGCGATCGCTGGCTCCAGAAAATAAGCACAGACAAAAAGGCTCCACACCTTTGGAAAATAACGGCCCAAAGTCTTTGGGCGACATTTTCTTTTCAGAGAAAAAGAAGAATAAAACCTTAATTTGTGGTTTTTAGGCACGCCCAAAAAGGCCATGCTTACCTAATGCCACATTCGGCGAAAACGAAAAGGCAAAAGAAAAAAGCCTTTTTTTTCCTGCCGCGAAAGCTTAATTTGCGTACCGGTATTCCTGTCAGAACCAGAGAAAGATCTGCACAAATCACAATTGTCTGTAAATTCTCTGGGGCCAGTACAGGCAACGTGAGCCGGTATTCCTAAGGTTTTGTGGTTCGTAACTCTCTTTTGAAAGGGAAGAATTACTCGCCGGTGTGAATCCTGTTATCCAGAACGTGCGGACTGCATGCTGCAAAGGTGGGTCCGTGTTGGCAAGGCTAGTAACAGCACTAGGAAATGCATACAAAGGAAATAAGAGGAGTAGGGCTTTTTCTTGCCGTGGATAATACAGATTGATGCATCAACATTCGTGTTAGGGTCTGTTTTCCCGTAGCGGCTCGAGAGTTGTGAAACAATGTCCGCGTACATTGACAATTAGAGGTATGCAAAAAAAAAGAGCTGATAAAACAAATTCGAAAAAGAAAGGTGCTCCAACCGCGTACCTCTAATGCATGATAGTGACCGTATTGGGATAGCGAGAACCGCTAACTTCCGTGAAATTAACTTTTCCTTCCTTCCTTCCGTTTTGTAATGGTCTTGGTATTTTAAGAGTGTTGGTCACCCTAACGCTGTTGGGGAAGTGTGGAGATGCTTGATAAGGCTGTTCTTCTAGTGGGATAGCAAAACTACTTTTTTTCCGTTTTGGAGATTTAACTTCTTGTGGACTGTAAGTACATGGCCCAACCCCTTGGTAAGGGTAGAGATGCACCAGTTTGGAGCAACTGGTAGAAGGCAAAATTCTTGTTGTAGCGTTCTCGAGAAGCAGACATTGCTGAAACAGGGATTAGGGGGGATATTATGGGAAGAGGCAGATAGGGGGGGTCAAAGTCCGAGAGAAAGCGTAAGTTTATGTGCAATCGAGTGCATGTCCTGTCGAAGGACTTGAAAGAGGTAGAGTGTGATCATCATTTGAAGATAATGCGTTTATGGTACGTCGTTGAGTGTAGCCGGCTTAATTGTAAGCAATCATCGAATAAAAATAATAGTACTGAGGGTGTGACAATAATGCTGAAACGCTGATTATTCCCCGATATGGGCCCCTAGCTATAGCGAAAGATGTAATTGGGGTTACGCCGTGAATTCTAGCTTCATTTGCATACCGAATGGTAAAATGGACAAACGAGGGGACAGCATGCTGACAAGCATGGCCACGCTAATTGTGCCTCAATTTATTTTGGAAGCGGTGAAGAAAAGTGAAGGTCATATCTTCTTAATTAGCCGTCGTTTTGCCTAGTGTGCCTCACAATGGATTTACTCCTCACTTGACCTCGCTGAGACCTTCCATTTAGTTTTCCAGCAATTTCTAGCATATCAGGTTTGTGATTGCCAGTCTTAAATATGATTGAAGAACGCGTATGGATCAGATCATATTATATTCACAGCATGTTTTACCAATTGTGTGCCGTTGGAAAGCTCTTATTCAATACCTTAGCGATCTCAGTTGCGTCCAATCAAGTAACTTTCAACAGTTGTGGTGCATTTACATTATACTATGAATCCTTTTTAGCGGTTAACTTGTGAAGTGGAAGGGCTTACTTTCGCGAAAGTTTTATTTGGCAGCCCACTTAACAGCATGACTTCTTTATAGCAACAGATATTCGAAACACCTACGCATAATTGATCAACGCGTTATAATGGTAGATCGTGTTCTTAAATGAACAATTCAAGGGACTCTGATCGAGTGCAACATCGCATAGTAATGTTCCCCCTGTTTTTTTTCGTGAATGTTTTCGTGTTTTTTTTTTTGATCTGATCTCCACACATTTACATAACCTTGGTAAATAAAAGCTGCAGGGTGAGGGAGTAAGCTGTCTTCCGATTGACACTAGCGGAAAACCTTTCGTCTAGGTATTTTTATAAGCTTGCCCAAGAACGAACTCGCGTCACATTATTCTTGTCTGGCAGAAAATTCCGTCTGGGTTGAAGAGGTGTGAATCTCTGTTCTCAACACCGCATAAACCAACCGTTTAGCATCACCATGCTTAACACCTTTCAATAGGCTTCTTGTAAAGCTTGTTGTTTCCTGGATCATTGTAGATATGGCGTTTTTATTCTTATTATTGTACCTTACACTTGATTCAACATTACGGAAAAAGGCAAAATAAAAAAAAAAGTTGAAAAGTGAAAAATCAATAAAATGGCAAAACAGTGAAAATTCATTAAACCTCAAATGAAAAGGGACGGAAGCATAGGCTGGTGTTCGATAGTTGTACCGATCAAGAAATGCCTCCAAAGAACTTAGCAAGGTCTGTGGTCCCCGCTATTGACTTGTATTGCCGCAAGGCAAGCTTGAAAACACTAAAATACATGTCATTGATCCTGTGCAGTAAGAGTCCACATGATAAAAAAACACCGGTGAGAAGCTTTCTGATCCCTCGTTGTGTTGTTTTTGAGCAATTGAGGACTCGTTTGTTCGACGAGGGCAAAGTCAACCTGTTCAGCGTGTTGTTGAAGAAGAATTCGTTCGCATTTTGCAAGATGACTATTGACAATAACTTCAATACCAGTTTGGTCAATTGGCAAAGCATACCAATCGATCATACATTTGTGCCTGAGAACAGACAACGTATGGCGTTGGTGCCCACTGATACACTTTTTGCGACCGAAAAGATTATATCTCTTCTTGGTGTATCACCGAAAATGACCAATTTTGTTTCCATAGAAAGGCAGCGAACGCCCCTACTGGACTTCAGCGATAAGCTGCAATCAAACATCCTGGAACATCTTTTATACGCCAAGTGCCAAGGGGTAAGGCTTTCTTCTACTGACGAAGAACCTCGCTTGCTTGCAGCCGTTTGCAATCCTGAATTCATCGATGCCTTCTGGTGCCAGCTGACCCCCATAAGGGCCTCGTTAAAGGAAAACCCTTTTGTTGCTGTGCCTCACGAATTCCAAATATATGATGCACCTGTACTGGCTGCTATAAAGGAGATTGTCACAAAGCGAATATTGCGATCCGCGTTCAATAGTGACACCGAATCGTCAAAGGGTTTGCGTTTGGATAATAGCTGGAGGTTCAAGCTGCCCATGCTGGCCTCGACATCCGACCTCGATTTCTCTTTAAAGGATTGTCTTGGCTTGGAGACTAGAGAAGATACATACGACATGGCGGAAGCATTCCTCTCTAATATGGCTTTGAGTAAAAGTCTTTGTACGTATAATAACATAGCAAACATTGTAATGAAAGACAACGGTAGGTTCGACTCGGGCATTTTAAAGGAGTTTAATGACTACATCAAGCTAGAAAAGGCTAATTTACAAGACTTCCAAGCTGCCTCGTCGGAATTTCTTAAAGACGTAAAACTAAAACCCTTTATGTAGCGTGTAAATAAAAAAATAAAAAAAGGGCTCAAAACTACCTCTATTATCTGACACTCGATTGCCGGGAACAATTGGCTGGTTGTTCCCTTTTTTGGCGTATAGAGATATTCTATGAGTTGCATCTGCAGTGTGCCAGGCACCTCGCATTTGCCTCTGGTCCACACAACTCAGAAAGAGCACCCCTCCCCCCTCGAGCAATATGTAACTACGTACCAGCCGCAAGCTGCGAGCACAGAGAGCTGTTTGCATTTTCTATTTGATACGTTGCCATTACGATTACTATACGTACTTTTTTCAATTGCTAAAGGCGATCTCAAAAAAAAAAATCTCAAAGGAACCAAACGATGTAGAAACAGAATACGAGGAGGGCACACTAGGAAGCACACGCCAAGCGAGTCAGGACAAGATGAATTTGAGATCAGAATTGCAGAAGCTGTTGAACGTATGCTTTTTGTTTGCGTCTGCCTACATGTTTTGGCAGGGCTTAGCCATTGCTACCAACAGCGCTTCACCCATTGTGGTTGTTCTTTCAGGCTCCATGGAACCGGCTTTCCAAAGAGGTGACATCCTTTTCCTGTGGAATAGAAACACTCTGAACCAAGTGGGTGATATCGTAGTGTATGAAGTCGAGGGAAAACAGATCCCCATTGTGCATAGAGTTTTGAGACAGCACAACGACCACGCAGATAAGCAGTACCTTTTGACTAAAGGTGACAACAACGCCGGCAACGATATCTCATTATACGCCAACAAGAAAATCTATCTGAATAAATCAAAGGAAATCGTGGGGACCGTCAAGGGCTACTTCCCACAACTGGGGTACATTACGATTTGGATCAGCGAGAACCAGTACGCGAAATTCGCATTGCTAGGTATACTGGGGTTGAGCGCTCTACTGGGCGGTGAATAGTCTGTCTGACGTTGGAGTATATGTATTCATGCCTCTAGTCTTTCACGTTTATTTATATAGCCACCACCCCTTTTAATTTCTCGCAGCAAACGTGCTGCTTGGGAGACACTCCAAGCAATACTAAAACCGACCAACGCTCATTCTGATCGTGTCAATATAGATTATTATATAAGTTTTATAAGAACACACGTTCACTTTCAAGTCGTTATGTTAAAAGTGCGTGCCAAATTTAAGGCCGCTTAAGTTTCAATTCTTTGGATATAAAAACAATTCAGGCTGAATGGACGTCTCTAGGCTCGACACCATGTCCATGAACACAACAAAAGCATACTAATAGTGGTGAAACATGGTTAAAAGACAGCCCATTGTTATGGTTACTAGACACATTATATTTCGTACACAATGACTGAAAATATGAGAAGATAAGAATCATGTTGAAATAATAGTGTAAATCGTAAACCACCAGCTTGTTTGTAAGGAACGGCGGAACCACAGGCAACCATACTACCAAATGGACCCTCACCATTCACCAACTGGTAAAGCCGCGTCACCCACGAAGAGTGCGGAGAACGCCCCTAAGAACTCCTCCACTACTAATAATGCCAATAACAGTAATAGTAACATTAATAATAACCATGACATACTAAACTTTAATGACAACTATACCACCATTCTGCAACACTTGGCAAACGACCATCCTAATTTATTGAGGGAAAAGGGGAACTCGCAACAGCAGCAACAGCAGCAACAGCAGCAACAGAACCTGGATACGCTTTTACATCATTATCAAAGCTTGATTTCTAAAAGTGATAGTGCAACAGCCTTTGAGGACAATGCCAACAATAGCGCCGATAATAATGCTCAGAATAATAACGGTACCAATAATAATAGTAATAACATAGCAAGTCCAAGTAACCTGATGGGATCCTGTAACCAATGTAAATCGAAAAAACTAAAATGCAACTACTTTCCCGACCTAGGTAATTGCCTTGAATGTGAAACCAACAGAACTAAATGTACTTTCAACAGCACTCCAAATTACTTGAAGAGAACGTCTTCTAATGTAAATAATAATTTTTCTGCTTCTTCCAAGCGAATGAAGAATCTCGAAGAATATCCGAATCGCCTACCTAGCAGCATGCTATATAGACAGCAGCAGCAGCAACAGCAACAGCAGCAGCGCGTACAGTACCCTAGATCTTCATTCTTCGTGGGGCCTACCTCAGTTTTCGATTTGAACTTGACTAAGCATGTAAGATTAGACAACGTGGACCAAATACAACTATCGAAAACATTATCACTAAGAAAAGTTTCTCCCACAGCACAGTTCATCCTACAGGACGATTTTGACTCTGCTCTCCATAGCAAGCAAGAATACGAAGTTGATCTAGTGGAAAATTTAGTGCATCCGCATGGTCGTCTACTGGTAGAAATTTTTTTCAAATTAATTCATCCCTTCCTGCCAATTTTACATGAACGTGTCTTTTTAGAGAAATACTCTAGGTCTTATAGGGAACTCACAGCACCTTTATTGGCGTCCATCTACTCGCTAGCATTGCAATATTGGGACTTCCACCCTGCTCTGTTAGGATTTCCTAAACCTGATGTCGTATCCCAGCTAAACAGTATCGCGCTAGACACGTTTTACACTCGAGTTGGAAGACCAAAATTAAGCATTATTCAAACCGGTCTTTTAATCTTGCAATGCCGCAGCGAGTGTCATAACAATTGGGTTCTTTGTTCTAGTATAGTAGCCCTTGCAGAGGAACTGGGCCTTGGTGTGGAATGTAATGACTGGAAATTGCCCAAATGGGAAAAAGATTTGAGGAAAAGATTGGCCTGGGCGGTTTGGTTAATGGATAAATGGTGCGCATTGAACGAAGGAAGACAATCCCATTTGATTCTAGGGAGAAATTGGATGATCAAACTTTTAAATTTTGATGACTTCCCTATAAATTCACCAACTATCGTAAATTCTCTACAAAACGACCAATCGGCATCTTCGCCTTCTTCGTCAGGCGATATGAGAAACCATCAAATAGCATTTGGCAACTTACCCATGTTCAATATGAACCCTTCTTTAGAGGATTTCAAGAATGGTACGCTGATGTTTCAACAAATGGTTTCTTTGAGTATCGTTCTTGGGGAAATCATGGACACGTTTTACACTCAGGGGTCACTGACTATAAACAAAAGTATTGAACAAGTATTGAAATTAGCAAAGCCATTGCAATTGAAACTAAGAGAATGGTACCATTCATTGCCCAAAAATTTGTCAATGAGCTATTCCACACCCCAAAAATTTAATTCAAACTCTACTTTGACTCTAGCTTATTTTGCGACAGAAATCACACTACATAGGAAAATCATTTGCGCCTTAACCCCCCAAACACCAAAGGAATTGGTCCAAGTATGCAGGACTGCAGCGAGAACAAGGCTTGTTGCTGCAATTGAATTCATAAGAGACCTGAAAAATGAGCACATTAACTCCTTTTGGTACAATTGTTCCACGGGAAGTCTGATGCTAATTGGCACATTTGCTGCTCTATTATATGTAACTTCAACGACAAAGGAGGAGGCGACGATATTTAGAGATTATCTCAGAAATTATATTTGGGTATTAAAGATCGGGTCGAAGTATTTTGATAAGTTATCAAATGCTTTAAATAATATGCATTTATTGTTTGCCCAAATTCCTGGTTTATTAACTGATGAACCAATCGGCTTGAGCCCTAGCTCCAATATTAACGCTGTCAACTTACCACGGTCTGGCGCCCAATCGCAAATCCCAATTCAGTTTAATGTGGGATCTCCTGCGATAACTGAACAAGGTTCACCACTAAATCAGTGGAAAAATCTACCTCAAGAAATCCTGCAGCAATTGAATTCCTTTCCAAACGGTACAACCACTACAACAACGCCAATGAACCCCACTCCAAGACAAACACAATTAGAATCTCAAGGGAGTCCGACTGTAAACAGCGCTAATAACAACAGTAACAACACACCTTTACCGTTGATGCCGAATAAGCCTTACAAAAGGACTGCGCATTCTTCACCGAACGTTACACCTTCGCATATGAATAGACACCCAGCATCTAATACGTCTTCACCAAGAGTTAACTCCATTGCGAACGGGAACTCTAATACACAAATGAATGCCTCACCCTTGAGCTCTATACACGAAACCAGGCAGAATCCAGCAAGTGTTGGAGCAAATGAAATATCTATAGAAATGGAGAGGTCCCCCAATGAGCAATCATTAGCAGAACTCAAAGGTGACAATTCGAACCTAAAAGAGGAATCAAGTGCGGCTGACAACCAAACTATAGAAATGAATGAAGTCAATGATAAAAATGTAACAATTAACACAAAGGAAACTCCTCTGTAATATATATATATATAGCACATAAACATTCTTAATCTATAAAAAAATAATAGAATACGATTATTACATAGCAAGATCTTCTACAAAAATAAGCCTAATAATAAATGAGTGCAATAATTATCATTCGATGTATTATATTTACATGCAGTATATTTAAATGTGTGAGGTCCATTACAGAAATTTTGGGATTTTAGCATTTTCTTTAGCAATTTCATTTAAATCTCCTGGTTGATTCATGATCATATGTATGTCACCGTTCAAATAGACTTGTTCATCTTCTTTCTTTGAATTTTGCAAATCCCTTAGAACATTTTTGTCGGTGACAATCCCTTCCTTGTTCGTACCATCATCATATTTAGTCCGTTCTACTATGTCTTTTTTTGCTTCATCTATTATATTTTGCCAAATCTCTTCTAGGGACTCTTCCTTAGGAACCACAATGTCACTCTTATCCTCTTCCGTTGTATCTATGTTCTTATTGGTAATCCCTAGACATAAATTTACCAGTCTTAATTCATCATCTGCGTCAAAATCTACTTTTCCGTTATTATCATTAACCTTTTGTATCAACTCTTTCAATTTGTTGGCCTTTAAGTGATACTTCCTTTCCATGTCTTGAGCTTTTCTCTTTTCAACTATCACTGAGTTTAGTATCGATCCAAATACCATTACTAAAAGTATTGGCTTGATTATCGTTTTATCATATCTTGACTTTGCCTTGGCACCTGCACTTGCCGATGCAACCGTTCTAAGCGTTAATCTCATGGGACTAAGACTTCTCATTAGCCTGGTTCTTAATGGTAATCTTCCTAAACACATTTCTCATTCACCAGTCTATATATGGTGTCTCCTTTCTCTGTCTTTTACGCTTCCCCAATTTCTTGATCAGATCGATGTTATAAAAATGAGGATGCGTGAAATAGCCTTATCGTTACGACTCGTTTCAAAAGGAACTAGAAGAGTATAATATAATAGTAACAGAAAAGAGAGGACAAAGAAAATGGTGAGGGCATTAAGAGATATAGCACTATTCAACGATATCAGGAAAGATCAGAATTCCACAGGGGTCAAGCATGAAAGGTATAGCATAAGAGATCTTCGGGTTAAGAAGAACATTCATGGAAACGGTTTGGATGAAGATGACGATGATTCTCTGGAGAGATTTATAAGGAGAAAGAGATCTAAGAGCATAAAATATATTCCCTCATTGGCGGCCTATAACGTATTCAATGAATTTCCTTATTATCCTACATCATCTAGTCAATTACAAGAGGGCAGATTGGACGAATTTATCATGTTATCAGAGCAATATAAAAACAGGCTACCCAAAATACGTAAACTAGGCTGGAACAGGTTCAAGCCAATAGGTATTAATAAAACTATGCATGATTTAGAGATGTTACGAGTCCGAACACAAGCACAAAACGAAGAAATAAATAACGAGGAAGACCTTAGGGAAGGAGACCTTAGAGAACACGGCTCTATAGGGCATGCAGTATTGCCCCACATTCTACAGGAGAATGATGGTGATACCGATGAAGGTGTAGCTGGTACTCATAACGTTGTGAATGATGGTATAACCATGTTTACTCAAAACAGCGCTAATAATTCACATGAAGTAATTTCTGAGGAAGACGAGATATCATATGACTACGATGCAGAGTTTGATCATGTTGTAGATGAGGAAGAGGATGAGGAAGTCGAAGTGCAGGGGGGAGGAATAGAAGTGGATAGGGAACGGATTGTTCCGGACGACTTATTAATGAGGCCGACTTCATTATCACGCTCCTTACAACAATTTGTGGAAGAAGTTCACCATTTAGACCGGAATCCATATGATATCGACAGCGATAATGACGGAGATAATTCAAAGATAGAACTAGGTACAAACCCCGACTTTGAAGATGACGATGAAACCAGGAGAGAAGTAGGAGGGTATGATTATAATAGTGAGTACGCCCAAGCGCCGACTTCCTATGGTGAGATCACACCTGATCTAGCGAGCAATTGGAGAAATTGGACTAGAGAAAGGATAACTAGCTTAGATGAACTAATGGAAAGGCGTGCCAGGCAACAACGGGGCGAAGACTAAAGTATCTTAACTACACATTTATCTCATCTTCATAGATATATATAAAAGTACACCTCACAAATGCATAGCAATTTTTCTATTTGCTGAATATCTAAGTTATTTACTTTATTTTTTTTTCGGATTCAAAATTAACCATGTTAGGCAAAACAGTGGACTGTAGGGGAAATTGATCTACTTTACTAGTTTGTAAGTGGATAGCAGGGATAACCCATTTACCACAACTGCACCTAGATCCCTTCCAATTATACCCACCGACTTTTCTAGAACAGCCTGGACACGAAAATTTTCCTTCCAACTCTTGTTTGCCCTGCAATTCAGGTTGCATCCACTTCAACGGTTCAATGAAGAAATGCGAACAGTTTGCTTGTGATTCTTGAATATCGATAATACGGTGAGAATTGGCTGCTCTCTTGATGAAATGGCCCTCTGATGATTCCTTACTTGGTGGATCATGCGCAATGAAAGACGTGGATAGTGCTAATTTGGTTCTGCAGTTCTTACATCTCACAGCGGTAACTTTGCTTTTCTCAGCTTCAGTCAATTTATCTAGGTCTTGAGATGATTCGGAGTCTTTGAACATATCAGCGTTTGACACCAATTCATTACCGGATGGGTCCAACTTAATAGATTGCTTCAATTTCCATTGCTTATAGGCAGGATTATCGAAATCAACAAAATCCCCACCCATGTGCTCGAAAAGTTCTAATTGCTCCATAAAATTTTCATTTGGTTCTACGTTTGCCTTCTTCCGCTTAACAGCATGCATGGCCATCGATAGTGTCAATCCGTAACGGTACATCAGGTACGCCACTACGAAAGTCACGGACCTCGAGATCCCTGCCTGACAATGAGCGAAAACGGCACCACGCTGTGGCTTCTTTTTAAAGTCCACCAACTTGGGCGAATACTCGATTTCGTTTGGAAACAAACATTGATCGATGAATCGGTTAGTCTCGTCAAAATACTGTAGCACATCCGTCACGTCGTCGTCATCGATGGGTATATTCTTCAGCGTGTAACCCTTCCTTATCAGATACTCGGGAATGACTTGGAACCTTATAGCGGAAAGGATATGAGTGATGTTGAATTCTGCACCTAATGGTCTGTGGTCGACGATGGGGCGGATCCCACCAAGGTATATACCCCCCAATATCCTAACGACTTCTTCCTCGATTGGTACTGTGTTTTCTGCCATGCTGCCCTTCTTTTGTTGTTACTTTTGACTGCCTTTCTCACGTTACAGCTATACAATGGAATCGATGAGCTTGAATATATTTTTTCACTTAGCTTTTCACATTTTTTTTTTCTTTTTTTTCACTAAGAAAATTTCAAAATGGCGGCCGTAAGAACTTAAGTGGAAATATTGTAGGTCATTCCAAATTGTGCTATTAAATAAAAATAAAATAAAAAATAAAAAATAAAAAAGTGTATATGTTTGTATATGTACTGACGTTTTTTCTATATAAAAGAATGCTTTTCCTGCTATGGACATTTTGTAATGGCAAGTCTAGTTTTAGCTTCTGGGCTCTAACAGAGTCTGGCCCAATGGTGCTTTCGTCACTCCGCTAACCTTCGTGTATCCTACTTGCCCTCTTAGTATAGTTTTCAAGACAGTACCCTTGACTGTCATTCCGTTATATGCTGTCAGTTTGTTTTTGAAGAAAACGCTCGAATTAATTATCTTGTGTTCGTGCTCAGTATCAAATACCACGAAGTCAGCATCGTATCCGGGAGCTATAGCGCCTTTCTGGTGAGCCAGTCCCACCTGCTTGGAAGTGTTTTCGCAGCACCATGTAACGATATCCACCAAGGAGCAGCCCTGAGTGAACATCAACGGTAAACCCAGCCCAACAGACGCTATTCCTCCCCAGGAATCGAAAAAATCGCCCTTTTTCAAGTTCTTCAACTCAGGCGTGCAAGGTGAATGGTCGCTCACCACCGAGCTTATGACGCCCTCACGCAATGCGTCCCATAGGCCCTGGCGGTTAGATTCGGAACGGATAGGTGGACAGCATTTGAAGTAAGTGGCTCCGTCTGGGATCTGTTCTGCCGCAATGCACAAATAGTGGAAACAGGTCTCTGTGGTGATTTGTAGCCCTGAAGCACGGGCCTCTCTGATCAAGGGGACAGCCTTCATGGATGCCAAATGAACTACATGTACAGGAGGCACTGGTCCATCTCTAGCGCGCAAGCACTCGAGAATCAAATTAATGGCGTCAATCTCAAAAGAGTCCGGTCTGGAGGACAGAAACGAGGAATATTCATGATTGTTTTCCTCGTGATGCGCATCCGCTGTGGGCAATTCGGCGTGGAACATCATCATGGTGTTCTCCTGGCCCAAGACGCCCAATGCCTCTTGGATGTACTCCTTGCCAATGGGGGGGAACTCTTCCACACCCGAATCCAGCAAGAACCCTTTGAACCCACGAACACCGGCTCTTACAAGCGGGACCAAGTCTGCTAAGTTGTCTGGGACAAGACCGCCCCAAAAGCCAACATCGCACCACATTTGGCCTCGAGCAGCATTCAATTTGGCCCGGAAATTCTCGACATTCGTTGTCGGAGGGATAGCATTCAAGGGCATATCGATCACCGTCGTGACCCCACCACTGATAGCAGCCTGGGTCCCGCTTTCAAAGCCCTCCCAACTGGTCCTACCGGGCTCGTTCAAATGAACATGCGAATCCACGAGTCCTGGGAGCAGTGTACATGGAGATACATTTTCTAGCGTGTGTATCTGATAATTGGTTATCTCTGCTTTGTCAAGAATAACCGGACCTTCTAAGACTTCCAGGATCGTGCCAGATTCTGTGGAATACACAACGGTTGCAGGTTTATTCGCACCATTGATAATGACATGGTCGGAAGCAATTGCATTGATAGGCATCCTGTGATGTTCGCAATATTCTACTTTTTTCTATATGTTCTTGCCACGCTTCTTTAGCTAAATGCAGATAACCAGTTAAAAGGGGGCATTAACAAGCAAGATACCGCCAAGAACTCATCGCTTCTGCGCTAGCTCATCACCGTCCCCTTGGATGAGATATGCTCCTCTATATAGATAATTAAGCACCGCACTTTTGGAGCTCTCCTTTCTGATAAACTTCCATCAGTCCACCATCAACACTTTGTGTTCCTGCCATATCCCGCTGTGGGGGACAATGGGACCCAATCATGGCCCTTTCTTACTGCCCTGCAGCTTCTGCACCAATATGGCTCAAAGCTGTCTTATCAATGGTCGTTGCTTATCAGTGAAAAGTTTCTGTCAGAGAAAGTGCGCCCGCGGTTTTGCCGGCAGTAAGTGCTTGTCGGCACATACAAAATAGCGCCTCCAGTTAAACTTCCTTGATAAGGAATACGTATATCCCATTCAAGATCTAGTACCTTTCTTTCGTTTTTTGGGAGGGGTGGGATAGAGATTGGGAGAAATAATAGGTTCATTTGATCACATTGCTGTCATCTCGATAAGGTTCCTTTGACAGTATTTGCTATCAAACTATTAGTATGGAGATATATACATTGATGGCTATCAGAGAAACTGGGCTTGCAAGTTTGCACTCGAGGTATCAGATCAGTCATCGTTGCCAGCGCTAAGCTTGCAAGCTGGTAAAAAAATTGGAAGAAGAGGAATTATAAATAAACAGGCTTGTTGAGTATTATTGTGATACAAAGCCCTTTCCGTTTTCCTTTTTGAACTTTTACATACACTTTATATCTTGCAGTGTATAGCGTCAACAAAAGTAAGAATGGCTAACGACGCTCTAAGTGCTATTTTTAGCAATGCTTCGAAAAAGGGCGTTCAGCCCATCACATCCATTGTGTCATATACCGACAACAATGAAAACGATATAATAGACGTCGAAAATGGGAAACTCAGAAAGAACAAAAACGTCCGCACGAAAGTCTACGACGACAATTCATCGATAGAGGAGGAGGATGTCGAGCCCTTGCCAGAGACAAATTCCTTCTGGAGCAAGATATACTACGATTACCTTGTATTGGATAAGACAACGTTGAACGTTTCGCTCAAGGAGTCCTTCTTATATAACAGAGATTTGAAACCGGTTGAAGAAGAGAGAAGATGCTGGTCCTGGTTCAATTATTTATACTTCTGGTTGGCAGATTGTTTTAACATCAACACATGGCAAATCGCTGGTACAGGTCTTCAATTAGGTCTGAATTGGTGGCAATGTTGGCTCACGGTTTGGATCGGTTACACTTTCGCAGCAGTGTTTGTTGTGTTGAATTCGAGATTTGGTTCTGCATACCATTTATCTTTCCCTATCACTGTTAGAGCCTCATTTGGTATTTTTTTTTCCATGTGGCCCATTATAAATCGTGTTGTGATGGCTATAGTGTGGTATGCAGTGCAAGCGTGGCTAGGTGCTACGCCTGTTGCCCTGATGTTGAAGTCTATCTTTGGTAAGGATCTGCAAAATAGAATTCCAAACCATTTTGGCTCACCAAATAGTACTACTTTCGAATTCATGTGTTTCTTCATATTTTGGGTGGTCAGCATACCGTTTGTTCTGGTGGCTCCCCATAAAATTAGACATTTGTTCACAGTGAAGGCGGCTCTGATTCCCTTCGCCGCCTTTGGGTTCTTGATTTGGGCTTTGAAGAAATCACATGGTAAAATCGAACTGGGGTCACTAAATGATTACTCGCCTCATGGTTCCGAATTTTCGTGGATATTCGTCAGATCTTTGATGGCCTGTATTGCCAACTTTGCTGCTTTGATTATCAATGCTCCTGATTTTGGCAGATTTGCCAAAACCCCCCAAGCATCTCTGTGGCCGCAATTGGTTGCAATTCCATTATTCTTTGCTATTACCTGTTTAATCGGTATAATTGTCACCTCAGCCGGTTATCACTTATATGGAGTCAACTATTGGTCTCCCGTAGACGTCCTTGGTCAATTTTTGGAAACCACCTATACAAGAGGTACTAGAGCAGGTGTGTTTTTAATTTCCTTTGTGTTTGCCTTAGCCCAGTTGGGTACCAATATTTCAGCCAATTCGTTGGCATGTGGTGCCGATATGACAGCTTTGTTTCCAAGATATATCAATATTAGAAGAGGTTCTTTATTCTGTGTGGCAATGGCCCTATGTATCTGTCCATGGAACTTGATGGCCACTTCAAGTAAGTTCACTAGTGCTTTGGGTGCTTATGCGATCTTCCTTTCTAGTATTGCTGGTGTCATTTGCTCGGACTATTTTATAGTCAGAAGAGGGTATGTGAAACTAACGCATTTATTCCTGGCGCAGGAAGGCTCTTACTATATGTTCAATAATAGGTTTGGCATCAATTGGAGGGCCCTCGTTGCGTATCTCTGCGGTATAGCACCAAATTTGCCTGGTTTTATAGGTGATGTGGGCGCTCCAAAAATTACAGTGTCACAAGGTGCAACGAACATATACCACTTGGGTTATCCAGTGGGGTTCTTCATTAGTGCCATAATATACATCGGATTGTGTTACTTTTTCCCAGTTCCTGGTACTCCAGTAAATAATATTCTTACGGATAAAGGTTGGTTCCAAAGATGGGCTTATGTTGAAGATTTCGAACAAGATTGGAAGAATGAACTACGTAGAGCCGATTTATGCGATGATACAATGAGTATCTATGATTTAAGCGATGAAAAGATAGTCTACTGAATAAGAATTTCGCTGCTTGTCATTCCGCTTAGTGACCAGAACTGATATTTTTTAGAAGCTTTATTTAGTATCCTTTTTGTATGAATTTGTATTCTTAATTATTCTCCTAAGTAAAATTTCCCGTATTTTCACATCCAACATTTTTTTACAAGTAGTAGTCGATTGCTTACGCTCACGTAAAAAAAAAACACTATCTATTAGCCAGTTGGACTTCCCCATACTAATTTTGCGCTCGTTTGGACCTATCAGCACTTCGGATATTTCTTCCATCTTATCTATGACTGGCAATTGGCGATAAGATAAGAATAGAGGAAACACCTTGAAAGTCCGCTGGGAAAAAATGCTTCAAAGAATAGATGCTCGATAAATATAAAGCTTATAAAGAGAGTAGCAATGCATCTCACTATGAATTGTGCAGTAATAAAGGACTGAAAGAATCATCTATCATCAATTGACCCCTTTGTTAGAAATGAAATTTTTTGGTTTAGAGGAAGAAACTAAATTCAAAGAGATAATTACTTCAGAAAATAAGGCGGTAGATGTTATAGGGTCCAAACTAGGCGGTCAGGTAGTTTCTTTCTCGGATGAATGGTTTGCTTCTGCAGAAAACTTGCTCAAGCCAAGCATCCCTATAAGGGATCCTACTAGATTTGTACACTCCGGTGCTTGGTACGACGGCTGGGAGACACGAAGACATAACGAAGCGGAATACGATTGGGTTATTATCAAGATGGGAGTTGCTGCTGCCCAAATTATAGGTGGTGAAGTTGACACCGCATTTTTCAATGGTAACCATGCACCATTCGTATCTATAGAAGCGCTTTATGACGAAGGTGAAGAAGGGAATATAGTGGAGAATGATTCACGTTGGGTTGAGATTATTGAGAAATTTGAGTGTGGTCCTTCACATAGACACTTTTTTATCAGAAGTAGCGGCCTTACTGAACAAAAGTTTACTCATGTTAAATTGAAAATGTACCCTGATGGTGGAATCGCCCGATTTAGGTTATACGGAAAAGTTGCCCCTCCAGAATACAAAACTGAGGGCCACATAATTGACCTAGCCTATGTTTGCAATGGTGCTGTAGCTTTAGACTATTCGGATCAGCATTTTGGTTCAACTGATAACTTGTTATTGCCAGGCCGAGGCCATGATATGTCTGATGGCTGGGAAACGAAAAGATCAAGACAACCAGGCCATACCGATTGGGTTATAATTCAATTGGGCAAAGAATCTTCATTCATTGAGAAAATTATTGTTGATACGGCACACTTTAGGGGGAACTTCCCGCAATTTATCAGCGTGCAAGGTTGCTTGAATGAGCCAGAATCGAGTGGTGACATAAACCAAAGAACATGGGTAGACCTAGTTGACAAATCAAAGACTGGGCCCGATAAAGAACATGTATACGAAATAAATAAAAATATTTCAATATCCCATGTTAAACTGACGATTATTCCAGATGGTGGAGTCAAAAGAATAAGAGTTTGGGGATACTAAAACATATTTAACTATTGTATATTTTAGAATCATGTATGCGTACTGCTCCAATAAAAAGTTGGATACAAGTGTTCAATAGTTTTGGTTTCAATAATTATATGTTTTTATTTCACTTTACATATTTCCAGTTCTATGCTCTGGCTGGTTCGGACCGAAACATTAAATTTATATCTATAAAGAAAACTAATATATTCACTACCTATTTTTGGGATTTGATAAACTTTATCATTGTGATCAAAATTTCTAAACCCGTTTCAATGGTATCCAAGAAAAGTATACCGTCCTTTTCAAATTGCTTTGCTAGTTTAATTTGTAATCCCGAAAACCCTGCGCAACCTAATATTACAATCTCTGAGTCAAGCTTTTCAATATTTTCCCTACCAATAACATCTGCAATCTGCTGGAAATTCTCCGGACTATGCAGCTCAAGGACTTGCAAATCACTTGACACTGTCCCCTTCCACAAATTTCGATTAATTGTGTTTCCAGTCAAGAATTTCGATTCTACAGAGTCATTCAATATGGGGATCCACTCTTTATTTGAAGTAATGATGGAAAACTTCTTTCCGATCAAATTGCAATACTGGATACTGCTATCTAATAAACCAACGACTACAGTGTCAAATTTTTCTACAGCCGCCACATCCTTTATTTTTGTTACCAAAGGATGATCAGAGAAACAGGCGATTAATACCCCATCAAACTTCTGATAATAATATTTTGATCCTTTGTCAGCAACCAAGAGAGGAAGACAGGCCTCCATACTCTGCACACTTGTCTCCAAACCGTCAATCTGTGGTGGTGAAGTATTCGGTCCTGTAAAATAGCTGATGTTATACGATTTTCTTGGAAATGTCTTTTCGATGGCTTCCTGTAAGGAAGCCGTCATTGATTTCGAACTATTAGGATTAATAACAAGTACACTTGCTTCCGTCATCGATCTTTACTTAGTTTTTCTTATTTAGTTTTACTTCTGGGGTTTGAAAAGTAAACTATCCAACTTTTTATATATGTTACGGTTTCAGTAAGCCTCACTGTAATTTGAAATAAAGGAGAATTTGGCTCGAGTTTCTCCTGCCTTATCGGCAGGAGGTTATCTGCTCACTTTTGATTGGATTATGTGTTTTCTCATCTCTTAAGCTTCTTAGAAAGCCTTGTAATTTTACATATACATACAATTTAAAATCAATAAACAAAATGTGCTATCCTTTTGAAAACGGAGTTCTATAATTTACTTAAATCAATCGGCTTGGCATTTGGTGTAATAACTTCATCGTACAGCAAAGTGGTCAAAAAATCGCTGAAGATTTCACCCGTGACTTCGGGCAAGAAATACTTAGCTGCTAAGGCAAACTTATTCTTTTCACCTACGGGACTTGTTGAAGCCAACTTTGTAGTCTCCTCATCTAATATCTTTGCGGTTACCTCCGGGGTCACCCTTTTACCAGTATCGCTTAAAGTGACACCGTGTTTAACCCATTGGTACAATTGACAACGTGACACTTCAGCGGTGGCGGCATCTTCCATCAAATGATTAATTGGGACACAACCAGAGCCCCTCAACCAAGCTTCCATATATTGTAAACCAATATCTAAGTTTACTCTTATCCCTTCCGTTGTGACTTCCGCATCTTTGATTTTTGTATTTAATAAATCAGATGCAGTAACATTTGCCTCTGGGATGAAGTAGATTTGATTTGCTGTACCCATGTTGCTAAAAACTTCATTACAAATTGGTGCCAACGCAGGGTGTGCTACCCATGAACCGTCATGCCCATTTTTCATTTCTCTAATCTTATCGTTACGGACCTTGTTCATAGCAATTTCGTTGGCCTTTGGATCGTCCTTAATAGGGATTTGAGCGGCCATGCCACCCATTGCATGGACGCCTCTGCGGTGACACGTATTGATTAATCTTTTCACATAGGCATTCATAAAGGGCGAAGTCATCGTCACTAAATCCCTATTTGGTAAGACGTGCTGGGGCAAATTTCTTAATTTTTTTATTGTGGAGAATATATAATCCCAACGACCACAATTCAAACCACTGGAATGCTGTCTTATTTGATAAATAATCTCCTCCATTTGGAAAGCCGCTGGCAAAGTTTCAATCAGCACAGTGGCTCTAATGGTACCACGGGGCATTCCAATAAAATCTTGAGCGACGCAAAAGATATCATTCCACAACTTAACTTCTAGGTGATCTTCCATCTTTGGTAAATAGAAGTAAGGCCCCTTACCGATCTTGATCAACTCTTTAGCATTATGGTAGAAGTACAAACCAAAATCAAATACAGATGCACTGATTGGCTCATCATCTACATAAAGATGTTTCTCCACCATATGCCAGCCACGAGGTCTGACAATCAAAGTGGGTAATTTTGAAATGTCGTCCTTCAATTTGTATTCCTTTCTTGGAGTCTTGAAGTTGATTTGGTTTCTGATAGCATCGTAAAGATTAACTTGACCATAAATCATGTTTTCCCAGGTTGGAGACGAAGAATCTTCAAAATCGGTCATGTAAGTTGTCACTTCTGCATTCAAGGCATTGACCAACATATTTCTTAATGGAGGACCAGTAATCTCACTAGATCTGTTGATCAAGCCAGGAGCAGGAATAGCACCTTGCCAAGTGGGGTCATTTCTGATTTGTTCAGTTTCCGGTAAGAAGTCAAATTGGTATTCACCGGAATCCAATTTAGACTGTAAAGTGCCTCTATTAGCTAAAAGTTGTTTACGTCTTGCATTGAAAGTTCTATGTAGCAGAACAATAAATTCCAAGGCATCTTTGGTTAAAATGTCAGCTACAGTAGTCTGCGAGGGCTCGAATTGAGGGGTGGTGTCAATGTCTGCGTACAAGGCAGTGTTGTCCAAATTTATCTTTACCATTTTTCAGTGTTCTTCGCTATACTGCTACACATCAATTGCGCAGTAGAAGAAATAGGATACACACATCTCAACCTCGGACTACGGGATCCCATTTTATATCCATCGCTTCAGTCCTAGTCGATAAATCCAACGTGGCTGACAGTTTCCACGCTGGCCCTTGTCGAAGATAAGCCTAAACCAAAGTAATTCATCCTACGTGATAAGAAAACCCGCCGCAATTTTCCAACAATCGCAATATTCTACTGCACCGCAACTTTCAGCGAACGTCTCACTCATGCCGATTGCAATGAAGCTATGCAAATTACTATACTAATACAGGGGGGTTATGTATCAACTTATCCTAAAATAACAACTTATCCTAAAATAACACGCTAAACGGTAATGTGGATGCTGCTGTCGCCGTAGTGTTCTTCCACACAGTCCCACTCAGGCTTCTCGGGATTCAGACTTTCATAAATCAGGACTGCAAAATCCAAATGCTCTTGCTCGCCAAGCACTATCATGGGAGCGTGCCAGACGCCCAGGCCGTAGGTCACAGCTTGGCCACCTAAACACGTGAATGCCCTCAACGTAGATAAATCTGGCTTGTTCGCAAGTTCTTTGGCCACGACTACCAAGTATGCCACCTCAGCGGACGATCTCCCCATGGGCACAAACGTCTGCGAACTACATGGGTGCTTTTCAAGGACTTTGATCTTGTGAAGGACCCCCTGAGTAGACCCAGGCGTGAAAGCTCTGTTCAGGTGCGGTTGCGGGAAGCAACGGAACAAGTTCCAATTAGGGACCTTACTACTGGACCCGTTCTCCACACGGCTTACCTGAAGCAACTTGATTGCAGTCCCATGGTTGGCGCTCTTCTCGAGACTGTCTAGCCTCGAGATTTCCTCATCTGGGGAGATTATCGTCCCGTATTCCTTGAAAGAATCTATCGTCAACGGCTCTGCAATCAGTCTCACCATTTTGCCTCGTGCGTTTGCTCCTCTCAGTCAAGATAAGAAATGAGACCGATTACATGCCTGCTACTGCCTTATATATGTATACACAAGTAGACGTCCCACATCACCTATCTCCTTTATCAATCTATTCATCTCCCTATCTCCCTATCTATCTATCTATCTATCTATCTATCAGCTTATCTCTTTTCTACACGAAAGCAAGCCCTGGGCTAAAACAGAAAATAGTTAGGTTTTGAGAATATAGCATACCATAAAAACTAGGGTTTCAAAAATATAGGTAGGGGTTTTCGTAAAACCCTGACTGGCGCCCATTTCTTTTTATTTTCGTGGAGCGTGATAAAAAACTCAACATTTTTAAATGGGTGAGCTTTAAACCAGAAAATACAGCCGCCGAAAGCCTTTAAAAGGACAGTGGCGGTTGATCAACAGGCGTACTGAGGATCGGAATACCAGATCCTGTTTCCCCCTTTTATTGTGCATTCAAAGGCACTTATTGAAGGACCTCTTGGCGGATAATACCATTCGTCATGCAACAGAACAGCGAATTTTTAACAGAGGCACCAGGGAATGACCCTCATATATCTCAATTGCACGGCAATAGCGTGTTAGAATCCCAGCTTCTGGATGATTTCCTACTGAACGGGTCTCCCATGTACCAAGATGACAGCATGGCGCATATCAACATCGACGAGGCTGCTAATTTCCAAAATTTCATCAAGACAGACGAGACAGACTCGCCCAACTTGTTGTCTTTCGAAGGGCTTGGTAACAGTACTCATAGCAACCAGGACGTGTCCACTCCCCTGGAGGACGGGATGGAGGATGACGTGGCTCTGAAGGAGGAGGAAGACGACGAGCATGAAGACAAAGCTTTCGAGAGAAAGGACGCCAGCACTTCTGCTCATGACGACGTTGTCTTTGGCAGGAAGGAGGCGATCCAGTCTGTCTACATCAACGCTTTAGATTTTGTTAAAGTGAACGAAGATCAATTGCCTTTGAAAATGGAGGTTTCAGGGCTACCACAAGTATCCCGAGTCGAAAATCAACTTAAATTGAAGGTGAAGATCACTTCAGAGACGCCTCTAAGCCAAAATATGGTTTACTTGCCCAGCGATTCCATTTCCAGGGAAAAATTCTATTTGAAGAAAAATATCGATGAGTACTCACACGACTTTAGGAAAAATCTTTTGTATATAAACGCGTTTGTTCTTTGCGCCGTTAGCAACAGGACAACAAATGTTTGTACAAAGTGTGTTAAGAGAGAGCAAAGGAGAGCCGCTAGAAGAAAATCAGGAATCGCAGACAACCTCCTATGGTGCAATAACATCAACAGAAGGCTGGTCGTGTTTAATAACAAGCAGGTTTTCCCCATAATGAAAACCTTCGAAAACGTTAAGGAGTTCGAATTAACCACCAGGTTAGTTTGCTACTGCAGGCATCACAAGGCAAATAACGGGTTCGTGATCTTGTTCACCTTAACCGATTGGCAAAATCAACTATTGGGTAAATTCACAACAACACCCATCATGATTACAGATAGAAAGCCCGCAAATATGGACACTAATAAATTCAATAACACTACCACTACTTCTAGAAGGCAATTAACAGAAGAAGATTCCACCACAGAATATTACTCAACTGATACTAACCAGTTGAGTAAAGACGACAATGTGCCATTCCAATACACTTACCACCATAACTCATACGATAATGATGCTCAAATGAATAATATTCCATTGAAAGACAAAAACGTACCATTCCACTATTCAATCCCGCAACAATCCGACCTATTACAGAATAACAACCTATCACTGAACCTCTCTCTACCCAACCAGCATATCCCATCACCAACATCCATGAGTGAAGAGGGCTCAGAGTCATTCAATTATCACCACCGTGATAATGAAAATCCCGTCCGTACCATCTCTTTGACCAACATCGAGCAACAAAGTCAACTGAATCAAAGGAAAAGGGCACGCAACAACCTAGAAAATGATATTGGCAAACCCCTGTTTAAACATTCCTTTTCAAACTCATTCAGTCCTGCAAATAACACCATGAATCCATCCTTACATGCAATGCAAGACTTTTCGGCGAAAAATAGTAATAACACATTACCATCAATCAATCGCGTCATTCCTTCACAAGGCCCAATTAACGGTGGTATCGAAGTTACTTTACTAGGCTGCAACTTCAAAGACGGTCTTTCTGTTAAATTTGGTACCAACCTTGCTCTTTCTACACAATGTTGGAGTGAGACAACCATCGTCACTTACTTGCCTCCTGCAGCCTATGCTGGTCAAGTCTTTGTTTCTATTAGTGACACAAGTAATGAAAACAATGTTGACAATCTTCCCCAAGAAATCGAAATTAACGATAATAAAAAGGCCATATTCACCTATGTTGACGATACCGATAGACAACTAATCGAACTAGCTCTGCAAATTGTGGGGTTGAAGATGAATGGTAAATTGGAGGATGCAAGAAACATCGCCAAACGAATTGTTGGTAATGACTCTCCTGACAGTGGTGCAAATAGTAATAGCGGCTCAAAGAGCACGGGACCATCACCAAATCAACACAATGCGAACTTGCACACAAGTGTTCGTTATTCCGATGAGGTTTTGATTCAAAAAGTTATAAAATCGCTAAACACTAACTCAAATATTTCCATTTGTGATTCTTTGGGAAGAACCTTATTACATCTTGCATGCTTGAAGAACTATTCAAGCTTGGTATCTACATTGATTAAAAAAGGTGCCCGTGTTGATGATATCGATTCGTTTGGGCTGACTCCATTACACTTTGCATGCATAAGTGGTGATCCTAAAATTATCAAAATGCTATTGAACTGTAAAGCTAATTATTTACTAAGGGCGCACAATGGATTAACTGCAAGGCAAATATTTATGGCCAACCACGTTCACTTAAAGGAAAATGAAAAACAAGAGAACAAGAGCAATCATAAGAGAAACAATCCTATTGTTTATAATGATACCTATATCAGTGAAGTATTGACGTTGTTTGAAGTTTTTGAAGACGGAACAAAATTTGACAACAATATAGAAACAGACAGTAGTTACTCTATTAGCAGGAAATATTCACAATCCAGTTTCAATTCAAGCATGTTGGATAACGAATCTTTTAACGAAAACTTATTCGAGAATCAAAGCATGGTAAATTCTGCCCTCACGGAAACTCAACATCCTGTTTTTCAATTATTTGAGAATTCAAGTTATTCTGAGTACGATCAAAGCGATTTCGAAGAAGACGGTGATGAAAACCTATTTGTTACCGATGAAGTGGAACAATACGGAATCGAACGTAAGGAGAAAATAAGGGAACTTTCCGACATTGGAACTAACATTAATGACCCCACTGAGGACAACGGCAGCACATCGCTCTGGAATAGAGTTTTACATCGCATTAATGATGATTTACCTAAATATGAGGATTTATTCCCACTATCTTGGGGCAAAGACGATAAATTGAAAACGGTGAACCCAGAAAATGTTATAGAGCAGTCCTCGTCTAATGTGGAAAACTCCGAGAATTCGGATGAAGAAGATTATGAGGAAGAGGAGGAATTTTTGAAGAAACAATTTAACAGATTCTTTCAAAACAAACAAAACTTCCAAAATGATAAAATGCTAATATTTTTCTGGATTCCCTTGACTTTGCTGCTTTTAACATCGTTTATCATGTATAAATTTGGCAATCAAGATAACTCCATCAACCATATAAGTGAATTGATTTCAGAATACTTAAGAATTGCTTTAGCGAAGTTCTTATTAGGAAATGAAAGAATGAAAACTGCATTCAGGTCAAAATTATCAAACCTGCAAACAACAAGAATGTTGAACGACTTAATTGTAAGTTAACGAACTTTTTGTATGTATTTATTATATACACATAATCAAGAAATGAAAAGGCAATATAAACTCAAAACGATACAGTAGATAAAAACAAGGAAAAGAAAATTTGAAACTCATGAACGTCTACAATAAATGTTATTATTATCTAAAGGAATGTATATCTATAGAATATAAAACTATAGTCTTGAAGATCTTCTAACGCGAGCACAGTGCCTATCGAACAGTTTTTTAGCTCTAACCCAAACAGGAGCAGTTCTCCTTTGAGGTAGTAGTTCTAAAGATGGCAGAAGGTCATGCGAGAAAAACTCTGAAGCTTCTCTTGGTAGTAAAGAGGGCAAATGATCGATGGAAATGACAGATAATTTAGGCCCGACAGTGGTGGGTACCAGCACAGTGGGTTCGTTGAACACAGTAGCCACTGTATATATTGGGATAGGATTGTGGGGATTGGTGGTGTCAGCTGACACGTCCACCACGGTTCTTAGTCTTCTGTTAGGGTTGTTTAGTTTCTCCATGTTGGTAAAAGGTGCAATTGGTTTTGATAGATATATGCAGTTAATGAAGATATCAGCTTGTGGAATTTCTTCAAAGGGACCACCGCGGGAGGTTTCCTTCATATCCCATTTCAATATATTGGCATCAGGAACGCCGATTTTATGCAAGAGATCAATGGCACCAGAGCCACATCTCCCCAACGCGCCGATGATCAAGACAGTTGGTTTTCTGGCACCCGTGGCCAAAGCTTGTTTATAGTCCTTAGAGATGTCTTTAACCAACGCGTTTTCGTTAGGGTATGGGGATACTGCGGGCAAATCTTTATCGTCAGAATGCGTTTGCTTGAATGCCCAATCTTTCACACCTAGGGCAGCACCTGCAAACCCGGCGTAAAACCCAAAGGCAGCGACTCTTCTGCCTTGGTCGTTTTCCAAAAATTCCAGATCGTATAGAGTACCGTTGCCCTTGATAAACCTGTTAAGGACATCCTGCCACCCAGCCTGGTCTTTGTAACAGTGGGCAAACTGGACGTGCTCGTGCACTAGGGGGAAAGTATCAGTTTCGGGCATTTCCTTTAAACCTATGATGATTCTGTCGCGTGGAGCGGTTTTCCATGAACCTGCGGGCACTATGATGGCACCTGCTTGACGGTATTCATTGATGTTGAAAGTAGACTGGGGGCTGTCTTCTACGTATATTTTGAAGTCCTTGGATATCAGCTTCTTGACTGTAGTAGGCGTTAAAGCAGCACGTGCTTCTAGGGGTTTAGTTTCAGCTCTTAAATGTAAAGTAACGGCGGGCATGGTGGTTAGCGTTGTATTCCTTTGGAGCAATCCTGAAAAACCTATTGTCACGAAGGAGGATGGGCTTTTATATATTTCAAGGTGGTTTCTCGAGGATGACTTTATGACTCTTTGTCTTTGAAATTGCGGAGGAATTTCGCAACGCGAGAGCGGAATAGCAATATTCCGGCGGAATATTGCGTAAATGTATAAACGTAATATCAATTAATTAGTATTATAAGGGTCTACTGACTCATCGGACGAGAACCGAGGGTAGAAATCCGCTATACAATAGTATATATATATATCTAGGTACACGTACACGATTTATGGCATGAAGTCCTTCAAGACGGGGGCGTTGTAGCTCAAGTATTGTCCATTAACACCCTCTGGGATGCCGTTAAGGGCCAGTTTGGCATATACCGTGGCTGGCACAGTGCTGTCCAGCAACTGGTTGTTTTCCTTCAGGCCCTTGAACATCTCCAATTGCTCTGCGCTCATGGAGGAGGGCCCCACATTCTCCCTGATGTTGACCTGCATCTCCGTGTCCACGATACCGGGAGCCACAGCAATGGCTTTGACCTGCTTTTCCTCGTTGGCCAAGGTCATGGCAAAGTGGTTCAGAGCGGCCTTCGAGGAGCCGTACGCACCCCAAGAGCTGAAGTACATGTCGGAGGCGTCCGAACTAACGAAAACAACGTTACCGTTGGTCTTCTTCAATTCGGGCAGCGCAATGCAAACCAGAGACACAATGCTGAAAAAATTGACGTCATATAGCTTCTTCCAGGCATTGACGTCCACGTCGTTGACGTTCTGCACGGGCTCCAAGACACCAGCGTTGGCCACAAGTGAGTCGACCTTACCGTGTCCCTTGACAGCGTCGCTCACCAATTGATTCAACACGGAGTCGTTGGTGATGTCCCCGACGACATAGAAGAACCTGTCGCCATATGTCTCCTTCAGCTTCTTCAGCGGAGCTTCTGATCTGGCCACACCGTAAACCACAGTGTCCTTGTCCAGGCTGAAAAGAATGTCTACGATTGACTTACCAATACCTCTGGAAACACCAGTAACTAAGATGACTTTGCCCATATTTTCGGTCTGCTGCTCTTTGGTTCCGGCAATTCCCAGAGAACTTACACTCGACTTACACGATCACTCTGTCTTGCTTCTTATATATTATAAATGTATTGCCAAAAACAGCGCGGAATTCCGTCGGCGATATAACTAATCCGGTTCTTGGCACAGAAGCGGCCGCACAAGAACGCACCGCTCATCGCTGGCAAACTTAGTTAGAAACCATGGTGTAATGCCGAGGTTTCTGTATATAGCTTACCCACTATGCTTGCACAGGGCCCAGACGGTCGTCGTCGTAGCGGAGATACTGACCGTTCAGAGCATCGGGAACGCCTTCCAGGGCCAGCTTGGCCAGCACTGCCGCAGGTACCTCAGGGTCCAGCAGCGACGAGGTCTTGTACAACCGGGTGAACCTTTCCAGACCCTCAGGAGACATGCCCTGTGGGCCCAGTGTTTCCCTGATGTCCCTTTGCATTTGCGTGTCCACGACGCCCGGCGCAATGCAGACGCTGCGAACTTGGTCACTGGGCTCCTCGCTGGCGATGTCCATGGCCAAGTGGTTCAGCGCAGCCTTGGAGCAGCCGTATGCGGACCACCCGTTGTATGGCTTCACACTGGCTCCAGAGCCGACAAAGACGATGTTGCCCACGAGCGGCGAGCTCTTCAACAGTGGCAGGCACAGCGTCACCAGGGTGACGACGCTGAAGAAGTTCACATCGAACAGCCGTTTCCACCGCTCGATGTCGTTCTCGGTGCTGGACTGCGCAACGGCCTTCACCGGTTCCAGTATCCCGGCATTCGCGATGACGCTGTCTAGCCGGCCGTGCTTGCTCCGGATCTCTTCCACCAGAGCCTGCACTTGAGACCTGTCTGTGATGTCACAAGCGCGGTACAGAAACCTGTCTGCGCCATAGTCCTCCTGCAAGGCTTGCAGACTAGCCTTTGTTCTTGCTGCACCGTAAATGACGCATCCAGCGTCCCTTTCGAACATGGTTTTCACCACTTGCAGGCCTATCCCACGGGACACACCAGTAACTAAAATCACTTTGCCCATGCTTCTGCTATAATGGCTTATTACTGACCTTCTGTCGTGTTGCCCGTATGACCTGATTCGTTGCTCGTTCTTCCTTTATTTTTATCATCTTGCGGAACGGTCCAAGGATGAAAAGTGAAAAAGGATTGTAGGATCAATGAGCTCCCTTAATATTCAAAGAGCACTCACACAATAGCAACGCTCTGCTTCCCCATTCACGTTGTCATCTCGAAGAATACTCAAGTCTGTAATGTCTGAATTTTATAAGCTAGCTCCCACTGACAAGAAGGGCCAACCCTTCCCTTTTTCCCAATTAAAGGGCAAAGTGGTTCTTATCGTTAACGTCGCCTCCAAGTGTGGGTTCACCCCACAGTACAAGGAACTAGAAACCCTGTATAAGCGTTACAACGATGAAGGGTTCACTATCATCGGGTTTCCTTGCAACCAGTTCGGCCATCAAGAGCCTGGTTCTGATGAAGACATTGCTCAGTTCTGCCAACTGAACTACGGTGTGACTTTCCCTGTTTTAAAGAAAACTGACGTCAATGGCAATAACGAGGACCCGGTCTACAAGTTTTTGAAGAGCCAGAAGTCCGGTATGCTGGGCTTGAAAGGTATCAAGTGGAATTTTGAGAAATTCTTGGTCGATAAAAAGGGTAAAGTCTATGAGAGATACTCCTCGCTAACCAAGCCTTCGTCCTTGTCTGGTGCCATTGAAGAACTCTTGAAAGAGGCAGAATAAACGCGGCCTATTTTATATCTACGTAAAGCTTAGTTAATAATACACATTTTCTACTATAACCTACCGATTAAGGATACTCGTACAAAAAACACATTATATACATCAAAGTGCAACAGCAATAAACTATTAAAAAAGAAGTGACGAACAAAATAAAATCATTGTCTTAGAATTTGCTACCTAAAGCATGTGCCTTCTCCTTGGAAACAGCATACGAGTCCTCTGATGTTATGGTTTCCAGCCACTTTGCAATGACGGGATAGTCCTCAGATCTGGCAAACTTTCTCTCAAATGCCATTTGCAAGGGGAAAGAGATTAAAATATCAGCACCGCTCAATTTTCCATCGACCAAGTAGCCGTTGTTCTTTTTGATTTCGGCCTCTAGAAAATCTAATTGATTCTTCATCTCACCGCTAGAATAGGCTTGGCTAATCTTGTCTGCCACCTTTCCTGCCAAGTATGAAATGGGGAAAGGCATACCGGAATCCTTCACCTTTGACAGAACGAACTCGATCATCAAAGGTGGTTGCAACGAACCTTCAGCGTAAAACAAATAGTAGTTGACTTGATCGGCAATATCAGAGTCCTCGCTCATTAAAACGTGAGAGTGGTCGAAATGTTGCAAAACGTACTGGAAAATGAAACCGGACTCGGCAATCACCTTTTTCTTACCAGTCTCCCTGTCTTCAACTTCCAACAATGGTGATCTTCCCAACGGATGAATTTTCTTTAATTCTGGAGGAGCACGAAAGTTGGCATCTCTCTTATAAGGAATGATTTCGTATTCAAGTTTTAGATGGTCCAATAACCATAAGAGTCTAAATGCTCTGGATTGGTCCAACCAATGAACTCTGATAATAGGCAACGACATATCTAGTTTGTATTATTCTCGTTTTACTCAATTTGTGGGAAACATTTCAAAGATCACCAATTTGAAGGATTGATCCTTATATAACGCCATCCACTACTATTCCACTCCCCCCTCATATTTTTCACTACAATGAGGCGTGCGGGTACAAAGTGAAAAACTTGGTAAATGTCGTAGCGAAAAGGATGATCCTGATAGTAATGGGGGCTTATCTTCAATTATACGAGCGATCCCCTATTTAGCACCCTCTCAATGCTGGCACTACCACTAGTGTGGGTGAGGTTTCCCTAATCGAGCTGGTCTTGGCACTAGTGCCGCACCCTGACCTTCTCCCAATCTTAATTCATGATAACAAACCATGCATACGTAGCATACAATGACGGGATTTTGAATGCCTTCCCTTCCTTCCGTATCTCCCATCAGATACCGCCTCTGGGATATTTACAATGTGGGTGAAAACGAAATAGTAGGCTATGGGACCATGTAGTTAAGTAAGGTTGGAGGAATCACCAGCCATCCATTATAACCCAACAGGGTGTAGACAATGTAGTGTCCTAACCTGTATTATTTGTTAGAGATGACAAAATCCATCGCTTATGCAAGGCCTGGTGTAGGACAAGAAAACACCTCATTTCAAGAAACTAGTTGAGCAGGACCAATCTGATCTGCTCAAGACGCCATGTGTTTTTGTATGGCAGTGTAGTATTTCGCTGTGCTGCTTTTTTGGTCATTTTATAGGGATCTTTCAGGAGTTGTATGCACCATAACTGTCTGTAATCATCGAAGGAAATGCGGTGCCACAGTATTCCGCCTGTATTCATAAAAGCATTAATCGAGACCTCTATAACAGCCTTTTTGCAGCTCACTTCTCGGCCCGTTGCAAATAAACGTTTTGCAATTGACTATGTGGGCTATTCATAAAATTGATTACGTCTTGTCTAGCTCTTTACAGCGGATTAAACTCACTCTGTTTTTTTATTTAATCGCAATCATGAGAAATGATGGACAGAGATCTTTTCAACAATTCACACGCTAAACACTTTTATCGGATACATGGAAATCCCGAGTAGCTGGCTTTACTTTAACAAAGAAGGAGAGCGATATTGAGAAAGGATGCGCGGCTGGGAAACGTCTCATTTTCTACACGTGATTACTAGCTCTCTACTATTACATTGAAATGAATGGAATAACTCAAACATCCGTTTTTGTCATTGCGTTCTACAATGGGAATACCTGGCCCCTGACACTGCTTGGTTGAAAAAGTTGTTGATATGCCATAGAGTACAATACTGCATCTGCAATTGCATATTTGGAAAAGGAAATCATCCATTGGTTCAAACAGCTTGGTATTAGCTAAATATCAAAGCAATATACTAGCTAATCCGGACTATACAGTATACGTATAACTACGGATACATAACAAAGAATAGTAAATACCGATCAATGGCTTATTACCACTTATAAAATAACAGCAAACAAATAGATTTTGGAGACTCAAACATAAACCAAGTAATTAGAAAGTATAAATATCGCACAAGGAAACCGATACCTGAACTTATCAGTAGACAAGTAAGGACATCGATTTTCGGTAGCTCTCTAATATTTGGAGCACAAATATGGTCTGAGGATCAATCCTGAAGGGTTGCCCGTGTAATTCACAATCCTGATTCTCACTGATCAGGATTTGGCAATGCCTATTGTAAACTTTTGACGAGTCCTATTCAATTTCAGACGGTATTGTGCGAGAAAGTCAAACTACTGGACACTCCGTAATCTTCACAGCTTTGAGGATAAAATGTCAGCTATGCCAGGTTGATATAAGAATTCAAGGATTATTGGGGTGAAGAATACTCATATGGCTGTGAACATTAAGAAAGAAACAACTGCTAGGTTTGGCAATGCCATCTGCCCTTTTTTTGCATACTCCCAAGAATTAAGCGCCATAGAGAACGGGCTTGCTAGAAAGAAAGCAAATGCCCTCGTCCGGACTACCCGGGCAATAAGAGTGTTCAAAATGCCATATTCAGTTACTGTACGCAATGGTAGAAGTGTTACGTAAGCTATAAAGCAAAAGAAGAGGGAACCTTTTGGAGCAACTTTCAAGGCGACAAAAAAGGACAAATGCTCGATAGAGGACAACAACGTAACAGTGCTAGGACATCCTTTTTTTTCTTGCGTTTTCCTCATACTGGCCACAGACACTGTTGAAAGGGAGGGGGGAAACAGGTACCTGCTTACTTAATAACACACTAAAAATGTGCTGGAACCTCTTCGCCACGAAAAAAGCAAAAAGCTGTAGTGGTGGGGAGTGCGTCGTTCTCGAACAATAGTGTTGCTCGTAGACACTCTCGAACGAAAAAAACACGGAATTACGTCAGAGGATATGCCACTGCATTTCGGTACAATAGAAGAGAGTGTAGAGATTACCGAGGCATAATCGAAACGAAGGCACGAAAAATGAACTTCTAATCTGAAACAGCAACGTTGACGCCAGGAATGGACCCTATGACATGAAACGTCGTTATCGAAGAAAAGTTTGTTTTTGCCTGAATGAAAGCTAGCTTCAGGCAAGCGAAGATTTTAAGTTCGGATAATCCTTACAAAAAACTCAAAAATGGAACATGTTGCCTGATTAACTGGAAAAATACCAAGGCAAGAAGGAAACCAAATTCAAGATTTTATACTTTACAGTCCTGGCGTGGCATGAAACGACTGATCAGCAACGGTCCGTAATCCTGCCCATGAGAAGTCCGGGGCCTTAGTCGGGGCCAAGGAAGAATTTTACTAGTTCGGATACGAACGTGAGGTGTGCCTTTCCGCACCCAAGTTATCCCCGTTTACGACATATTACGCAGGCGGGGAAAGGTAGCGCAAAACTGCTGACCGGGCTTTCATGAAGCAAACACTTTTAGCAACAAATATATTCTCTTTTCTTTTTGGTTAGGCAAGCTTATATAATGCTAGAGGTTTGAGGATTTTTATATGCCTCAAGAGAAGTGCACGAGAAATGGGTCGAAAGGTTTTTGTTTCCTTCTTCATTTCGGAGGCAACGGTAACATAGCTTGAATGCGAAAAGACACACCAAGAGGAAAGGATACAGTAAAAAAGCGGAATCTCATATTACGAGCCTAGTCAAGAACACGCACCAATGACGTGAAAAGCATAGTATAGTAAGTGTCGAAAAAATCTTCTTGTTTGAAAACTTGCCTGCTGAGTTCACTCCAGAAGAAGATTGTGACCGTTCAATCACAATTTGGTTTTAATGTGGTCAACGTCTTGCAATTGGAGTGTCCCTACTAGCATCAAAGGGCGATCAAGGCATCGCGGACTGGGGCTTCGCATTCTTTACAAAGAGTAGGAGAGAAATGATCAATTTGCGTTTAATACGTGACATTGATGAGTTTCTCCTCATCTTACTTGCCTGTCTCATTCTTGGTCTCATTTCTTTTTAGTGCTGTGAAGTGGACAGCTACTAAATTTACTGTGACTCTTACTTATCAAGGAAGTGAAATAAGAATACCATGTTCTTGAAATGCTAGAGGAGGGTATGGTCCATTCTATTGAATTTGCCTATGGTAGTCCACTTCTCGGAAATCTCTATATTCTATTGATACTAAATTATATGTGAGCGCTAATTGGAGGCGAACTTACTATCTGTGAGTTATTCTCAGCTATAGTCGAAAAGACTAAAACGTGTATCGTTCTCATCCCAACTGCTCGACGAACTGGTCTACCCCGGAACCAATCTGACTTTTCCGCAGGTTAAATTGGCTATTACCTTATAGTATGCTAGAACGACGCTGACCACCACAAGGTTCATTTTTTAGCACGCTGTACTTTCAGCTTTACGATAAATTGTTCATTGACTATCGACATAACGATCTTAATAGCAACTGTTCCGCCAGAAACCAATCACGTATGGTTATATCAGAACCGTCATTTCAATGTCATACTCCAATGCATCTGTTAAAACATATTATTATACATAAATAAAAATATTAAAATAAATTCTAGTCTAAAGCTCGGTAGAGTTTCGTTAAAATTATTTGGACTAAAATTAATGATGGGTAGATGGTAATTTTTGAGCAAAAGTGTATAGAAAATGTATTTACCAATTGCGTTAGGTTACTCCTACTTATCGATTAATAATACTACAATGATAAATGCCCTTGTTAAGATCCAAGGTTTCCACCGAAAAAGCAACAGGGCAAAATCCTGATTACCCAGCCTGGTCTGGCTTATGAAATGATTGACTTTTTGTTTTGTTTTCATTAGCATTGCAGTTGTATTTTAAGTTGACCCTCTTTGGTTATGTTTAGAAGAGAGCTCACGATCCCTGAGATACTCGTAGATTACAAATCTTCCATCTCGTTCATATAATGTCATTATATCCATGCCTTGCCAAGATTATATTCCTTCAAAAATAAGTTTTAATATCAGAGATATTGCATTTTTTCAAGTTTATGCTTCGAATAAGTTGCCAACAATCCTAAAAACATGATTGAATGCTTCGCAGTTTTATATCTGAGGTAGATTTTAAAGATCGATACCGTAATCCTTGATAAAAACACTCAGAGCTACGATAATACCGATAGTCCTCGATTAACATGATTTTCACTACTAATTCAAGATATATACTACAACAACAAAACATACGTTAATGTATTGTATTTGTTACAAATCGCGCTAAAGTTTCGAAGTGAAAGTAAATGGGCTGCGAAAATTTTACACAGTAAATTTTTTAAACATTTCATTCTTCAACTGATCTCACTAGTACAATGGCCTGTTCCAGGCGTTTCTCTTCAGAACTCACTTTCCTCATTTCAGCCACGGAATTAACAGTAATGTGTAAAACAAATTTCTATTATTTCTATTATTTCTAGCTAAATGTGGAAGGTGCCCACCATTGCGCATATGTAAAAGAGAAGAAGAATGCACGTCCTAATACTCCGCCGCTTCTGCATCAGCCAATAACCAATCTGTTAGCAAATAGTAGTTACACCTGAATTATGTCTCAACGATTATTCATATGCTCCATTAACTGCGACTATTTCATTTTGAATATACGCTATTTTAGTACTTCTAAGATCTTCTTCAAAAATTAACTCATTTTTACAGAATAAACGTGGTTAAAAATCAGGGTCGAATCTTCCCAAAATCAGTTGATCACGTAAAATTGCACGTTTTTATATCAAAGATCTCAATACATTATTTTCACGCCCCAACTTACATTTTGATAAGGCAGAGAGCAAAAATGGGTAAACAGAGAAAGGAGTATGGGGAGGTGATTGCACGGAAAAAAAGTAAATGGTGCTGCAAAAAATTTTAAAGTGACAGAAAAGGCATAGATACCACAGTAGTAGTACTTTTTAAAATATTTCCCTCATTTAACAAAATCTTAGGCTCCCTTAATCAAGATTGCTTATTAGAAGACGGAATAATTTTGGAGCCCTTCGATAGATTGACAATGCGCGATATATCCCTAGAGAATAGAAACAATAAACAACCTTGAATGTTATTCCTTTATTGTATGTGGAAATAAAATAAAACGTGTCAGAGTAGATATCTCTAGACAAAATCAGGGGAGACAAATAATAAATTTATTCTATGCTCCTATGTGGGATTCATAATTTCAAATAGGATCTCTCCTAGCGCCATACACACGTAATCCGATACTGACGCTATCATATAACTTTTGTAACTTGAAAATAGGGAATTCATCAATTTAAGATAAAAAATGCCATAAAACAGAACGGCAAACCCAGATTGGTTAACTATTTGATTCGAAATGTCATTTTCAATATTGTTAATTCTCTTAGCAAATTTCATATTGAGGAAACAGGAAAACCAAACAGTACCCTTCAGCTCTCAGGCAAAAAAATACCGTAGGGTCATTGAATTTCTTGAAAGTATCTTCAGTATTTCGCCGTGATATGGGATTGTGGTGGTCATAACAGAAACTTCATCCGAGCTTGCTGAATTTTGTTGTTTACACCCTCATTTTGCGCAAGCTGCAGTCTAGACGACCCGTACATATAAACATGGTCCACTAAATTCAAAAGATTTAGCATTTACCATACATAACTAGTATTTGAGTCCCACCATGAATTTTCAGTTCACTTGAAATTCCTCAAGCGTCATAATCTCAACGCGGTCAATATATAATGAAAGAAAAAAAGACAAATAAAGATAATTCATAGATGGCAGGCAGTAAATAAAAAGAAAGAAAATAGAAGTGGAAGAGAAAAAAAATCACTCCGCTAATCCAATATATCTTGCTTACGCAACAATGAAGGAATATCCTGTAATTACAGTTACAGGAGGACAATTCACTATCGTTGATGGGTTTCTTTTACAATGGGGAAAACAATTTCCGAGTGACATATCATCCAAGCACGCCAAAGGCTTGTTGACCCCTGGCGGATGGTATGTTCTACGTAACACATATAATCCTATTTCATTAACAAAAATGAAACTCATGGAATCTAACTTTCTGTTAACTAGTGATATTGCTCTCTTTCACGTCATAACGGGCCTCGTGTATGTAAGGTTTGTTTTTAGATCTGGGAAGTATTTTTGTAGAAGAGTCACCAAACAAAGTGGTACACATAGAGCATGTCTAATACGACTAGAAAGAGTCATGGGAGGCAAGGTTAAGTACATAGTCTATGATAAACCAGTCAAGAGCGATTTTAAATGTGATACAACCGCGTTAAGGGAGCAGCAGTTGCGAGATATTAGCAAGATAGAACCAACGCTAGAACTAAGGTCAAACTCCACCACAGAATTTTCCGTAGATAACTTGAAAGGCTTTGAAATGCCCGATATAATGTTTGTTTCGGAGGATATACTCTTGAAAATCAAGAGTTATCCCATTACAAGAGATAAAATACAACATATTCGAGAATCAGAAGAAAAATGCAAGGCAGAAGAGTTAGGCAAGCTAGGTAGACAATTGCTTGCCTACACGCTGGGAAGAAACGAATGGCGTCTGAAAAAGCTGAAAGAATACTTTGACTCCAAAGAAGAATTTCAGCCAATGAAAGAAGACTTTAAAAATGTGTGGGAGACATCTAAGGCTCAGACAGAGTCTCACCTGAGGAACATAGGCAAATATGTTTATTCAAAATTGATCAAAGAATGGTATAAAGAGACAAGAGGTACGGAGAGTAGTATAAATACAATCTCAGAAAGATATTCAGTTGTAGGAGGATTTCTTGTAGATGTAGTTGGGCGTAAACTTGTTAACCAGAGAAGTGCAAACTTTGTACTAACAGCAACAGAATCTGAAAGAAAAGCCATTGCAGGGTATCACCTCCGGGATTGGAATGTGATTAAACTCATGAAAGAGGTGTTTCTTGTACAAGAAAAGGAACTATTCGATATAGTAGGTGCTTCTAAAGAAGACATGTGGGAGGACAAGAATGGCGCTATCTATGATAAATATTCCAAAGGGAGCAAGAAAAAGAAACTTCGTTGCATTTCTCTACACTTTAATGATTTTGGCTGGAAGCATATATGCGAGAGTATTGTTGAAGAAGCTGAACCAGAACCCGTCCCTAAGGATGAGGGCACGTTGTTTTATTTTCAATTCAAAAAAGACACTCCATTTTGTGTACAAGAAGAATACACACTGCTGGTAAAAGATCTACGAGAAATATCCACGTACGCGAGTCAGAGGAAGTACTACGTCAACTACTTTGCAAGATTCAAGGACATGTTCGAACAATCACTACGGCAATAGACGTAATTATAAGTGCCATTCGTATATATATGTTATATTATTATACACGGAGGTTGTTTTGGCTGATAGAATAAGTTTGAAAATGACATTCAGACATATTCAATTTTGAAGTAGTAAGAATATTTAGGAAGGATTCGAAATGTTAGTTAGTAAACCCAAACATAGGCTAACATCTGGTGGTCCAGAAGTAGCTATCACTTTCGTTTCCTAATATAACGAGCTTGTATCAGGTAGTGTTGTAGAATACTAGGTTTTGCCCTTAGATCCAAATATAGTAATCTTAATTACAACACTTTCAGATTAGTACTCATGTTAGTCGAGAAAACTCAAATGACAGCAATTCCATGTATACAGACTCTAGATTTTGTATGACGTCATTTCACGAAAAAAGGGCATAGTCTGTAAGTTTGATTGGTATTTTGATTCAATTTGTTGGCCGGTCCAATAACTTTAATTCTCTTACAGACAACAGCATATTACATTGAAAAATCGATGACGTGTGATATTATACCGTGCTCAAATTAATGAAGAAGATCTTTATTGAATTACCTTATGTTCGAAAGCCGTCTATCGCCGGCTTCGACATATGTAGACCGAGATTTTCAGGACCTTTAAGCAACAGAAGCAGTGTATGGGCAAAAAGGAGCTGAACTTTTATAAAAGTGGTAGCACTTCTAAGAAAGCGCGTAGGAAAGCCAATTTTTGAAGGCGCGATTGCGAGATTTTTAGTTAATAGGCTCGATTATTTGTCGAGTGTGAAACAGATACAGATGATATGGATGGCAACTCTCGAAATTACTTGAAGAAAAGGACTTTTAGAATTGTTAGATTGTTTGCAATAATTTTTGCACTGCTTTTGATAGCGTACTCATTATTCCTAAGCACTCTTAAAACTGGCTCTATGCCTGACCGCGCTAACACTGCTACTCTAGTGCGTCGGGCTAGGTGGTAATTTGCGACTGGATTAGGACTAGAGGATTTGATTGCTGCAGCCGCTCATAAAGCAAAAGAAGCGCCTGGTTAGCCAGTCGGGCGTGCGCTGCCCGAGAAAAAACGTTCAGCCACACATGCAAGGTACGTTAGCTCGGCGGCTAAGTAGGTGGTAATAATAAGGAAAGCTAAGATGAGTGAGGTGAACGATGGGTGTATGCGGTGACTCAATGTCCTGTGGGTCTGTATTCATGTCATCGGGGCATAAGAGCATGGCAGTTTATGGCTTAGGTGTAGTTAAGTATAGAAGTATATAGATGCTTGATGAAAAGTGAAAAAGCAGAGTAAAATGTAAAATATGGAATGTTAATTGGTAGCATTCGAAGGAGTGATTGGTAGGATGATATGAGGAGTGGTTGATATTATTTATGTAGCTGTGTTGGAGTGAGGAGAGGATATGTTATATAATGGTAGTAGTGATGTGATGTGATATTAAGGTCCGTAGAAGCATCCGGTGATAGTCTAAGAAAAGGGGTGAGAGGGAAGGTGGTGTAGATGTTTTACGTCCGTGCGAGTGTGTGCATGCATTATGATACGAATGGCAATGGTATGGAAAGAGTGGTGGCATATATAGTATGCAATATACGAAAGGTAATGGTATGTATTATGATATTTTATTGAGAGCTATCAGGGTAATGAGATATGGATATGAAGAGGGGAAGACGGTAGAGGAGTGGTAGTATATTGAGATAAGTGATGATATATGATATGGTATGGAGTATGGTATAATGTATAGCATCCGTGTGGGTGGGTGCATGCATGCATCATAGTAAGAATGGTCAAAATGATGTAGTATAAAGATATAGGGTATGGCATTATGGAGAGAATGATGGTATGTGGTGGTAGTAGTAGTGGCTAGGGTATATAGAAAGTGGTGGCATATAATATTCTATTTGGCATCCGTTCGAGTGCGTTGTGGTATTATATGTGGATGAGTGGTGGTATGGTTATTCAGTTTTAGTATGTGGTGGTATTGTAATATGGTGGCAAGCATAAAGATATATAGAGAGTGCTGGTATATGATATAACATCTTAGCGTCCGTAGGGGTGTGCGAATTCAATATAATATAGGAGTAGTCAGGATAATATAGTATATAGATATTATGGAGAGGATGGTAGGTATACGGTATGTCATGAGAATATATTTAGCCTCCGGATGAGTATGCGGTGGTATTAGAATATATAGAGAGTGACGGAATATGATATTCTATTGAGAGCGATTGAATGGTTTGCTGGTATGAAATTGAGATATGTGGCGGTAATAGGAATCAGGATATAGTATGGTATATAGTATGTGATATAGTATGGGGAATGGTATGGTATATAGTATGTGATATTATATGGGATGAGCGATGGTATGATATTCTATTGAGAGTGGTTAGGGTGATGAATTATGGTATACGATGTTGAGATACGTGGTGGTGGATAGACGGGTGATATGTATTGTAGCGGTGGTATGGGTGTGATGAAGGTATGTGATATATGATGGTATGAGAGCAAATGTGAGAATATTGAGATGTTTAAAGCGGATATATGATGTAGAGTATCGTATTTAGTGGGGGGCAGAGTTTGGTGGCTGGGAGATGGATCGAATGTGAAAATGTCCAGGGTGTTAAGTGCTGAGGTTCGTGCCGTATATGGTGATAATGTGGTGGTATGGTAGAGAAAGAGCTGGGAAAGGGCGATGATAGATTGAGGTAGTTTAGGTATATAATTGGTGGTTGGAGTGGGGCTAAGAAATAATGATTTATAGTTGGGTATGTATATTGGGTAAAAGGGTAGAAATTGTGAGAAAATATAAAAATATAGAATGTGAGAGTGGGAAGTTTAAGAATTATAGTGGGTGTGTATGTGATATATATTATATTTAGCGTCCGTGTGAGTATGTGGTGGTATTATAATATGGTATTGAGGGTATTGTAGAATGGTATATGGTATTGAGTTATGTTGATGATATATTTTAGCGTCCGTAGGAGTGCGCGTATCAATTATAGTAGAAGTAGTCAGGATAATATAGTATGTCGATATTATGAAGAGAGTGGTGGTGTGGTATGGTATTATTATATGGAGGGGTGTGGTGTTTAGGATTATTTGTTTAGGATTATTTGTTTAGGATTCGATATGTATGTTAGCGTCCGTATGAGTATGTGGTGGTATATGATATATAGGGAGTGATAAGATGGTATATATGGAGAGAGACGATATTATGATATATGGTATGGGATATTGAGAGTGGTTAGGGTGAATTATGGAGGAGTGTGGTGTTTACGTTGATTTGTTTACGTTTGGATATGTATGTTTCGATGTATTTATTTGTTTACGTTTGGACGGTTGGGGAGTAGTGGTTAGGGTAGTGTTATATGGTATTACATTTAGCGTCCGTAGGAGTATGTGATGGTATAAGATATTGAGAATAGTGGTTTGTGATATTATGTTGAGAGTAGTAGGATATTGAAGTATGGTATATGGTGTTGAGAATAGTGGTGGAAGGTAGATGGGTGATATATAATGCATGGTATATGATATTGTGGAGGGGTGTGGTGTATATGTTTGTGTGTTTAGGTTGATTTGTTTAGGTTGGTTTGTTTACGTTTGAATGTGTATGTTTATATATATGTTTCGATAGTTGGAGATATTATGGAGATATTGAGGTAGGGTAATGGTGTATGATATTGAGAATGGTCAGGGTATATAGGTAGGGAGATGGTGTGTGATGTTGAGAATGGTCAGGGTATATAGGTAGGGAGATGGTGTGTGATAGTAAGTTGGTTGGTTGGTTGGTGTGGAGGGTAATAGTATAGAGGGTGAGGATTGTGCTGATATATGGTGATGCACATGGTATTGGAGTTGTAGATGGAGGTGTTACCCAGATGGTAAGTATGATATATGTGGTAGTGGTAGTGTGGTATGTAGACATGTCGTATGGAAGAGTTAGGGAGGCCAATATAGTATTCGAGGGGTGGGGATTCGATGTGGAGGGATAAATTGAAAGAAATGTGGTGGAAAGGAGTTAATGTAGCAGGGTGTCAAGTGGTGAGGTTCGTGGGGTGTGTGGGTGGTAATGATAGATGAGATGGAGGGTTACCCAGGTGGTGAGTATGGTATATCTGGTGTGGTAGTGTGGTATGTAGACATGTCGTATGGAAGAGTTAGGGAGGCCAATATGGTATTCAAGGGGTGGGGATTCGATGTGGGGGGATAAATTGAAAGAAATGTGGTGGGAAGGAGTGAATGTACCAGGGTGTTAAGTGGTGAGGTTCGTGGGGGGTGTGGTGTGTGGTGTGTGGTGTGTGGTGTGTGGTGTGTGGGTGTGGTGTGGGTGTGGGTGTGGTGGTGTGTGGGTGTGGGTGTGTGGGTGTGTGGGTGTGGGTGTGGGGTGTGGGTGTGGGTGTGGGTGTGGTGTGGGTGTGGGTGTGGTGTGGTGTGGGTGTGGTGTGTGGGTGTGGTGTGTGGTGTGGTGGGTGTGGGTGTGGGTGTGGTGTGTGGGTGTGGGTGTGGTGTGGGTGTGGGTGTGGTGTGGGTGTGGTGTGTGGGTGTGGTGTGGGTGTGGTGTGTGGGTGTGGTGTGGGTGTGGGTGTGGTGTGGGTGTGGTGTGTGGGTGTGGGTGTGTGGGTGTGGGTGTGTGGGTGTGGGTGTGTGGGTGTGTGGGGTGTGGTGGGGTGGTGGGTGTG